>OY747714.1:9180922-9498422 GCA_963556495.2 Valencia hispanica | reverse complement strand
CAGTTATTTCCCCTTCCCAAACCCATTTCCCAGACACACACTGGCACACATCCACCCACAAATACACACAGACATCTTCCCAAAACGCGTAAGATCATTGGTAAACACTAGGCTGAGCTCAGATGAGTCAGGTACGTAAGGAAAACGCCATCAGGAGAATCGTCTGCCCCGACAGGTGACTCCTGCCCCAGAAAATGTTAAAATTGTCTATAAAACCAATATTGTTCAGCACGGTGGCAGAGGAGAGCCAAGTGTTCAAAGATAAAAGCCTGCTAAAACCACCGATTCCTCTGCCGACGGTGGGAGTGGGGCCAGAGATAAAAAAACGAAACCGGTGTGTTTTTTAAAAGGTTAAAAAGATGAATAAAATCCCGCTTCAGCAGTTCGGACTGTTGTCTGCGAATGTCATTGGTGCCGGCGTGAACAATAACAGTACTCACGGTGGGGTGGCGTTGAATGATGTCCAGGATCCGATCAGAAATGTCCATTACTGTTGCTCCAGGAAAACAAATGGTGCGGCCTCCTTTCCTCCTCACATACCGGATGATTGAGTCACCGATCAGCGTGGTGGGTGCCGGCTCAGCAGGTCGGAGCTGGGCAGGGATTACCTCACTGTCCAGGACCGGCTGGATGTTAGGAGCCTCCCCAGGGCTGCAGCGATGGGTCGTCAGCGCCGAGGGCTTGTTCCGGGGGTTAGGCGTAAAGTGAACCACTCCTCGGCGGGCCGCAGCCCGGGGATTGGCGCGTGGAAGGCTGCTGCAGTCTGGCTGCTGCTCCAGTGGTTGGGCGGGATCAGGCGGCAGTCCAGTGGAGCTACGGGGCCCTGGGGCGCTAGAGGAGGAAAGTCCTGTTCGAGGACGCCGAACTGGTTGGCCAGTGGCAGCGTTGGTGGAGAAGGGCGATGACAGCGACCCCGCGCCCGTCCACCGCGGCCGGGGCCAACCGTGGTCCCGGCGTCCCGCTGGATCGGAGTGGAGCTGAGGGGGGCTTTTGGCCTAGCTCCCTGCTGGTGCCAGCGATCCTCCTCCGTAGCAGGTGTGCGGGCCTCCGGCGCCCCGAACCCGGCAAGAGTCCCGGCGATGGATTCCGCCCCAGCAGCCTCGCCGGGCTGACGGGATGGTCTCCGCAAGCTGAGCGCTGTCAGCCACGGCGAATGTCCGGCCAAAGATGATATCCATGTCACACTCAAAGTCCTGGATCTGGTGGAGCGTTGAAATGCTTTGCTCCAGCTCCAAAACTTTTTGGCTGAGCTTCAGGCATCCATCGCAGCCAGGGCTGCAGCTGAGTAGAGGCATGATAATCTGATAAAAGCAAGTTGTTTAGAGTTTGCGGTGCTAAAATCAGTTAAAACCAGTCTTTAAGAAAATATAAAACCAGTTGAAACCAGTCTTTAAGAAAATATAAAACCAGTTAAAAAAGACAGTATTAAGAGTCGATCTCGGCGAGTCTCAGTGACACTAACAAACGGATACGCATGCTCACATTGAAAAATCATAAGTACAAAAACGGGGATGCCCCCATAACCCAGTGCAGATGAATTGCTACTTACCGTACCAACATTTAATGAGTCAAGTGTAGCATCGTTCATTTGTCCTCTCACTGCCATGGGGTTTCATTATTAGAAAACGGCAAAATCAATGCATTTCTTACCTATTTGTTGAATTCTATACTGTCTAAACCACAAGAAACAGCACTTTTACAATTGAATCTATTATTTTCAGAATATATTTGCAGCAATGTCAGCTAAGTTCTACCTAACAACATAAATAGTAACCTAAGGCTGAATGCAGCACACCAGAGGACTAGTAATGATAATTATGTGTTGGTATTGAGTGGTAGAATTTTGCCAGATATCCTGGTTTAAGGCAGGAACTTACACCAATACAGCATATCAACCACTCACTAGCTTTAGCTGGTTGTGGAATGTGGTGACTTTAACTAATCATTTTTCACTGGATCCGACTCTGTATACTGATTAGTTGATATCAAAAAGCACTTGGTTCTAGGGCTGCAACAATTTGTCGACAAAAATCGATAACAGAAATAGTTGACAATGAATTTCATTGTCGACTGTTGTCGCCAGATGTGTTTTTTCCAACCGAGTGAGGCCTCTCACTTCATTACAATCTCTGCCGAGAGTCCCACATGCACAATAGCTTCTCTGCTGAGTGGTAACATATGGCAGCGTCCAACACAGCAGCTGCTCGTACCAAAACTTCTAAAGTTTGGGAGAATTTTATCCTGGATACGCCAAATAAAAAGATTACCTGCATGGTTAACAAAGCAGTCCTTGCGTAGCACCTCGGTGATGCACGAACATTTAAAGAGAAACCACGTCGGACAGTTGAATGAAACGGAGTCTGACTCGTCTCGGTATAATTTAAATAACATAGAAGCCAATACGTTTTGTTTTGGATGTACATTGTACATTTTATAAGCGTATTTTTGCTTTAA
This sequence comes from Valencia hispanica, assembly GCA_963556495.2. Taxonomy (NCBI): domain Eukaryota; kingdom Metazoa; phylum Chordata; class Actinopteri; order Cyprinodontiformes; family Valenciidae; genus Valencia; species Valencia hispanica. The sequence continues at coordinate 9,495,968 of OY747714.1, read as the reverse complement.
AAAAGAGAGTTAATGTTATGCCCGACTGTGCGTGACAAAAGTATTTTCAACAAAATGCATGCAGTCTGAAGAAGAGCCACCATGGACCCCGCCCTGCAAAAGAAGCAGACTGCGCCCCACAACAGGCGACTGCCCTCACTCAGTATGTTTACATGCAGCAAGAGAAATTCGAATTATTGCCTTGGTCCGACTGAAAGCAGACTTTAAAAATACATGTACACACCTTGAAATCAAACCGAACTGGAGTTTCAGAAGCTCGACTACTGCAGCTAGATAATGCGGTCAGAAATTCGAATTTCTCTGCATGTATACTCTTGCCTTGAGAAGCCGAGCTATCAGGAGCTGTGCCCTGCAATGTTGCCAACTGTCTACGACGGAAAGTACCTGAAATTGCCCCAGAAAGTCGCTAGATGTCGCCAGATGACATCATACGATAATTTGCATAATGATTATGTCATCATGTGATGCCGATTGAATCAAAGGAGGAAAACATTTTATTTAGATTAGGATTTGATCATACAGGTTAAATAATACATTATTTAAACATTATTTAAAAAATACATTATTTAAACAGGGGAAACATGCTACAGAGAAATGTGACTTCTGTCTTCACAAAGAGACAGTGGAACATGTTATATTATTTTGCCTGAAGTATATTGTTGAGAAACCTGGTAGCCTACAAAATTGACAAGATATCAAATTGCAACTGGACATCAAAGACCTTTTAAAAAAAATTTAAGTTCTGAAACATACATTTGTTGAGATATCTTAAGAAGATTAAATTAATAGAGAGAATATAGTTGTTTGTTTTTTAGTACTTTGTAAAAATAAGTAGGGTATAATTAGCATGCATCAAATGTTTCTTGCCAACCGCCATTAGACAGAAGTTTATTGCTTATGATTTTATTTTCAGTAGGTTTTTTTGTCATAAGTATTAAATGTGCTACGTTTTTGAACTCACCATACGTTTCGAACGTTCCTTGAATGCACCACAGGTGTGAGATGCAGCGTAATGCAAATGGCTAGTGGCTAGCCAAAACGTCACTTCCGTGTCCAAACCAAATCGCGGTAGCAATGGTGCAGTGCTGTGTCCCGTGTTGCAATAAAATAAATTATGCCAATAAAACAATATGTTACTGCCGCTTTCCTCTGGACGAAAACAAGAGGAGGAGATGGCTTAAACTGATACAACAAGCTGGATCTCTTTAAAAGTGTGGAGTAGCGCCAGTATTTGCACTAAGCGTTAGCCGAAATAACGTTACCTGTTGCTGTTATGATGGAGTGGGGCCACATAAAATAAAAGAGAATAAAGTAAATATTTATGAGAATAAAGTTGTCATTTACTAGTTTAATCTGTCAATTTATTTATAAAGTCCTTTAAGATGACCAAAAGTCATAAACAAGGCCCTGTACAATCAAGACAAAATGAGACATTAAAATCCAAAAATTAAAAAAAATTTCCATATATATAGTATAGTAGAACACTCTGAGAGCACAGACCTCCGCCAGGGCCACTCATCCCCCCCATCACCATGTTGTTATATTTCTAATATTCTGTACTTTACCAATAAAATGTCTGTTAATGAGATGCATGGCTGCGCTTTTCCAGCGGAGAGCAGAGATTCGGGGCTGCTGCGCGAGGGATGACGCTTGTGAGCTCTTTGACACGGGGGAGGAGTGGAGTTTAGCACAGCTGGTCGGTGGGTGAATAGGCGCTTCATGTCTGATCAACCCCAAGATGGAATCACTTGTTCCTATTCCCATTGCTGACATTTCCTTAAAATCTTATCAAAATCCATCCATAACTTCCTAAGTTATGTTGCTAACAGACAGAAAATTGGGCATGAAAACATTACGTCCTGGCGGAGGTAATTTCTGTAACATCTACCGTCTTTCTGTGTAAATATCTCACGTTACAACATGAAAACATCTGGTTTACATTCAGTGCGGCATATATATGAACAAAATGTACTTTCTTTTAAAATGTAGCTGGTGCGGCTCATTCAGGTGTGCTCAACAGTCCGAAAATTATGGTAGTTATGTATGAAAAGTCATATTTTAAGAAAATAAACTCATTTACGAAAATAAAGTAATATACGAGAATTAGTTATAATTTAGAAGATTAAAATAATTTGAGATTTAAGTAATAATTTACATGATTAAGTCATTTAAAAGAATCAACCTTGGCAACCGCCATTGTGTTTACATTGGACCCGGAAGTGATGTCGTGATGTCACGCTAGCCATCCCCACAGACAAGCTTCTGCCTTAATTCCAGTTGAAAGATCGGTTTTATATACATTCAGACTTATTTTTTACTTTTGAATTTATATAAACTACAAAACAACTTTGTTTGTGAGTGGGTGAAAGGAACCGAAGAAGGTTTATGATTGGTCAGTCGACATACTCTGATCATGCTGCATACACATGCGCAGATCATTCCCTTTCTGAGCGTTGGGAAGGATGAAGCTGGGTCTCTAAAATGCAGGAAATATCAGCGACAAACTTTCACATAAAGTAGCTAAGGGTGGTCAGAAATGTCGCTAGATTTGTCGCTAGGCGCTTTTTGGAAAAAAAGGGGGTCTGAAAAGTCGTTAGAAATAGCGACAAAGTTACTAAGTTGGCAACACTGGTGCCCTGCCCCTCCAGGAAATGACGAGCTCGGAAACCCCGTAATAAACAAAAAAAGCAATGGGTTTTCATGAGCTGTATGCCAAAATCATCAGTTTTAAAACAATAAAAGACCTGAAATTTTTCAGTTGGTGTGCAATGAATCTAAAATATATCAAAGTTTAATTTTTATCATTACATTATGGAAAAGAATGAACATTATCACAATATGCTAATTTTTTGAGAAGGACCTGTAAACTGGGACTCGGCTCGCTGCAGGAGGGAAGGCTTTAGTCCGATTACTCCAAAAAGCTCGATTTAGCTGTGCATGTAAACGTACTGACTGAGTCAGTATTGCAGATGTTGATCTATGATATGATGCCGCTCTCCATGGTCGATGGTGCTGGGTTTCAACACGATAACCCAGTTCATCCAGACTACATCCTGCCACCCAGAACCCATTTCACACAAAATAAAAGCAATTATATATTTCATTCATATAATACTTTCCGGTACTATTACCAAAACCTTCATCTCTCACTCACTTCATGCATTTTAAAATAGCAAATAGTCAAAACCCAAACAAAAACATTTCAATATTTTTCTGTAGGCCTAGGGTTAAGGGTTAGTTGACAAGACTTAAAACGATTGACGATATTGTAAAATGATAAAATGATGGTTTGGTAGATATTTACCTTGGATTATGACCATTTAATTCTGTGGATTTGAAGAAGTTTGACCAAGGATAAAAAAAAGTTACCTGGGGGATACATATTCTGGCGGACAGAATTATCATGCCTAAAGTAATTTGTATCCCCCGCCTAAAAAGGGCTGTGAGTATCCCATCTTCAAGTGGTTTGGTATACATTTAACTTGGATTATGACCATTTAATTCTGTGGATTTGAAGAAGTTTGACCAAGGAATAAAAAAAGTTACCTGGGTGATACAGATTCTGGTGGACATAATTATAATCCCAGATATAATTTATACCTTGTAATTATGACAAGGAGGACTCCAGCCTGAATTATTTCTCTTCACCCACCAAAGATGAATATCAAAAACTGTAGGAACATGCAAAAAATAGTCAGCAGAAACAGGTTGGAAGGCTTTTACATCACTTAAAAGTTTGAGAATATAAATGATGTTCTACATGCCATTTCTCTTACAACCGCAGCAATTTCCTAATGTTGTGAATCTGTTCACATATTTGGCAATAAAACCTTCCAATTCTGATTCTCTCTTACTTTATTATAGTTATTTATTATAACACTAACAGCGTTTTTCAGTGTTGAACTCAGGAAGGTGGATTTTTGTTTCTACCAGACAGAACTTTGGGCGACGTAAAACAATGAAAGAAAATAGTATTTTTATAGGAGATTGTGAAAGTCGTTTACTTGCCGAGAACAATTTATATTTAGTGTAACCGTGCGACACCACGTTAGAAAAATAAATCTATTTATTTCTGTGGTAACCCACAAACAGAACGATGAAGTAAAGACACTTGGTTTTCACTTATTCAAAGACAAAACATCACTAGTTCAACGTGTTGTTGGTTGTGATTGTGGCGGAGTCAAATGGAAGAGCGCTTCCTTCTAGGTGCGCGCTCCCAACGCAGGGGGATACAGTTTCTGACGGGGATAACTACCTTTGCACGACACCGGCATTAGCTCATAAGAAGTTTCTTTTCTGAGCTGTTCTGTATGGTTAAAAAACAAAATAATTCAGAAACAATTCGGTATGAGTTAAAAGGAGTTTCTAAATAGACTGGTTCTGAATGAGGACTTTAAGACAGGCAGCCGCTCTCCCATCTTGCTGGTACTGCGTAACTTTTGTGTTAAAAAGTAAAGCAGATCCACACTGACGTGTGATGGATGAATGTATCTCACAAAATAAACTTAATATTTTTGTTTACTGTTTTATTGCTGCTAATGTGCCTGCCCATGGTTTACAGGAAAAAAAATGTTTAGGCTACTTGATTTTAATTTATTTTTTCTTGTAAAACACATGTGCCTGTCAAAAATGAATAGATGTTTCTTTATGTATGCATTTATGTCTATACTGACCGAGCACTGTACCTACCTTTCTTGTGTTTATTATCATTTTCCACAGAATTAAAGCAATCTCATGCTAATTTTAAGAAAAATCTAATAAGGCAAGGCAAGTTTATTTGTATAGCACAATTCATGTTACAAGACAATTCAAAGTGCTTTACATAAAACATCTAAAGTATTACAACAGGGTGCAGAAAAAGCAAAAAGTACAGGAATAAAAAACAATGATTTAAAATGAACCAAAATAAAAATCTATCTTAAAAGAAGCCGTCGAGATTTAAAACTTAGAATAAAAACCTATTTAAAGACAGCTGAGAACAGGTGGGTCTTTAACCTGGATTTAAATAAACTGAGTGTTTCAGCTGATCTGAGGCTTTCTAGGACTTTCTAGGACTAAGCTGAACGCAGCTTCTTCATGTCTGGTTCTGACTCTGGGAACAGATAAAAGACCGGATCCAGATGAGCTGAGGGGTAGAGTAGGTTCATACTGGGTCAGGAGATCACTGATGTATTTTATAATTATCCGATTAGTCGACGAATCATTTCAATAGTCGGTGACTAGTCGACTATTAAAATAGTCGTTAGTTGCAGCCCTACTTGGTTCCACTGGATTTTATTTAGGGTTATTGAATTAAAGGGGATGTTTACAAATGCACACCAGAGGCAAAGGCAAGATCAAGGTGAACAAGTAATCAACATTTCAGATATCCCTCGATCAGCCCCACCGAACAGATTCTGCAAACAAAGCAATAGAATAAATGAAGAAATATTGTAAGTGTCACAGAGATCACAGAGATATTATCCATTAAGACAAGGTACATAGTTTCAAAGAATTTGACTCAATGGACATTGGGCACCACCCATTTCAGAGTTTGGGGTTACTCTGTAAAGAATAATGAATTAATTAAGACTGACTATAAATGTAGTATGGTTTCCTTTCATGCAACTACACCAATTAAGTTTCATAATTGTCAGTATTACAGAGACTGCCTAATACAGTCCAGACAAACTGTTTGTTAATGCATGTCATGTCAGTCATACATTTCTAACATGAAGAAGCAATTGGCAAAGAACTAGCAGACAGTTTTTCTATTTACCAGTGATAACGGAGTAGAAGGGGGTCTTTTTGAAGGCGCTCTTTCCATGTGGCCCACCACCTTGCATATGTTTTCCATGACGTCATTTGTGAAGACTCTGCAACAGATAAAAAATGAAGACAATTGACAACATTAAGCTTACTTGTATTACACTACCACATTGTAACCACCCACTATTATAAGATAAGACAAGACAAACCTTTATCGTCCCACAATGGGGAAATTCTCAGTGTTGCAGCAGCACAAACTATTAATACAATCCTTAGAGCAGATAGCTTCCGTCCACCTAGGCTAAAAAAATAACATTCCTTTTGGCCAATTCCAGAGACTCATACGTATCGGTGATTCAGAAGGAGAATTTGAAAAAAATAAAATAAAATACCCAAGATATGTGTCAGAGATTTTAAACAAGAGGGTATAAACAAAGAACTATACTCAGAGCCTACAATAAAGCAAAATGCCTCCCTAGAGAACTACTGTTAGCTTCGAAAGAGAAAGAACTACAAAATTCAGATCATGTATATTATTTGACACAATACAGTAATCAAGTAAACAAAATTAAACGAATTATTGAAAGAAATTGGGACATATTTAAAAGTTATAGTGTTCTTAGGGAAGCCCATCCAGATGCTCCAGACGAGCTCCAACTTTAAATGATAAACTCGTTAAAAGTCACCCCCCACCCATTCAACAAAAAGCCTGGCACTCTACCAGAAAAGGTAACCATAAGTGTGGACACTGTAATCACTGTAGCAATATGATTAATGCCAACTTTTTCACCAATATCTCTTCTGACTGCAAGTTTAACCTAAAGTCATTCATCAATTGAAATACTTCATAAGTAGTTTACAGGCTAGAATGTCCTTGTGGTTGTTTTTATATTGGGAGAACTAAGCGCAAATTAGAGCATAAAGTAATTATAAAGTAATAATAAGATCTGGAAATCCCCAATATCTTATTGTAGTACATTATAAAGATGCAAATCATGGAAGTTGTAATTCTCTCAAGATTTCAAGTATAGAGCATATTGAACAAAGTGTCTTTTATCTACTGTTTATCTATCGTCTAGTCTAATATTCATTATATGTTTGTATAGAGTTACATGCCCTTTCTTTGTCAAATTTATCTAGATTAATGATGTGCATAAGCATTTTTTGTGTGGTACTAGGCCAGTGAAATCATTGTTGGAAATACTGATCATGTGACTACCTACCTGCTCAACCAGAGCAGCTATCATTTATTCCCTCAACTGAAAAGCACCGGAGGTATTTAAAGTCTTCTACACAAAAGAAGCACTCCATGCGTTTTTGTTTTTCACACAGCACACTTTTCAGCTTTTTATTTTGTGAACATTTTACAAAACCGTGCGTCTTTTTTTTTTTTTTTTTTTTAAACAACTCGCAAAAAATCCCATCAAAATAAAACTGAGAAACGGAGGTAATAACATGACCATATCTGGAACAGTTAAAGAAGTATGGAAGCTTTTGCATCAAGTTTCAGGTTTAACACAAATTTATTGTATTGCCTCATTTTTTTGTTCATTTTTCCAGCAAAAGGATTTAGTGTCTTTGATGGGGTTTTTTGTACCACCTCATATGCACCGATTTTTTTCTTCAAGTTTAATCTCCAGACTGTCAATTACTTTTCCTTTTTTTGGATTGTGAGAGGCATGCCAAATACTTCCACCACCACATCTTAGAGTGAATTTTAAGAAATGCATTTTAATAAAAAATAAAATACTGAATAGGAATATATCTTTTTAAATATTACATTAAAGTGACAGACAGTTGACATGAAGGATGAGAAATGGAAATTAATTACTAGTTACCATACCAACTCTTAATGAGTCAAGTGTGGCATTGTGCTATTGGCCTCTCACTGCCATGGGGTTTCATCACTTGTTTAGCCCATCAATGAGACATGGAAAAACTTGTTGAATTATGTAGAAAACAGCTAAATCAATGCATTTCTTACCTATTTGTTGAATTCTATACTCTCCAAGCCACAAGAAACAGCACTTTTACAACTGCATCTATTATTTTCTGAATATATCTGCTGCAATTGTCCCTGCCAAGGAACTCGTTTAGTCACTTCACTCTCTTTCTTCAAATCTCTTGTTTTCACCGTCATCTGTTACATTTGATTACAGGGACTCAGTCATTCACAAAACTGCTCAGCACTTAACTGAAAGTGCAGACTTTGAAACAAGAAGGACTCATCAAGAGTTTTGGCTTTTTCTTAAAGCTAGACAAGAAAATGCATTCAAAGCATTGCTTATATTAGATGGCCACAGATTTTTTAAGTGCTCAGTTAAAGCCACATTGTGTTGTTTCTTTTGTTTTGTCATATTAGAACTGGGTGACATTTTTACTTATTAAAACACCAAACAAGCTTTACATTAAACATCTCAAGACAAAAAAAAACTGGGATTTGTTTAGTTTCCAGGTGCAACCTAGCCAACAACGTCTGCATGATAGGTTCATTCTGATGTATCTCACCCACAGGGGGAAGCGTGGAGTGTGTGTGCAATTTGAGAGGACACCCAACAAATCACATCACGTGTTAAATGGTGAAAGTGGATCCCCTGTACGGCTTGTTGCGGTGTGTATATGTGTCCGTGTTCTGGACTGCTCCTCCCCTGTATGCCACCTAATGTGCTGTCATCAGGGGTTTGAAAGCCTGGATCTCTTTCCCATGTCCTTCGCGAACCACTCAAACGTGTGACCTTCAGCAACATAGCTGCCTTGGGTCTAGGCTATCCTTCCGAATTCATTTACCTCTGGACCCATATGTCTGTGTACTGTTGCACCATTATCACATTCACTTGTCCTCAAAAAGATGATGCAATGTTGAAAGCCCTGAGAGACTGTTAGTCTTTAGGCACATTTCCATTATCGGAACTTCAGGGTAATTTTACCTGTACTTTATGGTGTGTGTGTGTGTCTCCACTACACCGGGCCTGACAGGGCTGTTTTTGGGGCCATTTCAGGAACCAACGGCGTACCAGTCTTGAGGTATGTACTAGGAAATGACCTGGTGGAGTCACTGAGCAGGACCTGTGGTTAACTAATGCTGATTGGTTGTAACTCAGAAGGAAATGAGCAGACATCGCCAAACAACCGGCTTTGTAGAATTAAAAGAGTTGCTGGCGAAGGAGTTTAGAACAAAATAGCAAACAGCAACGCAACAACAATACCCCCTTCTTTCATTGTAAATCTCGTTGTTTCTGCTGCTGTGGGCGCCTTTTGGCGCTGATAAGTGACGCTACACATTCCTGAAAGAGTTGTGATATGTGGACATCTTACCATATTCCTTAAAGGGCCAATTTTCTATGGAGACACAACGGTTGAGAGGAGTGGGACAACAGATTACCCCGTTAGATAAAGATGTGGTAAAATTACCCTGAATTTCCAGTAGTGGAAATATGCCTTTTATAACATCTAAAGCAGTGAAATGTCCTGGGTTGGTTATGTCATATCTGCTAATTAGGGACCCAAACGCAGTAAATAAAGAAAAATGATTTTATTAAACAAAATAACAAGGCACAGGTACTTACAAAAACGGGGAAACCAGGAAGTGAAACAACGGTGAGCACAGGAACCGAAAAAGGGAAGTAAGACATCGGAGCAGCGAGTATTGACAGAAAGAGAGCTGTTTAAATACAGCAGTGACAGAAATGACAGAGAAACCTGAGGACACATTAGTGGGGAAGCAGTTGCAGGTGAGGGCAGTAAGTGAAACTGTGTCAGGAGGAGAGTGGCAGGGAGACAACAGGAAAGGAACAAACAAAAGAAACAGAAAACAATCCTAAACTAGAAAATAACTAAAGATAATCTATCTAAGGAGGAATCTAAGGGAACATAAGGAAACACTGGAGACCAGAAGGAAGAAATACATTGGGAAACTATCTAAAGAGAAATGAACTAAGAAAACAAAAGGTGAAAACATCTAAGAGCAAGGAGGTAATATAAAAACAAGGAAGTGCCATAAAATAAATACCAAAGAATACATTAAGATGATAATTAAACCGAATAAGAAAAATAACTAACTTCAAACACAAAAACATAAGAACTATGACTTCCTATGATTATTGAGATTAGAACCAAGGTATTGCATGTACATAATACATTATTCATTGATCTAAGGGTTTTTTTGAAAAACCTTTATTGATGGCTCCATAGAAAGTTTAAGGACAAATAAAACATAGTTTGCATGTAATAATGTTGTTTTTCTGAACATAAATTTAATCATATGGAATCAGCTTTTCCACAAGTTTATCCATCAGTAGTTTTAAGCAATGGTTGCTTAGAGACTAGACACAAAATACATTTTATTCATTTTTGGGCACATTGAAGGTCAAGACACATATCGAAGAGGTGGAGTGAAGTCAGTGACGTGTGGTGGTGAGGCGCTGACTTCTCTGGAGTGTGATCTACAAATACATAAAAACCCAACATAAAAGCCTCTTACCTTTTTTGTATATAAAGTCCATGCACCCATCCTTCTCCCTAAAAAAATAGCACTCTGTTGTAAAAATCATCATTGTTTACTAAGAAGTGTCATCCAGAAACAGTCCTATTCTTACTGTATTATTTCTGTATTTTTCCCTGATTGTTCTCAGTGTTTTCAATGTGTTGAAGAAGAGCACCAGTTGCCCATTGTGCCTATGGGGCTTAGCACTGTCCCCATGTCACCACTTGCACTTTGTGCAACACCTTCAAGTGGTTGCAGCTTAATTTAGTGTTTTAAGTCTTAACTACGGAGCCCCCCTAGTCCCACTTTGTCAAAAAAAACAATTAAAACTATCTTATGGCCTCAAGATAGTAACTCGTGGCCTCAAGATAGTAACTCGTGGCCTCAAGATACTATCTTGTGGCTTTTTGCATGTTTTGGAATAGATGGGATTTTCTATTTTCTAAATAAAGTCCCCTTAACTTAAAAAGAAGTTGTCTGGGATTACTTGGAGTGATGCGTACAATTAATGTTCACAGCATAATAGCTTATTCCTTCATCATTTGTTTAATTATCTCAGCCTTATCAGACTGGTAATCATAAACATAAACTGAGACTGAACAATTTGGCTATATATATATAAATGTTCCTGGAATCCAACAGGATGGTGCCCCTAAACTATTAATCATCTGATTAATAATTCCCCTAAGCAATTATTCATAGCCAAATCCTACCTATCTGCGGCACAACACAGTGTAGCCTACAAAAAAACGACAGCAGAGAGCATTCTAGACTGTGGTCAAGTGAGCCGACATTTCGAAAGATGCTGTCAAGCCAGCTGCCGCTAAGGTTCTTATAAGCCTTAGCTTTGTGCATACATGGTGCCTTACAGTAATAGAGCACTGGGTCGCCCCTTCAGGGGAAAACACTGAAAGAGAGAGGAATTAAAATAATTAATCATGAGAAATTATTTTTTATTACCTACATAATACTTTTCTAAACTATATCCCAAGTACATATTTTATAATTTTACAGCAAGTGTTTGAGAGATACCAAGTCAAAGTGCAGTATAATGCCTTTTCAGAAAAGGTGTTTGTGTCATTTTCAGAAATGTATTTCTCCAAAATACTAAGAAGTAACAACAAACTCTCTTCATATTATGGTAAAGAGTGTTCTATAGTATTACCAGAATCAATATTTCTGAATTTTACTGTAAAATCTTCGAGAAATGCCAAACCCCAAGATGAAAGCAATAGCAGTTGAAGGGAGAAATACCAGCAGCAAACAATACAATGGCTTACACTATTGATCTTTATTGATGCTATTGATAACCCGGCGGACAATTCTTGTGTCACAGTGTGTCATAAATAAATAGAAGCAGAACTGCAGCAAACTATATTGCACACTGAATATTTAAACAGAGAACATTGCACAGAATGTGAAATATTGCACTATCACGAGATACTATCTTGAGGCCACGAGATAGTTAAAATTATTTTTTTGTTTACAAAGTGGGACTAGGGGGGCTCCGTACTTAACACTATTTCCAAGTTCAGTTTAAGTTTATTAACTCAGTTGTTGACAATTAATCAAGACTGCTCAGTCTGTGTGATGCTCGGAACATGCATCCATCTTTTTTATGTCATTCCTATGCAGGTTTGCGGGGTGGGGGGTGGGGGGCTGGTGCCTAACTCCAGCTGTCATGGGGCGAGAGGCGGGGTACACCCTGGACAGGTCGCCAGTCCGTCACAGGGCAACACAGAGACACACAGGACAAACAACGATGCACACACACACTCATACCTAAGGGCAATTTAGAGAGACCAATTCACCATCAGTCATGTTTTTGGCCTGTAATTTGTATTTTTAGACTAAACAGTAACATTCAAAACTTCTTTTAAACTGTTCACATTGGTTACTGCTTAGCTTCATCAGCTACATAACTTATTTGCCTTTGTCACCTCCACCATTTTTCTTTTCAACTTTAACAAACTTCTCTATAACCCTATCCCTTTAATTATTTTTCATTTATTAAAGAAAATCTCTCACCACCAAACTATGTCTCATAAAGAGACCTGGAAATAGTAAATAATCACCCTTACTTTCATAATGTTCATGACCTTTGTGCATTTTTTTTCCTAACTGTGTCCCAGACCCACACTGAAATATATGACATGAGATGTCAGTGTTTTAGTGTTTAGCACTCATGCAAACTCCGCCAGCAAAATCTACAGACTACCCGGTGACAATAATTGCAGTTCCCCCCTCATCCACTAGGAGCTGGCTACAGAAAGGAGCAAGTTCCCATTGACTCCCATGTTAAAAATGCCAACTTCACAGCAGAAGTAAAAATGTTTACAGCCTGGTTCAAAAAACCATATTAGGTTTAATAGGTCAGGTTTACCATCATGACAACTCTGAGTGGGGTGAATATTTTTTATAACTCATACGTTTAGATGTAATTTAAGCTTGAAATGATTAATAATAGATTGACAGGTCTCAGGTGAGCTGTCAGCACTGGCACTGGTGGCTTTTTTCCTGGCATGACGAGACGCGACCAAGATGGCGGTGGTGGGAATCGCCCAGTTGGCTTCAATTCCCTGCCACCAAGTGACTGGAGGCTTGATTACTGTTCAAGCATGAATAAGGACAAAAAAAGTCCTCCTGCCTCGCACGATCCCAGCCACCTCATGAGTGCCCCACTATTAGAGAAGCACTGACATAAAGGAATGCTGTATTTCCCACAGTCAATAAATAAACATACTCAGACAGAGAATGTTTCACATCCAACCAAATCGTTAGCATGTTTTATAAAGGCCTGTTTAAACGGCTCTTGTAAAGTGCTTCAGATCGTAGTAACCATTATCTTATTTTCTGTTTTCACCAGATTGTGAATCTTGATCTTTGGGTTGCTCTTTAAGTTGTCAAACCAGCAATGTTACAACACCTAGAAACATATGTACTAGACCATCCATCCATCCATCCATCCCTCCATCCATCCATCCATCCATTTTCTTTACCCGGTTATGTTTGCAGGGTCACTGGGGGACAGGAAGCTGCAGTACCCAAATAGAACCCACACATGTACAGGGAGAACATGCAAACTCCATGCAGAAAGGATTTGTCGGGCTTGGAACCCCGAACCTTTTTGGCATCTCGAGGATGAGAGGAGATAGGATCAATGATGAAAGGCAACAGGGAGGTTTCTAGGTTTGTGAATGGACTTCACTTATTGTCCAACAAGGCAGTGTCTGGCATGGAGGGTGTAGAAGGATCCGAGAGTGTGAGCAATGGATAGTCTTTGAGGTATTTCTCTTTCCAGAGTTTGGTGCCGTCGGAGAGCGAGCAGGCTGAGAGAAGCTGGCAGCAGTAGGCAATATGGAGATTGCTCTTGAGGAAGATGCAGGTAAGAAACATGCAGGTAAGACTTGCAGATTTCTGAGGAAAGGTGGCATGAAAACCACAGAGGTTTGACCTGAAAAGCACAGAGAGCACAGGTAAGTCTTGGGAGGAAATGAGGGACCATAAAAACTCACAAGGAACTTGAAGAAGAGTTTGTCTAGCTTGAATCTACCAGAAAAGGCTGATCATCAGACGGCAAGTGTTTATCTGTCAGCTCCTTAAGAGCACCAGTACACAAAAGGGTTTGATTACCGCCAGGTGCGTGGAAACAGCAGGTGAACCGCACTCTCCAACGAAGGTCTTCTATCAAGAAAGATTGCTCCCTTGGATGCAGACACACAGTCACTCACACAGAACCTAACATTTTCCTTGTGTCGGAATTGACTAGCTCCCTTTCTCCCCATTCCTTATGCTGCCGATCAGCTTTTTTGAGCTGCTGACTAAAGTCCTTTTTTTCTGCAACTCTAACTTCACATCTATAAAGGCCAGTTTCTTCTGATGTTTGCACTACATTGGTCCCGTTGTAATCTAGGGCTTAATGTTCTGATGCGTCGCACCGAACACGTTTGAAGCATCATGGGCGTCAAGTTTACATGTAAACTCAATGCAGAATCGTGCTGATGCGTGTCAGGCTATCTGCGTCACGTCAGAAGCAGATTAGTGTCGCGAAAAAGCATTTCTGCCTCATTCGCACGTCAGTTTCGTGCAAATGAGCCGTTGACACGCGTCCAATTCGCTTTGGTGCTGCCTTTGTTACAATAGACCACACTATTCTTTTAACCCGTTTAGAACAGATTGTCCTCTCTGGTGCTGTTCACAAGTGGTTCACATCATATCTCACAGACAAGACTTTTATGGTAAGTTCCTCTAAGGTCCACAAGATCACATGTGGTGTCCCCAGAGTTTGATCTTAGTCCCAGTGCTTTTTAACCTGTATATGCTCCCTCTTGGCAGTGTCATCAGAAGACATGGAGTTAACTTTCACAGTTATGCTGATGATACACAGTTGTACATCTCTGTCTCCTGATTACACACAGACAATGGATGCACTTTTGATCTGCATTTTAGACATCAAATCCTGGATGGCAGAAAACTTTCTCCAGCTCAACCAGTACAAAACTGAAGTTTTAGTCATCGGTCCTGAGGTTCAGAGGGAGAAACGTTTACCAAAACTACAACCACTGTCTCTTAACCCTTCTTTACAAGTGATGAACCTGGGTGGGATTTTTGACTCTGAGCTAACTTTTATCCCTCACATTAAAAACATTACTAAAATAGGTTTTTATCACCTAAAGAACATTGCCAGAGTCCGCCCCGTTCTCTCTCGGGTCAACACGGAGACACTGATGCTTTTATCTCTAGTAGAATTTATTACTGCAATACCCTGCTTTCTGGTCTTCCCAAAAAGAGTACATCCAGTTTACAACTCCTACAAAATTCAGCAGCACGTGTCCTGACGAAGACCAGGAGGCGAGAGCACATTTTAAACTCACTGCATTAGCTCCCTGCATGTTTTAGGATCAATTTTAAGGTTCTTTTAATGGTTTTTGAGATAATAGACTTAGACTTAATAGACGTGGGCCTTCTCATCTTTCATAAATGCTTTTACCCTATGAACCATTGCGGTCTCTGCGCTCCTCTGGCAGCCATCATCCCAAAAGTCAGGACACACACTCATGCTGTGGCATCTTTTAAATATTATGGGCCTCACCTCTGGAACAGGCTGCCGGAGGACCTCAGGGCCACAGAGAACGTTCATGATTTTAAAAGCAGGCTCAGAACTCACCTTTTTAGCCTAGCTTTTAACTGACTAATTTATTGCCCGTCTATTTCCTTTTCATGTTTTACTTGCTTTTATTGATCAGTGTTTTACTACTTGGTCTTGTATTTATCCCGATAATTTAATTTGATTATTTAGTCATTAGTCTTTCTACCTATCTGCCAATCTATTTATGTATTTATTTGTGTGTTTCAACATGTTATCCTGTTGTTTTACATAGATAATGATAAATAGACACATCGTTCCAGTGTTTCTTCTTTGGGAGCCCTCTGCCTTGGGAGTGGTGGTCAGCTGTGTCTGCCTGGGTGCTCTCCAGGTGGTGCTTGGGTGGAGGTCAGGGTCTCGGCCTCCCTTCCTCTGGACGCCCTGGGTCAGTGCTTCGGCTGGTGCTGTTGATCCGCTGCTGCCTATTTTAGTAGCTTGCCACCATCAGCGTATGAATGTGTGCGTGAATGGGTGAATGACTGAATGTAGTGTAAAGCGCTTTGTGGTCTTCTGACTGAAAAAGCGCTATACAAATGCAGGCCATTTACCATTTTAATTAGATTACCTCTTTGTCTCTAGATGCGTTTCTGTGAGGCTAAGCTGTGACTCCTGAAGGAGGAGCAGCTGCTCTCTGTCTCTCTTCAGATCCGTTCACTTTATTTTATTTTCTGTTTGCTTTTCTTATTTTCTTTTCTTAACCTTTTCTTAGTTACTTTATCTACCCAGCCCCTGGAGTTTCTGTATTGGACCAGATCTCTTCTTGGATACTTTTTTATGGACTTATCAACATGGCTTATTGCTCAGCTGAGGATTTAGAAAAACTGCTCCACAGAATTGAGGGCATTGAAATGAAGCTATGCCGTCTGGAAATTAATTTTGATCTCCACGCTGATTATGGACAAAATGACACAACTTTACCGTTGAATACAAACAGGGAACAGGCTATCAGCCCGGTGTTACATCGGTCTAACCGTGTCACAGAGACTCCCTACAGGCGTCTGAGCGGCAGAACTCCGCACTATAATGAAGACTGACCAGCATTAAAACGCACGGAATCATCAACCCCAGCCTGTTCTCCGAGGAAGAAAAAACAAAAGAAACTCCGGCACAGAGAAGGCTCTGAACCCAGAACTGCCGCTTCTGCTAAAAGTAAACAAAAGAGGTTTCAGCCAAAAACAAGAGACATTTCTCCACCTGGAATCCCGCTGAAAAACAGATTTGCAGCCTTGAGTTCCCTGAAAGATGACGCAGCCCCCGGGACCAGTCAAAGCCACCAGGAGAAAACAAGCCGCATCAAACGGACACATAACAAAGTAAGAGCCCCCCCAGCAAAGACTGTTATCATACAAGACAGATCAATTAATGGAATTGAGGCTTTTTGTAGCAAGAACACCAGAGTTTATAGCTGCTACAAAAATACAGTGAGAGGAATATCAGAAAAAATCCCTATAATCTTGGACCAACATCCTGCTTTGGAAAAGCGCGTCATTCATGCTGGATCAGCAGATATCGCGATGAGACAATCAGAGATTCTGAAGAGAGACTTTTCTGATCTCCTACAGAGACTTGATGGACTTAATGGAAACATCCTCATCAGCGGACCAGTCCCTGAAGGGAATGATGAAAGATTTAGCAGACTCCATAAATGGTTGAAGAAACAATCAGCTGAGAAGTCGTTCACATTTATTAATAATTTCAAAGTATTTGGAAGTGCTAATCATCTGTTCAAAGAAGGGATGCGTTATCTGAACAAGGCCGGAGTAAGGCTCTTAGCAGCAAACATTTTTTCTTATCAAATCAGAAAGCATAACACTTGCTCCCAAAAGTTGACCTTGAGGCGCCCATGGATATCAGTGAACAAAAACAGCAAGTCATGATGACACCACAGGACCGAACAGATAAACAACCATCAGAGATTAAGTCTTCATCTTGCTGTGATTTAGCAACATCAAATTAGTCTCCATTTAGAAACTTTACAGACAGACTGAACGAGCAAATCAAATTTGGGACACAATTAACACCTAAACTTAGACTACACCAAACGCCTGGGACTAGTGTCAATAAGCCTGGGAGCTTCCCCCCACTGATTATACAGATATTCCCCCCTCATCTCCCAACTCAAACTCAGTTAATAAGTTGGTAGATAATTTCCTTGCGAAAACCTCAGACATCATGGATTCCATTGCTCCAACTAAAGTGAAAGTAGTCTCAGGTAGAAAAAAGTCTCCGTGGACAAGTAATCCACTGGTACGTAGTGAAAAAAGAGAGTGTCGACGAGCCGAGAGAAAATGGCGGAAAACTCGACTCCGGGTTCACTGTGAGATCTACAAAGAGAGACTGAATAGATATCAGCTAACTATAAAAGATGCTAGGGAATCGTTCTTTTCTGAAATCATCAACAGAAAAATTAATAATGCACGGACTTTATTTGCAACAGTGGAAAGACTAATTAATCCTTTAGTGACAGTAGCCCCTGAACTAAACTCTACCAGGGCCTGCAATGAATTTGCCAGCTTTTTCACAGAAAAGATTCTAACAATTAGATGGTCAATCTGTACCTCAATATCGAACCCACAACCAGTGCCATCCCCAATCAACAACAATGTAGAGAAAATGTCTGAATTCCACGAATTAAACCAGAACTGCCTTGAAAAAAATCACTATCCAATTAAGCTCCTCCTCCTGCTGTCTTGATATCCTACCCACAGCTTTTCTAAAGAAAGTTCTTCCTGTTATTGGGTCTGATCTTGTTCAAATAGTGAACTCATCACTGCTATCAGGTGTCTTCCCTCAGGCTTTAAAAACAGCAGTTATTAAACCACTGCTAAAGAAGAAACATCTGGACAACACGTTAATGCAGAACTACAGGCCAATCTCTAATCTTCCATTCATCAGTAAGATTATTGAAAAAGCTGTGTTTCAGCAGTTAAACGGCTTCATAACAATGACAAACCGTTTTGATGTTTTTCAGTCTGGTTTCTGTGCTCACCACAGCACAGAGACTGTCCTCGTCAAAGTATTCAATGACATCCGCATAAATACAGACTGTGGAAGAACCACAGTGCTGGTTCTGTTGGACCTCAGTGCAGCATTTGACACTGTTGATCATGATATTTTATTGGAACGACTGGAGAGCTGGGTCGGACTCTCTGGTACAGTACTTGGCTGGTTCGAGTCTTACCTAAAGAACAGGGACTTCTATGTTTCAATAGGAACCTTTTCGTGAGAATGAGCAGAAATCACATGTGGGGTGCCCCAGGGCTCCATCCTGGGGCCCCTATTATTTAATATCTACATGCTCCCACTAGGCAAGATTATAGCAACCAATAACATTAGCTACCATAACTACGCGGATGACACTCAGCTCTACATTACAATGTCACCAGGTGACTCTGAACCCATTCAAACCCTAAATCAATGCATTGACCAAATAAATGGATGGATGTGCCATAACTTTCTCCAGCTGAATAGAAACAAAACTGAAGTGATTATTTTTGGACCCAAGGAGGAACGATCAAGAGTCAGCACACAGCTTCAATTTATACAGCTAGAAACTACTGATCAGGCTCGAAACCTAGGTGTAGTAATGGACTCAGACCTGAACCTCCAGGGTCACATAAAGGCAATAACAAGGTCAGCCTTCTATCACCTGAAGAACATCTCTAGGATTAAAGGACTGATTTTGCAACACAACCTAGAAAAACTCATCCATGCGTTTTTCTTTAGTCGGATTGATTACTGCAACAGCATCTTCACAGGTCTGCCTAAAAAGTCAATCAGACAGCTGCAGCTGATCCAGAACGCTGCCGCTCGCGTCCTCACTAGAACCAGGAAAGTAGAGCACATCACCCCAGTTCTAAAGTCCTTACACTGGCTCCCTGTAGCTCAGAGAATAGACTTCAAAATACTCCTACTAGTTTATAAATCATTACATGGCTTAGCAACAAAATATGTTGAAGACCTGTTGTCACGGTACCAACCACCAAGACCACTCAGGTCCTCCAACTCTAGCCTACTAAACATCCCTAGACTCAGAACTAAACATGGAGAAGCAGCTTTCAGTTTTTATGCTCCCCTTATCTGGAACAGACTTCCTGACGAGTGTAGAGCTGCTGACACTCTGAACTGCATTAAATCGAGACTAAAAACCCATCTCTTTAGAATTGCCTTCGAGTAAAAATGCTTGATCTCATATGTATGAAATGTGTTCATGCTCTCTTGCTTTTTTTGATCTTTCTCTTGCTTTATTGTGTATCATGTGTAATGTGTGTTTCTTTTATGTGTTTTTTTTAAATCACCAAATCATGTAAAGGACCTTGAATTACCCTGCTGTTGAAAGTGTGCTATACAAATAAAATTGCCTTGCCTTGCCTTGCCTTGCCTTGCCTAGATTCCCTCACATCAACATGAGGCTGCCATCTTTGCTTCTGTGCTATAGTTCAATTCCATGACCAAATATGACAATTTGATCATCTCAAACTGCCTTTGAACTGCATATAGCCATCAGTAGTTGTTAGGCATCATTTCATTTTTCACATTTCAACCACAGTTTTACTTTGATTTTTGGAAGGAAATGTTTTTTTTCTATGTCTATTTAATGACAATTTGCTCAGGGGGTACTAAGCACAAGTTCTTTCTGACACACACTGTTTTTAGCCCAGTAAAACCATTGCTGAAGCAGGACCAACCTTTTGATCATTTTGGATGTTTCTCGCAAAAAACAAAGAAAAACAGATAAGAGTGGGGATTGTTTTCTTAACAAAGTTGTAGTAAAACCATATTTAAAATCTAATGTCAGTGTTTAGCCTTCAATGTGATTTCACCCTAAACCTCTCATCTTTCTACTTGCTCAAGTCACAAATGGGAAGCATTAACAGTTATTGTTTACAACTGACTTTAGTACAGTAATTCCCTTTGCAACAAAGGACTGAACTGTTAAATATCAGCAGCTGTGGTGTGATATTGATTCATTTCTAACAGCGTTGATCTTATTTGCATTGCCATTTATGATTACTATTCAGTGAACGGGGATTATTTTCTAAAATATAAATAGTGTTCACGGAGTCGTGCTTAAAAGACTTGTGATATTCAGAAATAGGTTTGCAAGCGTGATAAAATAAGCCCTGTAACCCATCTAGATATTGGGGTCTCCTGCATTGCAGTTCTTTGGAAAGTTTAGGAATATATCAGACAGGTTCAAACTATATCAGAATAATACTGGAACCCTTCTTTGTGGCTGAAACAGTTCCATTGGAAAGATCCTTTGACGATTGGGACCTCTGCGGGTTCTTGACCTGTCGCATTTGTTCCTATCTTGTGATGTAACCTGGAATTTTGACAAAAACACCTGTTACATGGGTCGAAATGTGAGGAAATTGAGATTTTGTGAAAAATACAGTCCTGGGATGTTTGTGAAGTGTTCGTTGGTCTTGATCAACTCCTGTTGTGACATGTTCATGTACCCAGATCTCAGCTTTAGTCTGTGACACAGACAACATGTCTACTTTTAAGACTAAGTGTAAAACTTTCCATTTTGATAAAGCTTATTGTTAGAGCCCCTAGGTTTTCCTGATTTATCTCTTTAATTATGCTGCTTTAGGCTTAGGCTGATGGAGGACAAACTGACCACTTCTCCATGCTCTGCTACATTCTCTTCCTGCTCTCCAGTTGTGTAGTATTTGCTGTTAATTCAACTTTTACCTTGTTGTTTTCTCTGTTTTTTACTCTTTATAGAAGCTACATCTGGTCTGGTGCTGTGATTAGCTGTGACACCTTCCTGGAGAGAGAGCATCGGCTGGGAGACTGGGATACAGTTGCCTACAATTTAACATTCTCCTCTTATAGAGAATGCATCTGGCTCTGGCTCTCTCCTTGGCAAAGCTATTGGCTGAACTTCTGTTGCAACTAACTGCATGTCCTGTCTTTCATCCTATAGCCTTTAAAACCAGCTCAGAGGTTATCTGTTAGTATGGTTTACTCTCCTAGATGAAGCCACTAAAGGAGCTACTACTACCATTAACTTCTTACTTTTCTCTAACATAGAAAGTACTACTGTGTCAGTGCTTCTGAATCTGTGTATAGGTCCTCCTTTCCATTTTTGATTGACATAGAAAAAAAAAGAAAATAATGTGATTTTTTTTTGTATTTGTATACAAAAATATTTTTAATTTCAGTCTCGGATCAAAAAAACAAAATTGAAAAAAGGGCCGCATGACCAAATTTGATTTCAATATTTAATTGCTCTGACATTTTCCTTGACGACCAGATTCTATGACTCTTGGTGGCACTGTTTCACTGACAGTAGCTCCTATCATATGATTTGATCCCTCCATAACTCTTCAAAGAAAAGTAAATTAGTAGAGGGATTAAACTTTTATAGTTAACACTGTGTGCATGGATCCATTTTAAAATACACAGTTTTTGAGTGTAAAGCTGACAGAAGGTCAGTGGCTCAGAATTCACCCAATCGTGACATCTCACAGCTCCTATGATACGTGACCCTTTCATAGCCTTTTGCAAATAATGTTCACCTCATATCAGATTTTAATAATAGCATTAATTTTTGAATAAAAAAATTAGCATATACCTAAAACGAAAAGAAAGAAGTAAATGTGGGATACCTGATATAACATAAAATTACCTATTCTTAATAAGAAATAACTAATAAACATATTTCTTCCCCCCTAACTGCCCCCCTAACAGTCACAGCCCCTCCGGTTTGTTTATATATAATTTTTTCCTTCTGGAGCTGAGACCATTTTTATCCTTATGTCTAAAGTTCATAAATGAATAACAATAGAAGTACGTGCAGCTTAACGTGTTTATGATGTTTGGAACCATTTTATTTGAAAACAGCAAACTAAAGCTCTATTTCATTAACCGTCAGCTAAGTGTATAATTGTGCTTTTAAAAACCAACAGACCTGGGTCAGATATGACTAATATGTAACATTGTGCAGGGAGTTTAATAGCACTTTTCAGATGAGGAGTTGCATATGAAGCTTGTGCAGGTTAAAAGGTTTACAGAGAGAGAGAGAGAGAGAGAGAGAGAGAGAGAGAGAGACGCTGAGCGAATGAGGGGGGGTTAGCTTACACCCCCCTCGTCATCAATCACTTTCAACTCAGTTCTTATCAATTGGCACTATCGGTTCACAAAAGGAGACAAAGAAAGGCAGCGTGGCGATTAGACAAAGGCTAGCTTCAATTAGCAGTGGTGGCTTGGACAAAGAAAGAATTTAATGTTAAGTTTGCTTGCAGTTCAGTAATCGTCCCCTTTCAGCTCTGCAAGCTGGAACAAAAGATGATGATTTCAGTTTTCGCGCCCCTTTGATCAACTCTGTGATGTCATCACTGGCCACAGACCAATGAGAATGGGTTGAGGGCGGTGCAAAGGATGCTGGGAGATGCAGTTCGTTCAGTAAAAGAAAATGGATTCCAACATCAGTGATGCTACACGGTGCTGAAAGTGTGATATGCGGATGTTTTGAAAGGGCCAACAGATTACCCCATCAGAAAAAGATCTGGTTAAATTACCCTGATGTTCCGATAGTGGGAATGAGCCTATAGTTGTGAAAGTTGCCCGGACATGTCCACTTTTTCGGTGCAGTCCGGGGCGCAGGGCAGCTCATGTTTACCAGACGTCAGCTCAAGTGTAGCTTTAAGTATGAAACACAAAGGAAATTTCCTTCATTCCATCCTGGTCGGGACTAATGTGTGGCGGAGAGCACAGTACTCATAGCTGGCAGATTAGTTTCTGTGTATGACATGTGGCAAACATCCCATTGGTCAAACTGATGCAAAAACTCTGAGAACACTGAAAAAGCAAAGTTAGAGTTCTGTATTAAAGTGACAGCGAAAAAAAACTAAGACTAGAGTATAGACTTTAAATGTCTTTGGGAGAATGCAGGTTTTTATTTTCTATTTCTTTGAATAGAAAAAGAATACGTATTTTCTCAGAATATAATTTCAGATTTTTGTGTAATATTTTCCCTGTATGATGTAAAAAGGGAGCTATTATTGTTATAGGTATCTTTTCTAATGTAGAAGATTAGTTATTTCTATTTAGATTTTAAAGTAATTTCTGTAATGGTTGACTTGTAAAAGCTGATCTGAAGTTTATTAAATGTTTCTTTCCAACCACATAGAGTAGGAATACTTTAAATATGCAAGTCAAAAGTCTTCAAGTAAACAGCATGTTTCTAAGGATTGGACCCATAGCCAAAACACATTTCCTTTAGCCTTCATTGAAAATATGACCTTGATATGATTATGAAACATATCTTGGACATGCGTTGGTTTGATTTGTGATTTCAAATAAATAAAATACAGGAAATCAATTAGTTTGGATTCTTCAATTAATGGAAATTTGATGGATGCAAGAGTAAAAATGAGCCATGGAAGGAATGAAAAAAAGACCCTAAATGGGGTAAACATATGCTACAAAAATAATCGTTTTATAATCGAATCGTTACCACCTCAATCATAATCGGAACGATTCAGGAGGCACCCAAGATGGCACACCCCTAGTATATATATGATTTCAGTTGTTTATTTGTACATAATTTGGGCTTCCAGCTCATAAAACCCACAAAAACAGGAATTCAAGAAATTAGAATACTGTGCAGAAACCACCATTTACTTATCAGTTTTTGCAGAAAAAAAAGAAAGAAATTAGGATCACATCAAATCAATCAAAATATGGTACTTTCAAAACGATATGTCAATCTTCAATACTTGGTAGGGAATCCATTCGGCTTAATCACTGCCTCGATGTGCCGTGGCATTGAGGCAATCAGCCTATGGCATTGCCTGGGAGTTATTGAAGCCTAGATTTCCTTGATACTTGCTATCAGCTCTTCTTTGTTTTTGGGTCTGGTGCCCCTCATTTTCCTCTTGATAATACCCCATAGATTCTCAATGGGGTTTAGGTCCGGCGAGTTGGCTGGCCAGTCAAGCACTGTGATGGCATGAGCATCAAACCAGGTTTTGGTGCTTCTGGGCGCTATGGGGAGGGGCCAGATCCTGCTGAAAGATCAAATCTGCATCTCCATACAGATCCTCAGCAGAAAGAATCATGAAGTCCGCTAGAACATTCTGGTAGACTGATGCGGTGACATTGGATTTAAAAAAGCAGAGTTTACCAACACCAGCACCAGACATTGCACCCCAAATCATGACTGACTGTGGATATTTCACCCTGGACCTCAAGCAGCTTGGGTTCTGTTCCTCACCCGTCTTCCTCCAAACCCTTGAACCTTAATTCCCGAATGAAAGGCACCACTTTACTTTAATCGGAAAAGAGGACCTTGGACAACTGGCCAACAGTCCAGTCCTTCTTCTATCTAAACAAAGAAATAAATGATTGTAAAAATATGAACAGTTTCACCTGGTGAGGCCTGAGAGCACAGTCTTACAACTTCTCCATAGTCAGCATGGAACTGCAATACGCATCCACTTGTGCGTAATCAAATGTTGCAAGTGGGATTGCTCCAAAGGTTATTGTCATGAGGTTTTTGAATTTTGCCATGGACAGACAACTTCTCATGGGGGTTGAGATGTTTTTCTGGAGGCTGCTAGACTGGAGACTGGAATTTTATACTTAATACTGGAGCCACATTCAGCCATTTTTACTCTCAAACATCCATAAATTGATTTTCAGGGCAACTTGGGGTTCAGTGCCTTGCCCAGGAAGCTGGAATTGAACCTACCTACAACCTTTGATTATAAGCTAACTACTCTAGCCACTGAGCCACAGTCCACCCTGAAAATCAAAAATGTGCAGGGTGGACGTCCATGTGAACCGAAGACCAGAGTTGGGAAACACTGATCTAAAACATCAGGTGCCACACGCTGTTTCTCTAATGAACACCCAAGAGTTTCCAGATTGTAACCGTGGATATCTGTTCTAATTCAACCTTGTCTTTTTCTTTTGTAAAAACACTGCACATATTTACAAGAACGAAAAATCTAATTTATTTTGCTTTTTCATATATGTATGTTTTAAATGTCTATTGAGAGCTAAAGTCAAATTTCGGGTTAGTGTGCACAACCTTGGCGAATAGAGCAGATTCTTTTTCTGAATGTGAATAATATTATCCTATCTATATGCCAACAACTTGATATGTTCAGTGGAGGTTGGTAGATTAGATCTCTCCGCAAATCTTGGCCTTCTGCCATTTTCAGTAACCTCGGAGAACACTAGTTTGTTAGGGCACACTGTGAACATCTGTAGCCGTGTGCATGGTTAGCTCTTTCCTGCTGGCTATGGCCTCAGGAACAAAGTCTGGGCATTTATCTGCTTGGTGGTCCCCACAGCAGTCTGTTACAGTAAAATGCAGCAAGAGCCCAAGGTCAACCTAAGTCAGACTATTAAATCTGTTCATGCTTAACACGACCCTCCCATCACCGCCTGGTGGTGCGTTGTCACTGCAGCCAATTCCCGTCTTCCTCTTCCCCTGCCTCTACTCCTCCTCAAACTCACCCTTTCCCTGTTTCCATCCCCCGCATCCATGAAAGCGCTGCTGCTGCCAAAAACCTGCCGCCCTCAGCACTGGTGGAGGAACTCAGCCTGTCTCTTCTCACAGATGCACACACTTGCTTACTCACTGGTTTGCTCATGCACAAATACCATGCGCACACACAGCCACATATATTTTTGTTTTCCTCCCAGGTTATCCTGATGTATCCTCCTCCACATATCATTCCTTGCTCTCTGTGTTTTTCTTCTTCTTTGACCTCTAGAAGCCCTCCCCCACTCCACTACGACTAGCTGCCAAAACTGCCCACCATGTTGTTCATGGGCTTATTCTTTTTGACAGCTGAGTATAAACAGGCAGGCTTTGCATTCGTTTATGAGAGGACAACAAGGACCAACTTTCAAAAATATGACACTTTTTATTCTTAAACAGAGTACGCTGTATGCCCAACGCATGTGACATAGTTCCCTTTTAGTCTGGCATTCACTTAGCTTCCATGCTTTCAGAAATACTGAGGACATGATATTTCTGACATTTGCCAGTGAAAATGTTTGCTACCTTACATTTTGCCTAGAAAAAGTATTTTTTTTTAGCTGCTACATTTGCGGAGGGACAGCTCCGGGCAAGCTGTTGAAAACAGCTTGTTGCACCTTACGGTCTACAGGGAAGACGACACTTTACACGAAGAAAGTGTGGAATGTAGTGATAGTGATGGTTCCTATACTAAATATGACAAAATGAAAACAAGGCACATTCAGACCCAGCATGCAGTGTTGGTGCTGAAGTAATACTGTAATTCACCTGTTTCAGAAATGTTCCAACCAGTCGTTAAAGCCATTTTAATTTGTCTGTTGGGAAGAGGGTTTCTTTTGTATCGTACAAAAGAAAATCAATTGTCACTACACGTGCATTGTTACAGTTTCTTTAGCGAAAAAACACAATTAAACCGAAAAGAAGCTACTGAAAACTGAAAAAGAAGGCTAAATAAAAGGATTTGATTGTGATTGTTATCCACAGAATCTGTAAAAGGTAAGGGTGTGCATTTTATTATTCACTAACAGGGTAGTAGGATTTGTCCCTTAAACATGCTTCATTGATTAAAAATGCAAACCTTCAAAAAGAGACATAGTTTATTACATACATGTTATCCCTCATTAATATAATTCCTATATATAATATCCTATATAAATTCCTATATATAATATGGGTTCTGCTGGTTTGATACTAGCTAATGTCTAATGCAGCGGCCAGCTTGCTGACTGGCACCGGTTAGAGCGAACACCTAACCCCGGTTCTGGCCTCTCTCCATTGGCTTCCTGTTTCCTACAGGATCCATTTTAAAATGTTACTTTTTTTTAATCCCTTCATGGCTTGGCCCCATTTTATATTTCTTAGCTGTTGACTGTTTCTGCTCCCGCCCCAAACAAGAGATCCAGCTCTCAGTCTTTTTTTAACTGCCCCTAAAGCTCGTTTAAAAACAGAGTGACAGAGCTTTTTCGGTGGCTGGTCTTAGGTTATGGAACAGCCTACCGCCTCACATAAAGGACCACACACAGTTTAGAGCATTTCAAATCCCTACTTTAGACACCTATTCGATCTGGCTTTTAATGCAGGTTGACTTGACCATCTTAAAAGTTCTTAGTGATTATTTTAATTAATTATTTCTTAATTTATCTTGTTTTATCTATTACTGTGCTTACATCATCATTTTTTTCTTTATTACTTGTTTGTTACTCTTTGTGTTCTATGCCAACACTTTGGGGCTGCTCGTGTAAATGTGCTATATACATAAATAAATTTCACCTAGACCTTGATAGGGGTCTAGTCTCTGGCTTTGAAATTTAGTTCGTGCAAGTATTCAAGCCTTTACCGTGAGATGGATTTTGTAGATTTACGTTGTTGTTCTGGTGAGAGTATCTACACGGAAGCTGAACACAATGGGGACACGAAAGTTGTGGCTGAACCACAGAAGAAAACGCCTATTTGTAAGTCAGAAAAAACTTAGCGATGCCCTCGAAAAAAATCAGGAGCTGACATAAAGATGGAGAATGACCTGGAGGAAATCCAAGTCATAAAATACATGATAAAAGAAAGAGACAAAAGTATCAATGAACTGGAGAAAAGGATCGATAATGGCAGGATTAAATCGACGTGGACGAGGAATTGCAAGGTATTCATTTAGCTCAATGGTCACACTCTGGAACACGCTAAAATCATTCTAGTAAGGGAAATAAATGGCCTTGTTCAGTTCAGATAACATTCTTGATACAGCAATAATCAAGATAAACCCTTGTGATGGATCTAGCAGACTATTTTGTTTGGATGGGACGTTTAGGTGGCAATTGCTGGATACTAATAGTGATTTGGCTATAATAGACAGTAACGCAACACTGAGGATATATCAATGCAACCTTGCGAATGGATGGAGTAAACACTTTGTTCCTTGTTTTTTCTCGTACTTTCAATGTTAAGTGGAGGAGTCTACAAGTGCATCTGCACAACGTGCTTGTTCTGTCATGGCACTAAACAATGGCAGAGACAGATTTAAGTTATATTCTGTCATCTGATAGTGAGGATGACAATGAATGGGACACAGATTAACAGAAGTTGTCTTCAAAATGTATTGTACAAAACTGACCCTGACATTAACTTTTTTAATGAAATTGTGGATAACTACAAATATTATGATAGTCTTGATGAATTCAAAATAACAAATATACAAAATTCAAATAAAACACCACCAATAACACACAAACAGTAGGAGCTTGAATGCTAATTTTCAGCAAACTGAAAGTTATCTCCATCAATTACAAACTCCCTTTGACGTTGTAGCCATCTCAGAACCTGGTTGACAGACGAAAATGTACATAATTTTTGGAAAATTACGTAATGTATCATATCATTAGGGAACATAAAATTGGTGGAGGAGTGGCCTTATTTGTACATGAAAGCCTAAGGAGTAAAACAAAAATGCTTGCATGTCAACAGCAATAAGCAATATCATCAAATGTACTACTGTGGACAATGAGTTGGAAAAAAAATAAGAATGTAAGTATAAGCTGTATATATAGACAATACACAATGTCATATGTAGAGATTTTAATGTATACATTTCAAAGGAAAAGAGCCATAGTTCTATTGAACAGTTTATTAATTCGATGTTTAGTATGATGCTGTACCCGAAAATAACATAAACAACCAGAGATACATGACACAGTTCCACTATAATAGATAATAACTTTACCAACCTAATTACTGAAAACATTGTCAGTGGAATTTTAACTAACGACATTACTGACCATTTACCAATTGTTGTGAAAAAAACGTATCATCATAAAAGTAACAAAATATAATCAACTACTGAATCAATATGTGCTCTGAAATAAAGTCTAGAATTTCAAAATTGGGATAGCATAATAAATGAAAAGGATGTAAATATAGCATATGGCTACCTCCAGTCTGTTTTTGGATCCTGTGTTAACTTGCATTGTCCCGTTATAAAACAAAGCAAAATCAATCTTCAAAAAAATGGAAACCCATGGATAACAAATGGGTTAGTAAATGCAAGTAAAAAGAAAAACACTTTATATAGAAAATTTATTTTAAGACCCGAATGAAAGACTGAAGATAAGTACAGAAAATGCTAAATTAAATTGACGGATATTGTAAGGAAATGAAAGAAAGATTGAGCTCTCCTCGAGAGCAACACAACTGATACAAAGAGTTTTTGGAAAGTTTTGAATGAAATAAATAAAGGAAAACCTAAAATGAATACTTTTGTACACCAGTATACCCACAAAAATAGAACCTTGGATGATATGCAAGAGGTAGCTGAAAGCTTTAATGAATACTTTGTAGAAATTGGTCTGGGATTAGTAAAATAATGTGTACCACAAGATACTACTGTGGAACAATCCGTTGCCTATGGATATGATCATTCCAGTTCCTTTTTCCTCAGTCCTGTAGATGAAATGGAGATCCTCCAGGTTGTGGGACAGTTCAAAAGTAAAAATAACTTGTGATAGATTGGATATGAGTTTAATTGAAACTGTAAATGAAATAATAAAACCTATCACACATATAGGTAACTTGTCTTTCTCAACAACCACATTTCCTTCTTTAATGAAGATAGCAAAAGTAATCCAATCTGTTAAAATGGAGATAAGCACTCTCTCAGCAATTATAGACCCATTTCACTTCTGTTGCAGATATCAAAAATACTTTTTGCTGCTCGATTAAATAGATATATTGAAAAGAACAATCTACTGCAAGACAGCCAATATGGTTCCAGGGAGAACCGTTCTGCAACACTGGCACTGAATGACTTATTAGAGGTGGGAAGTAACTGTATGGAAGAAAAAAATTATCCTACAGCCATATTTTTTGATTTGACGAAAGCATTCGATACAATTGACCATAATATTTTAATCACCAAGTTTGAAAATAAATTCGATTAGAGATTGCCCAGTACAGTGGCTGAAATCATACTTATCCAATAGGCAGCAGTTTGTCCAAATGAACGAATATAAGTCTTCCATGAGATACATCTCTTGTGGGGTACCTCAGGGATCCGTGCTGGAGCCAATTTTCTTTTTACTTTACATCAATTGCTCGTGTTTTATCTCAAATTTAAATTAGTCCTCTATGCAGAGGATACTACAATTTTGTTTTCTGGAAAAAATCTGCAACAGTTATTGCTCAAAACATAAATGGGAAAATTAAAAGAATGGTTTAACTGTAATAAATTGTCATTAAATTTGAAAGAAACAAATAAATGATGTTGGGCAATACGAAAATTGACACTGAATTGAAAATTGTATTAGCTAATGAGGTGATAGAATATGTTGATAAATTGTATTCTCTTGGCATTATCCTTGACAGCAAACTAAGCTGGAAACCCCATCTTGCCTACATCAGTAATAAGATTGCTAAATGTATTGCAATAATGGAAAAATCCAAATATTTACTCAATGTAAGGCTCTTCGTACTGTCTATTGCATATTATTTTTTGCCTTACACCAGTTATGTAATAGAAATATGGAGTAATACTTATGAAACTAATCTTAATTCTGTTTACATTCTACAAAAGAAGGCAATTATAATAATAAAAATGGCTGGGTATTGGGATCATACCAAACCACTGTTTATAAAATTGAAAATTATTAAATGTTATGATATGGACAAATTTAAATCATTAAAAATAATGAGGGGCTACACAGAGAGGGGAGTGGAATCATGAGTGGCAGCAGAGTGCAGGAGGCTGAAGACGTTCCCTCTATCATGTTGCCTTCAGGAAACGTGGCAATGAACATAATCTATCAAACACCTCTTGCACTGTATTATTACATGATTGGTAGAGAATACATGATGCTTGGTGGTAGAGAATTGGTTGAGAATTGGTAGAGAATACATGATGCGTGATGAATACTAAAGCTCAGCTATTAAAGCTGTTTCAATCAGTACTGAATACAAATTATGCTGTAAGAGTGATCAATTATGAGCAGTTTTTCCAACCACTACATCAGAAGTGGACATTTCCCATGCCCCCAAAGTAGCGTGCATTGTACCGGGCGGGTTTTACATTCCACATCACTGAAAGATGTCGTCCTCTTCAAGCAATACTGCCGGCGCAAACGATACATAGTGTTTAATTTTAGAATAATTACACCGTGGAACAGTCCTAATTGTTTCAATATGTGTGATACTAAGACATAAACAAAGGGAAACGTACAAAGTATGCATGGATACACTGCTGATTAGTTTTTCTCTGGCAGATAGAAATAAGCATTTACTGCACATCATTGTGTCTGAACATGCCCTAATCCCAATGTAGTGTTAGAGATATTTGGTAATGCAATAGTCACAAAAGAAAGAGGAAATGAGTTATTAACAATTTGACCATCCCAAAAACATTGAAAATTTTTAAAAGACTCTAACAAATACTTAAACTCATGATTAACATAATTAAATACGTTTTGAGGATCTGTCAACAGTATCAGTATTACTTTTGGAGCATCTGAAAACGGCACAGGTCATTCACTGGTCTTAACTCAACATAGGAAATGGAAGAACAGCAAGAACTGTACTTAAATCTATAGTGCAAATTATGATTTTTGAGTTCCTCACAGATTTGTGTTTATGCCAGCATTATACAGTACAATGCTAATGTTTACTTATTTGAGTTGTACAGTTTTCATAATTTCTATGTCATGTTTTCTTTACCTTTGCATTTTTTATGATATCTGTATTTGTCAGAATGTGAACTACAACTCAACAGTGGCAGCAGCTGGACAGAACCTTATTACTGTGCTCACTCAGAATCTTTCTCAGGGACAGCAACAGGCAGCACAGGAAGTGAGGCAGGAACAGGGACCTTCCTCTGTAGATCAAGGTTTTAGATTGAATAGAAAATTCTATTATTTAAACAGTTTTTTACCTTTTTTGTGTTTTGTCACTGTGCTATCATTTTTACTTATTTTTCTCATTCCCTCATTCCATTCAGATCTTTCCCAGGGTTTTATGGAAAGAAAAGTTATCTTGGAAAACGAAAGATGCATAATCCAAAGATCCTTGTGACACCACCCTTAAAAGCATGGAAGCCTTTCAGTTTCTATGTATACTTGTTGAACTGTAATGCAGAAACAACACCAACCTCCTCTGAGGAATTTCATCTTGACCAGGCAGGACTGGGAAAACGACATCTCACAATGTCCAGGGAGATGAGCCATGAAGAGGTATAACAAAGTTAAATGAATGAATATATGGATATTAAGATTTGTGTTATGTCTCTGTGAAGATCATTAAGTCTGCAGTTATCACAATGTTGCTATCTCTGCAGTTCTTTGGACTTCTTCAGAATGAGTATCCTAAAATGCAAGGTCTATCTGGAGGATGGCTGCTCTACAAGGCTACAGGTAGGGGTAACAAATGCATGTAATATGAGAGTCCCAAAATTTGCATCCATGTGGACACAACTTGAAATGATCTGGGCACAATTTTATTTTCAGGTGGTCAGGGTAAAATGAGACTGACACTGGTCTCTCCTGATTCTGAAGGATACACAGGGACCCTTATACATAGCGTGACAGGGGCTGGGAAAAACGTACGAACAATTTGACCTGACTCCGTTACCTCCCGATGCAGTCGAATTCAAAAACATGCCCAAAGCACAATGCCAAAATGCAAAGTAAGTTTGCCGTTGCACATTTTGGCTCTTCATGTGCAGGAGTGCACAGTCAGACTCTTCAGCTGAGGACACCGAGGTACTTACACCATAGAACAATATGTGCATTTATTGGATGTAATCGCACTACATTTTTCATCTCAATCGTTATCCATTGTAATATGTCTGGTTTTTGTGTCAGGCATGTCAGAGCAAGGTCCAAATAGTTTCCGTGACATCTTCTGCAGAGCACTCCGATACAGAGGAATTGGATGAATAGGTAATATCTTCATAGTAACGAGTATAGTACATTAACAGATCTATATTTGAACTCTTATTAATATTTTAACTTTTATTTCTGTTTTAGAAGCTTCCGTGTCCTATCTGCAATTTGAAATTTGCACCACACTTTCTCGAAATCCATGCAAGCACATGTGGAGAAAGGTATTTCATAAAGTGTGGCTCTTCAAATGACATAGAATATAAAATGTTTTAGAAAATATATCTACTCTGATTACACCTTTTGTACATTTAATAAAAGCAAAGATAATTTTGAGATGGATGAGATTAAGGGGAAAAAAGAGAAGAGGAGCATATTAAAAGGTAAAATACATCAACATAGATAACTACTCATTCTCTGAACTGAACAAAAGTTGTTTATTCTGTCATTTATGGTTTTCTATTAGTATCGATGATGTATTGGATGCCATTTGTCAAAGAGTTGATGTGGAGAAGCAGTTCAACATCCTTATTTCAAGAACAAACATTCTGGAGAGAGGCCTTCTGCAGTGGGAACGTCAAAAGAAAAATTCACCCACTGCCACGTTGAAGGTATCCTTCTTTGGGGAAGCAGGAATCGACACTGGTGCCCTTCGAAAATAATTTCTCACAGGTAAACTCAAAGATGATAAATGACTTTTCTATCCGTCATTTATGTTAAAGGAATGACTAATCCCAAATTCATCAGAATTTTAAGCTGCTATAATATATTTTTTTATTTACTAAGTAAACTCTGTTCCAGTTGTGTTGCCATAATATTAAATATGACTTGGTTTTTCTTTTACAAAGCTGTCAATCAATCAATCCCTTTTGTTGATCATGGTTAGTCTTCTTGACAACCTCTGCTAAACTTGTCAAAACTGCCTGAGTTTAGCAACGTATGGTCTCACAATTCAAAGAAATTTGGCTGGTGTGTTGTATTTGTGCTGTTACTGATTACTAAGCCACAGCACACAACACAACACAATAAAAAAGTGACAAGTAACACAGGAGTGTTTTACACCACAGTTAATTCATAACATACTTCTGTCACTAGAAAAGGTTGCCGGAATTGAGACTCGTTTCTTTGAAGGACCACCACACCAGAAAAGTCCACACTACTCACTAACTGACTTTGACAGTGGACTCTTCAGGTATATTTATTTTTACAGGCAAACTGTTGTTTAATGTCATGCTTTATAATATAAGCAATACACTCATGTTCGGTTTGTATAAGTAGGACTGTTGGAGAGATTCTGGCTGTTAGTTTGGCACAAGGAGGTCCTGCCCCTACGTTTTTCAGCCCATGGGCTTACAGTTACCTCTGTAATGGGCAGATCAACCCAAAACTGCTGGACAAGAATACAGTGGCAGATTCACAGTTGCGCTTACTGATTGACCAGGTGCTTTATGGCCAGTAAAAATATTGCCTTAATAGACAAAGCAGCTCTTATCTAATTTTAATTTCATCTGTTTATATAAAATATTTTCTGACTATTTTGTAAAATTATTTTTAGGTGGAATCTTTAACTGAACAGTCAATTCAGTGCCTGACCGATGAGATTTTAAACTGTGGATTCACTGGAGCCATCTCGATTCAAAACAAGGAGCTGATTGTTCGGTATGCTGTGGCATGTTTTTGTTTGTGTATATAGATGTAATAAAAGTAAACTTTAATGATGCATTTAAAAAAAAAAAATTTTCACAGAGCCGTTACACTCCATGCCGAGCTTAGATAGCAGCCAATGTTGGAACAACTCAGGGAAGGTTTGCAGCTGTATGGCCTTCTTCTGCTAATCAAGCAGTATCCAGATATCTGCCAGCCTCTCTTTGTCTTAGGGGAAGATGTTAAAGTGAGTAAAAATTTAATTTATCCTTTTTTTTAAATTCATATAGATATATAATCTCGATTTGTCAATACAGTATTTATCTTTTTGCGACACTAAAAAAATAAAAGATTGAGTAATTTAATTTTTAGTATCATCATAGGTTAATTCTGAGTTTGTCATGGCGTCTATTCACCCTCAGCTGAGTGGAAAGGGAACCACCAAGCATCAGGTTGAGCTGGAGCTGGTTAACTTCATTCAAGACTTGCTTTACGAATCAGAAGGTAGTTATTTTCTGTCAAGTTTCAAGTTGTCAAATTTCAAGGTTTTCATGATATATGTTATGCTGGGTCATGGCTACAATATTCAATTAATATTCTGCTGTTCTCAAATTCAAATATTTAGATTTTTTCTTCTCCAAAATGGAAAGATTCTTCAAATTTCTCATTTAAAATCGGCTCTTATCTTACCATAAAGTCCAGAACATCTAACCGATGAAGGTGGCCCAAGATCTATTACACCTGCCAGGTTTCTGGCCTGTCCGTCGCCGCTCCTCCCCCTCCGTTTCTCCCCAAACCCCCTGCCCCCACAACCTGACCCCGTAGCCCGACTGACTGGTCCTGCATCTTGCCACACCCATCAAGGTGAGGGCCCTCGTCTGCACTCTGGCTCGCCACCCTGATAGGGAGTTTGTGGAATTCTTGGTCCAAGGGGTAACCCATGGGTTCTGCCCCGGTTTAGAGGTCCTCCCCGATCACTCGGCCTGTTGCAACAACCTGCGGTCTGCGCTCTCGGAGCCCAACGTAAGGAGATGGAGGACGGGTTTATAATCGGCCCTTCCAATCACCCTCCTTTCCCGGTCTTCCGGGTCAGCCCCTTGGGCGTTGCCACCAGCAAGTACTCTGGTAAGAAGCGTTTAATTATCAATCTGTCGGCACCCTTCCCTGATTTCTCGATGCAGTACGCCACCATTGACCACGCCATTGGCCTTATCCGCTTGGCGGGCGGGGGCGCCTGGCTCATCACCAGCGCCTTTAAGGTCCTCCCCCTTCGCCCAAACTTCTGCCGCTTCTTCACCGTCCGTTGGAAGGGGGCCTACTAGTTTACGGTCCGGCTCACCTTCGGTTGCCAGAGTAGTCCAAGGATCTTCGACTCTCTTTCCGAGGCCCTGTGCTGGGTACTGTGTAATACTTACTGTCCGCTGTACATTCTTCACCTCCTGGATGACTTCTTAGTTATCACCCCCGCTTCTTCTCCGCACCGTCCGGGCTTCGCGCCCTCACTGAGGCCTTCTCGAACATCAGTATCTCTCATTCCAGTGAGAAGACGGTGGACCCCCTTACTTCTCTGGAGTTCCTGGGTATCACCCTCGACTCATCCACCTTCCAGGCTTCGCTGCCGCTCGAGAAGATCCACCCGATCTCTCTGATCCTCTCAAACTTTCTCCTCACAGATACGCGCTCTAAGCAGCAACCCCTATCACTCTTGGGTCATCTTAATGACGCTGTTCACATCATTACCCAAGGTTGGTCTTTCGTGTCCCACCTTCTGTCCACCGCTGCCAGTGTGCCATGCCTCCATGATCAGCTCGCCATCTCCAAGCCTTGTCGGAATGGAGATGCGGCTCTGGCTCGATTTATTGTCTTCCTAGAACTGTATTTCTTTCTTTTACAACAATTTTGTCTCCCTTCCCGATGACATTCAGCTCTATACTGATGCTGGTCCTTCCACTGGTGTCAGGGGCTACTACCAAGGGAGGTGGTTCACATCAGGCTAGCCCCTGGAGTTTGACTCCCTTCGGCCCCGGTCTGCCCCCCCTTCCTCTGTTCTCCACAAGCTTTACCCCATAGTAATCGCTGCCCTTCTTAGGGGACACGAATGGTCGCAAAACTCAATTCTCATCCACTCAGGCAATGCAGCCGTTGTAGACATTTTTAACAAAGGTCGGTCTCGTTCCCCCGCTATCATGCAGTTCATCCGCAGACTCACTCTCTTATCAGCCCAACATCAGTTCCTTCTCCGTGCAGCTCATGTCCCGGGTCACCAAAACTGTATTGCTGATTCTCTCTCTCGTTTCTCTTTCCAGAAATTCAGATCCTTGGCTCCCGCTGCAGACCTCAACCCTACTCCTGTCCCTCTGTTTTCAGCCACAATCTTCAATATTAAATCCTCAGCTCCATGACCTCACCACCGGATCTCAGAACTCCATCCTTGACAGTCTCTCCCCCGGTATCGTCTCACCTTACCTGTCAGGTTGGAATTCCTTCAAGGCTTTTCACGTAACATATGGTCTTTCTTTTCCATCACCTATTCTGCTGTCAATCTGCCAGTTCATCTCTCACTCCCATTCAATCCAAAAAATCAGCACAGCTAGCATCAAATCCTATCTTTCAGGGATCAGCTTCTTCGTCAAGTTGGCAACAGGTAGCCCCTGTCCAGCCCTCAACCATAGCCACATATCCATCTTACTGAAAGGTCTAAAAAAGATAAAACCACACACAGCTACACATCGCTTAGCACTCACCTCTGACCTCCTCACCCGCTGGATTCTCATGCTACGGCTATCTATCCCCCTTCATCGACCTAACTCTTCATTCCATGTTTCTGCTTGCCAACTTCGGTTTCCTGCGCTGTTCCGAGTTTGCCCCTTCTTCATCTAGACATGACCCTTCCTTTCATCCTTTACTCTCAGAGATCTCCAGTCTTAGTCAGACCATCTTGGCACATCGGTCCGAATCCACCTATTCCGCCTCAGTTCTAACCTCAGCCCCTACGAACCTATCACCAGCTACGTTCAGTCCCGATTATCTGCAAACGCGTTACCATTCGACTCGCTTTTTATCACAGAATCTGGTAGCCCTACTACCAGGTTTTGGTTCGTTAGTCACTTCCACCAGGTATTACACCGATCCGGTATCTCCCCAGAACATCAATCAGATCTTAGGCGGTTCGTCATCTATAGCATACCGGGTTTACATTCGCAATAATCTGCATGATCTGCACCACACTCATTCGCTTCTCTGCTAAACACTTCGCCAAGACCATTTTGGGGGTCCTGAGCAGGCTTGGTAAGACAAATTCCCGAAGACTGCACCCCCACAATGAGTCTTCCTCCGGGTCTCCGACGACACTTCTCCCCAGACCATTCGTTCCTTCATGACTTCAATAAACTGTTAAATTCCTATCTGTTGCTTGGTCCTTGCTTGTGAAATGGAGTTAACAGGTTAACTTAGGTTCAGGAGCAGGACCACACCTCAAACCCGCTTCATACTTCATAATCAGTTCTAACTCATGTCACCTGGCGCCCCGGGCATCTTTCACATCTTTAATCACTCAGCGATCCATATATAAACTCTGCCTGCCTCTCGTTCCTTGTCTGTCTCATTCATTTTTCACCCCTCCCTTCCAAACGACATTGTAGCTAAGCAGGATACCAGACCAGTGTACCTTCTATGGAGAGAAAAACACTAAGAGAAAACAAAGAGAACAGTCGAATTAACAGCATATAATGCAACTGGAGTAGTAGAAAAGAAAGTAGCAGGGTGAAGAAAATTGGTCAGTCTGTCCTCCAGCAGTCTAAGCCTATAGCAGCATAACTACAGAGATAGCTCAGGATGACCTTAGCCACTCTAACTATAAGCTTTATCAAAAAGGAAAGTTTTAAGCCTGGCCTTAAAAGTAAACAGAGTGTCTGCCTCACGGAATAAAACTGGGAGCTGGTTCCACAGGAGAGGATCCTGATAACTAAAAGATCTGCCCCCCATTCTTCTTTTAGAAACCCTAGGAACCACCAGTAAAGCTGCAGTCTGAGAGCAAAGTGCTCTGTTAGGAACATATGGAACAATCAGATCTTTGATGTATGATGGAGCTTGATTATTAGGGGCTTTATATGTAAGAAGGAGGATCTTAAATTATATTCGGGATTTAACAGGGAGCCAATGAAGGGAAGCTAAAACAGGAGAAATGTGATCTCTCTTTTTTATATTCATCAACTTGAAGTGAATAAGACCACAGGCCAGCAGCAGTGACAATGATGCAGGGTGTTCACAGGTAAGGAGACATTAGAACCTACTGTGAGAAAGAGAGATGGAAGACAACACAGATATCAGGACAGGGTTTCCCAGATATTTCAGAATTACTCTCATTCTGACTCCAAAATATTGTATTTGTATGTATTTTATTAGGTAACCCAGAATTCATGTCAATCAGTTTGATAACTATAAAAAATGTTGTTTATTTCTGAATAGGTGTTCTGTCATCATTGTGTGTTATTTATAGTGATTTGCTGAGGCCAGAGCCAGAAACTCCAACCTTCACTCTTTAACCTTGGCTGTAGCTGTTAAATCTTTCCAGATTGACTCCAATGGTCAATAGAGACTGACATTTGAGCCTAGCTATTTGTTCCTGCTGTGCAGGTGGCACTTTTATTGAAATAATTGTAATGATTGTTAAGAACTGTCTTTGAACCACTATTAAATATTTATAAAGCATTTAAATGATATTGTAGGCAGCATGTGGGTGATAATAGGTCATCATCTTTGAATTATCCTCAAACCCTCATGACATCACTTAAGTGCGTACTCAGTTTTGTGCAATACCAAACTCTAAAATTACATTAAAGTTATTGTGAAGCGGCTGGGATGAGAATCAGCACCTCCAAATCCGAGGCCATGGTCTTGAGCCGGAAAAGGGTGGGGTGCCTCCTCCGGGTCAGGGATGGGGTCCTTCCCCAAGTGGAGGAGTTTAAGTATCTGGGGGTCTTGTTCACGAATGAGGGAAAAATGGAGCGGGAGATCGATAGACGGATTGGTGGGGCATCTGCAGTTATGCGGGCGCTCTACCGGTCTGTCGTGGTGAAGAGAGAGCTGAGCCAAAAGGCGAAGCTCTCGATTTACCGGTCGATCTACGTTCCTACCCTCATCTATGGTCACGAACTCTGGGTGGTGACCGAAAGAACGAGATCACGGATACAAGCGGCTGAAATGAGTTTCCTCCGCAGAGTGTCTGGGCTCTCCCTTAGAGATAGGGTGAGAAGCTCAGTCATCCGGAGGGGGCTGTGAGTAGAGCCGCTGCTTCTCCACATCGAGAGGAGTCAGTTGAGGTGGCTCGGGCATCTGGTCAGGATGCCTCCTGGACGCCTCCCTGGTGAGGTGTTTCAGGCACGTCCCACCGGGAGGAGGCCCAGGGGAAGGCCCAGGACACGCTGGAGGGACTATGTTTCTCGGCTGGCCTGGGAGCGCCTTGGGGTTCCTCCCGAGGAGCTGGAACAAGTGGCTGGGGAGAGGGAAGTCTGGGTCTCTTTGCTTAGGCTGCTGCCCCCGCGACCCGACCCCGGATAAGCGGAAGAAAATGGATGGATGGATGGATGGAAACAGAAGGAAAACATTTTTATATTAGCCTAGTCCTTTAGCTAGACCTCTGCAAGCCCTGATGGTAACAACTGCCCGAAGTGATGATGTCTTGCTTTTTGATACATTAGCCTACTTCATGTTTTCAGAAAGATTTAATTTATTTATGTAACATTTTTGTAAAAAAAAACCTTAACAAACACTGAGACATGGTGGTCCACAGGGGTCTGCCCTGGCTCCTCTTTATTTTTGGTAGCTAGGTAACAGTGAAAGTGGATTTATTATTCTGCCTAAGAGAAATCAGAATGCTCCAGCTTCATTCAGAAGGATGTCATGTAACTCATCACTATCAGTAGTACATTGGCTCATACTAAGTAAGTTCTAAAGCCTCTACAGTGATTCTTGTCAATCAGAGAGTTAAATCTAAACTCTTGCTGTTTTGATCTATAAAGATTTAATTGTAATGCGGTCGAAGTTTTTCTCAGATCTTCTCCTTCTTGTACATTTGCCTTTAAGACATATACCATAAAGTTTACATTTGCCCTTGGTCCCAAAAACTTAAGCCCAATATGACAATATCATCACAATATTAAATAATAATATTAATATATATGCTATTATCATTCATGCAGCCCAAGTTTGAGTGCATTTTCTACAGGTGAAGTGCCACTTTAAATCAACTTGTTATGGAATTCTGTGACATTAATTAGCGTTTTTTTAAATGCTTTTGATGCCAATGACCAGAGAAAAAGTGAGAGAATAACAATCCTCCCTCACTCTTAAAACCTCCCCACTTTATCACAGCATCCGCAGTGACAGTGTTGTCTGCTGCAGCATTCCCACTCGTCCCTTAAATCATCTCCTCCTCATCCTTCTTTCGTCCCAGATGTCACATTCACAAAGCCTTGTCCCTCGGTTTATCGCGCATGAAGCAAACTCCTAGCTGGAACCTTGCATGAAGAAGCGGTGTCCCAGTCGTATGAGAAACGGTAGAGAGGAAAGGGAATATGAAGATGTTAGCTTTGTTTTTAATCTTATTAAAATAAAAATTGTCCACCGTGTGGAGTACCACTTAGTCTCAATTAGGATGTTGAGAAAGAACCTGAGAGGGATGAGATTTTTTTTCTTTCACCGAGGGTGCAGTCCTGATAGATGCTAATATCCTTGGTTCTGTGATGTGTAGCATCAAGGCATTTAACTTACCTGCTGCTGTAGCACATCATGCTCCTACTTTACTGATCCTGGTTAAATGTCTCAAAGAAGAAATTGTCCCTCTTTGAATTGAGGCACCCCTGTACTTTGATTTTTTTTTTAAGTTCTAAAACCTTTAAGAATCTGTACTTGAACATCACAAAGTAGTATTTCTAAAGGTTTTCTTTCATGAGTCTGTGTTACAAAAGAAGGGACAATTTCTGTTTTCTATGGGAAAAAAATGCATGCAATACATTATGGTATGGTATTTGTGAAAATGTTTTATAGTTGTCAATGTTACATTTATTTATATAGTCTATTAAAAACAACAGTTGAACTATACCATCAATCATGAAAAAGCAAATAGAATAAAACTGTTGTATCCACTGCGTTGTGTGCAGGGCAGCATGTGTGCGTGTGTGTGTGCCTCTTTCCTACCTCCTTGCTTTACAGGGTGTGACTGGCAGGTTTGGTCCCAGCTGAACCTTATCAGCAGCAATCAGGAGCAGTGTTTAGACCAGTGGATTCTCTGAGGTAGACGCCAGATGGGGTGTTTTTTTTCAACGCATGCGTCCGTCCTTCCTATGAAGTCCAGTCTTTGGATCTCTGGACTGAATCCTCATCACCTCCCTCAGGTCTCCAAACCGCTTAGATCTTCCTCGTCAGTCTGTCTGCCACTCCTCAAGCTGCGCCCAGCTTTCCTGGGGCCTCTGCCTTCCGTCTTCTCCCTGTCCACCCTCCAGCATCCTCCACCATCAAACCTCCTGGAGATCAATCAATGGCATAAGTTAATCCAAGGCCTCGCACACCTGCTCCGCGCCAACCTCACCCCAGTGGTTCGCTGGAAATCCTCTCCAACCCCGACAATGAGAACGATCCTTCTTCCTCTCTGCAATATTCCAATTTCTAAAGAACTAGATCTTTATTCACGTGCCTTCCTTCGTAGTGCAGACCTGCACCAGAACCCTCCCTGGCCACTTTCCTTCCAGCCTTCAGTGCCCATCTTAAATAAACATTTCTAAAACTGCCTCTTTGTGTGTGCGTCGATGTTGCTGGCACCAGAGTCCTCTTGCTAACCAATATGACAAAAACTATGATAAAAATAAAGAGAACACAGCAGAGTTAAGATTTCTTAGAACTAGGAAGTATTTAGTTGTTCTTTATTGTAAAGTGTCATAATGTGAAAAAAAACACTTTTTTTCCAGACATAGAAGAAATGATCTGATTTGAATTTAATTTGATGCACATTCAGACCAGGTATAAGCATGTAAATGGTTTGATTTGCAAGGAGGCAGAGGTGGGCAGAGTTCCCAGAATTGTACTCAAGGAAGAGTGACAGGACCAACATATTTTTATTCAAGTAAAAGTAATAAGTAGCCATCCAATAAATGACTCAAGAATACAAAAGTATTTGGTAAAAACGGTATTCAAGTACTGATTAACTGTTTGATCACAATACCTGATGTAATATTTTAAAATGGTGACACTCAGAGAAAGATATGAACCTATGTGAAAATTTGGATATTTTAATCTAATTATTGAAAGAAAATTACACAAAAAACATAATTACAAAAGTATGAATTCAGGCAGAAGAAGCACGTTTCCTATTCAATCTCTTTCAACATAACGCAACTATCTACAGCAAGTAAAGTGCATGCAGGGCTGG
Organism: Valencia hispanica; assembly: GCA_963556495.2. Taxonomy (NCBI): domain Eukaryota; kingdom Metazoa; phylum Chordata; class Actinopteri; order Cyprinodontiformes; family Valenciidae; genus Valencia; species Valencia hispanica. The sequence continues at coordinate 9,452,666 of OY747714.1, read as the reverse complement.
CACTAGCCATTTGGGTGTCCTAAGCACAAATGCTTGTAGTGTCCCCCCATAAATGAACAATATTTTATTATTCATCAATGTTTTTTTTTTCTCCTTTATTTGGTGGTGGAAAAGTATGGGTCACAAACACAACAGCTTTTAAGAGATATTGAAGGGAACAAATAAAATACAATGAATGAAACGTAACCATGTAATACACAACTAGCACTCATCCTATAAAGTGTTGTTGGAAAACTGTGCTGTTTTCACATGTTGTATTTTTTTATGCAAACCCCTAAAAACAGAAAGGTCTGTCTCTACAGAGGAAACTGACCCAAATAATCATGACAAGTTGTGTTTTCCTGAGGAGCTTATTAAAATCAAAAATCCTCTGTCATGATTCGATGATTCTGATGAGGACCCGAAGCGCGACACAGGGAAACGTGGACAACAGTAGTAGAATGACACATGATCTAGCTATCTATCATAAAGTCCAGCAGATTGTGACATATTCATCTGACTTGCAGACATAACAGGCTGATCATGGGATCATTTCTTATGCCTGTTACTTTTTGTATTAATCATTTTTCATGTTCTTCATTTGTGTGAGAAAGAATCACATGAGATCAAGCCAAAGTCAGAGCAGGGTGTAGATCTTGAGACTAGAATGATGGCAGCCATACATCTCTCTCTCTCTCTCTCTCTCTCTCTCTCTCTCTCTCTCTCTCTCTCTCGTACTCAATCCCCTCTTGCTATCACCAAGCTATCATCGTAGCATGTGCAAAATAATAAAACATTCTTAAAATAAATTTGAAGACAATAAATAACTGACATGTCAACCGTACACTCACAAAGACATTGGGAAGTTATTACATTTGTCCAGCAATCTGACTATATATAACAAGCTAACATTAGGATCGGCTACATACTTATTCCAACAATAGCAATTTCACATGTTGGAGTCCAAGTCTTGGTTTAAAGCCTTACGGTTCAAGTGCGAGTCCAAGTGCAAGTCATCGGCATGCTGCTCGACTCAAGTCACAAGTCCCTTAACATCACTCGAGTCAGGACTGAAGTCCGATTCCAGTACTCGAGTGCTCCATCCCTGGTTACTCATCTCTGCTAAGAGGTATTAACAAGAATGGAAATTAGTGTAGACATGTCATAGTGGCCTCATGTTTGAGCCAGTGGGTGGACTCTTCATCAGCTGCCTATTAACAGCATAGCCCTATTCATGATGCAACCGCTTTCTAAATCGAATCATTTACATACCCTCTGCTGGTCTGGATTTGTACCAGTTTGCATTCAGATTGAATGTTTTTATCTAGGTGGTTAACTTGGTGCCTAACTGTTTTGCCATTGAGTGTTAATTTTGGAGTCACTAGCTTTAGAAAGTAAGTTCGCTATATGTACAGAGTGTGTGCGGGGAACATTATATCTAGTGTAAGGTTTTTTTTTCCACAGAGCATGCGCACACTGTACAGAGCAGTACAGATGAAGTGAATGGATGAATGAGAACAAACCCATAAGAGACACCATGGAGAAATATTAAACAGGGATGAAAAGAAAGGCAGAGAGAGTCAGAGATAATGAGAGAAACGAAAGTCACCCGAAAGCTAAGACGAGGAATTATGACGAGGTATATGTAGCGTTTGGCTTCTCTGTGACTACGGTGGGAGACGTAGAAAGATCAGTGTGTTTACTTTGTCTAAATACAGGGTCAGCCCGTGCCATAGGCTGGTATAGGCATATTCTAAGGACGCCGTACATACTGGGGGCAGCAGATCCGCGCCAAGAACTTTCCGCTTTCATTATCCTTCATTGACAGTGCAACGAGCAAACCAACAATAGGCTTTGCATGACATTGATATCCATTATACATTCTATCTGTACCGCTACCAGGGGGTACTTGAATGGATCACACTATACTTTTAGCTCACGGTGCAGAACAAAACATGAGGCGCCGCAAAGCAGGATGGGAAACCACCTCCACCAATCAGACTTCTTTTACCCGCCATTCGGTTTTTTGTCAAAAAAAAGTTTATATTTCAAAGCGTCCCAAATTATCTGGTGCCCAGGGGAGGAAAAAAAGAAAAGAAGCGTAGGAGAGCGCACCAAAGACAAAGGTAATGTTACAGTTACATCTGTAAAGATGATGTTAATGATATTATTTTGATGTTACAGAACGATGATCAATAATGTATTGTACAATCTGTAAATAGCCAGCGCTATCTGCTAGTTCTAACCAAAAATATTAACTGTCAATGGCTCTAACAGATAAGCCTAGCGCTATTATTATGGAAAATAGTAATATGAGTACCTTCTTCGGACAAATGTGTAAATATTAGATCTAATCAGCAGGTGTATTAATGTTAATTTCATTGGCATCATTATCTCACGTATTCCCAGCTTGTAATAATCAATCAAAATCAATCAAAATACCATTATTAATGATAATAATAATTCCATCGTTGTAACGCCAGCTGTTAACTCTGTTACAGCTCATATTGTCTATAAAGTGTGTTTATCATGTTAAATTTTACACCTGTGTTAAAGTGCACATCATTAATGTTAGAGCATAACTTCCCACATGCAATATTATACTGCAGTTTACTGATACTTTTCCATTCTGCTAATTAGAATTTCATTGTAATAATAATAACATTTAATTAATATGAATTACTAATATAATTTGTATCTGAAAAATACATTGTATATTATACACTATACTATACATCATGTATTTATCTCTAGGTTTCTCATTTATATTATTTCATTTTATTGTATTTTTTAAATCATGTGTTTATTATTAGACTGGTGTCACATACTCCTCTTCTGTCCCTCTGTTGCCTCCACCTCAGCAGCACAAACCAGCAGCATCAAGCGGACCTTCTGTTGCTCCAATAGACCCAGCTGACTGGCTTTGAATGTGCAATTGTTTTATTTAAAAAAAACAATGTCTAAAACAAAGCTAGTTTCTTGTGAGTATATGTACACCAGCAGTGCAAGTACTGTACTGCGATGCAAGGGAGCGCCACTTAAAATCTTGCCTAGGGCACCAAATTGGTTAGGGCCGGGCCTGTCTAAAAACGTTGGCAGCAGACAACATGAAGCCAAATAAATTAAGGCGTCAGTTAAACACATTACACCACCATCACGCTGAAAAGCCGCTTGAGTTTTTTCAGCGAAAATGTGCAAAACATTGCCAGCAATCATCCCGCTTTCTGAATGCTACTTCATTAAATCAGCGAGCACTGTTAGCATCATATAAAGACTAATAAACAATGTTAATAAAGTTATTCTTTGTTGTAAATTGATCTATATTTTTTTCTTTTTTTATGTTAATAAGGATCAAAAAAGGGTTTGAGCAGCGCGTTCTACTTCAGTTTCTTTTAGTTGGGTCCTGTGGCCTCAGAGAAATGTATGATGATGGTAAGAATCAGGTCAGTACTCCAAACTTGTGTTTTGAAGGATACAATGTTAGGCAGGTATACAACAATTCACACAAATGATACTATTTATAATCGTGGCAGAGAGTGGTTGGGGGGGCATGAAATGTTTTCATCTTCCTAGGGGGGGCGCAACAGAATATAATTGAGAAGCACTGGTCTAATGGCACATCCGAGATTTAAAATCGCAGCCATGAAAGCTGTATAATGGATAATAACCTACTCATTTATTAAGTTTAGGCTGATAAATTGAAATGTGTTCCCTTCATGTCGATCTGACCTCACGAATAGAAAAATGGCTGAAAAATCACTTTTGATACTTCTCTGAGAAACACGTTTTATTGAATCTAAACTTTAGTATTCGTGAGAATATATCTTTTTTTTTTGTCCAAGTCGTTGGGGTCAATATAACCTGAATTGTCAAAGCCTGGAGAAGTATGATGTCAGATATGAAGTCTGTTCCACGTTGTCTCTACCATCCTTCACAGCTTTGTCTACAAAAGTTTCCCTCATCTCTTTGCGAATAGAAACAGCGCAGTCAGATAGAGTAACCGATAGCACTACTCACCTCTGCAAGCTGTGTGTGCAGTCAGATTGAGAAATTTGCAGTTCTGAAGCACAGTCAACTTAAAAGTGATTCGGGAGAGGCGTGTAAATCTGAGGTGTTATCTGTGACAGAATTCAAAGGCAGCCATGAGAGGAGACCCCGGGACATTGTTGGGACTTTACTTTTCTATCAGGACCAGGTTAGATCAGCACAGGGTTAGGCACAAGATGCTTTGATCACTGCCAGGAAACACACAGACAAACACAAATAAACTTCCAGGGCAAAAAATATCCTGCTTCCCTTTAATCTTGAACAGTTTTTTCCAGGTTTAAAAACAGACAGATGTGCAGTATGTAGAGATCTGGTTCAGATCTTGTCTTTAGCTATAATTTCACAAATATGATGGTCGTTCGCCAAAGCATATTAAAACAGAAAGGAAAATAAAAAGATGGCCTGCAAAACAAAAGAGGCTCAAGTAATCACTTCAGCGCCTGATGTTTGAAAGCTTGCTTTCTATTTTTTTTTCTCTGCTCATTTTCATCTCACCGAAATGAGAGCGGGTCTTTTTAGCCACGGTTTTGTGTACACCGAGTGGCACATTGGTGCTAACTTCCCTCTCAGCAGGAGAGATTTGATTGCCGTCGCATGCTAAAAGTCAAAGTGTTTTCATGCAGCCACTCAACGCAGTGTTATTTTTTGATAAAGTCTTAACCGTTTTCTGCTACTTTTCAAGTCATGCTGTGCAAACTAAAAGAATGAAAGGAGGCACAAAAGAAGTAATCTATGACTGCAGAAAAAGTGGCGAGTGTTCAGGTTAAAATCACACCAAGAGATGGTGTTCAGTGCTTTGCAAAAGTATTTTTTGCCTTTAAGCTTTTCAACATTTTGTCAAGCTAAAACCACATACTTCGACAGATGTTTCAAGAATTTGAAGTGATAGACCAACATGAATTGTACAATGGTGTTGCAAGGAAGAAGAATTTGTGGTTTTCAATTAAACAAAATAGTATTCTCGACAGCTTGCCTTGAATCCGTATTGTGACACCTTTACTTTAATACCCATGAATAAAATCCAGACAACGAAATCTACTCAACATTCAGTCATTCACCCAGTTATGCACACATTCACTGCTGGTGGTAAGCTACAGTATTGTGGAAATGTTTTAGGCAGGTATGAAAAAATGCTGTAAACAAAGAATGCCCAAAATGACAAAAGAAATGTATGTAAACTTCTGTTTTGGAAAACAAATACATCCCTGACATATTCTTTCTATATTCTATTGTGGCATTTAGCTAATAGAAATAATTTTGTTAATTCTAATTGAAGTTTGGTCTGATTTGACTTCAGACAGCGAGGAAAGAATTGGTGGATGTGCTTTTTATTCAGTGTACGTAAACTTATGGTTTCAATTGTATTTTACAATTTAGGTTTCCTTGTCTAAAAAAAAAGGCACTCCCCTTGGAAACACTATTTCTTTATTTATAAAAAGACACTTTGACTGATCACCGTATCTTTCCTTTTGTTCTCCCAAGTTCTAGTACAGGTGAGTGTGATGTGATTCTTCCACAAAGAAGAAAATTAAGAAATAAACCCTATTGAAACTCTCAGCGCTGCAGAGGTCACAGAGAAAGGTATTGTAGTTCAGTAGTGTTTCTGAGGAAATGGCAGGTGCAGAAAAGAGAGCAAACAATATTTGAGCATTGACAACACAACAGCACAATAACCAAAAAAAGACACTTAACCCAACATAAACTGGTGGTTGAATGTGGAGATCCGGTTCAAAGCTAAACAAGCTACTTTAATCTCTACTGTATGTCTCTCCAAAGTAAAACTCAGAAAAACTGAAAGAAATACAGAGTCAACAACTACATAAGGATGTGCAGGGGTAGTTTAGGTAAAAAGCGAAGACTCAACATTATCTTTACCACAGTATTGCACAAAGTGGAATGGCCGGTAAAAGTAAAGATACTTTCACAAAAAAGCCCTAACATTTTGAAACATGAATGCTCCAGTCAGTGCTGTTGGAGCCATGATCTGAGAAAAACAGGATTTAACCATAAACCAGCCTTGACCAAGAACTCCACGCAAGATTTCTGACTGAAGAATCAAAAGAAGAATCAAAACAATTGTCCAGGAGCCTGGGTGCACTCGCAGAAAGCTTAAAAAAGTACAAGAAACAGTACGTAATTTTTTTTTTTCAATTAAACAATAAGTAATACACAGACTCCACTGTTGAAGGAAAACCTTGTTTAAAGTCTGCAGCAGTCAATTTGAACAAACTATTGAATTACTGGGAAAATACAGTTTGATCGAAGGAGGCCAATACTGAACTCTATGGGTGTCATTGTAAAAGTTAAAAGAAAGAATGGTTCCGCAGCATGGGCGGTTCTAGACAGGGGCCAACGGGGGCCAGTGCCCCTGTAGAACTGATCCTGGCCCCTCTTATGGCCCCTGTACTGCAGAAATAATACTAAATCAGTTTTTTTAAGATGATTTAGGACAGAAACCATAACTAAATTATCTCTTGAACCAATTTAATTTCTTACCTTTAAGAGTGTGATTAATTTTTAAATCATTGTTAAAATGTGTTGAACTTTTAGCTTCAGCCATATTGAGTTTCATCTGCTGGATCAGGAGCCACAAGAGTCCCTTTGGCTCATTTAATATATTAAACAATGACATATTGAAATATTGTTTCATTCTTTTGTTGTGTGCCCCCATGAACAAACTCTGGCCCCACCCTGGCCCCCCTTGTAAATTTGGTCTAGAACCGCCACTGTTCTGCAGCACAAAAACTATGACAAAAGAGAAGTTTGAAGGTGTTAACATCCTGGTTCAGGCTATCTTACATGTTGTTATGATATTGACAGACTTTATAAACTTGATGGACGGATGAATATAAAAATGGACCAGGAGATTCTTGATAAGAATGTAAAAATAAAACTAGTGTAATTTACCAACCAAGACAATAGTCATGCAAACACAGACTATTAAAGTCTTGGTTTTAGTAAAACTGGTAGAATGGTCCAGTCAGTCATCTGACATGTGTACAACTGCAACTTTAGTGAAGGCAGAGCCGATTGGGTAAGCTGTATTGTGTAATTTCCTGTTGTCGCTATTGCACTCTGTGGAACTGTTTGGAGTTAAGACTCTCTTGAATTAATCTAGTTTTCATTTCTAAGTTATTTTAACACACAATTACGCCAAAACACATTTTCTGTTGGTGGACTTTACGTTTTGGGAATTCTTTGTGTTTCACATGGTTTTTCTTGCTGTGGTAAGATTTTGCTAGCTTAGTTAGCTTAGCTTCATTGCGGCTATGGCTATTTCTCTTCTCTCTCCTTCTATCTCTCTATCTCTGTCTAAGTCTTCTCCTCTCTCTTGCTTACTGTGTGAGATGTTTACTCCTTTGCCTCCTTTAGTAGCTTTGTTGAAGTTTTGGAGGTGAACCAGCAGATAACCAAAGCCCATTAGCCAGCAAGGAGTCAACAAGAACAGAACCACCTAGCTGTCCTCCAACAGAACCTACACACTAGCTGGGATCTCAGGCTGACTGTGTGACGGTACGTAAGAAGCATAGTTACAGAACCCAACCCATGGGTCACCACCAACCCGGCTGCATTTCTAACAAATCTTCCCCGCTCAGCGACAGACCCACTGAGAAGCTGTCCCCAGTAACTGACAGCTCCATAATCAGAAACGTGGCATTAGAGACACCTTTGACCACAGTCAAATGCTTGACAGGGGCCAGAACAGGCGACATCAAATCCTACCTAAAACTGCTGGCCAAGGATAAGGGCCATAAATACAGTAAAACTGTTATCAACACTGGCCGTAATGACACCCAGTTATGCCAATCGTAGGTCACTAAAATAGGTGTTGCTTTGGTGTATAAGTTTGCCCAAAGAAATTTTGGACTCTTGTAATCTTTTCTGGTCCCCTGCCCGATCGGACCAGTGACGACATGTTTGGCCACATGTTGTCATTCTGGTAATGGTTGTCTAGGTGGTGTCCTGCAAACAATGTGGACTACATTGAAAACTGGCAAACATTTTTGTGAAAACTTGGTCTGATTCAGAGAGACGGCATCCATCCCACTTTGGATAAAACAGCTCTTCTTTTTTAGGAATCTGCCTGGATTTATTAGTCCCCCAAAACACTGACAACGCAGGAATAGACCAGGAAGCAGAGTTGTAGTTTAACCCACCTCTCTGCAGCTTCTGTACTACCAACCCCTCACCCCATGACCTAAACTGAACAGAAAAATAAAACAGATGTGGTTTATTGAACATAATACCACTCTCCTCAAAGACTTTGTTAGTAAATGACTTGATTTGTGATAATCAAATGGATTTGTTTTGTCTCACAGAAACCTGGCTGTAGCAGGATTATGTCAGTATAGATAAGTCATCTTCTTCCAATTATTTATATTTTCACATTTCTAGAAGTACCGGATGAGGAGGAGGAGGATGAGTGAGAATTCAGATTTGCTCATTAAACCCAGGCCAATAAATACAGTACTTTTGAACATCTAATCCTTAGTTTTCCTCATCCAAGTTGCAAAGCATTAAAACCACTTATGTTTGTGGTTTTGAATCGCCCATCAGGCCTTTATCCTCAGTTCTTAGATTAGATCTCCGAAATGTCTTTTCTTCTTTTTTCTTCTCTTTTTTTTCTCTTTTTCTATATTTTCTTATTTATACCTGCTTAAAGTCCTTGAAAGTTTAAATGAAGGCAACTGGACCCCTACTGCTGTCCCGAAAATGCTCTGTCCCCCATCCAAGAGGCTTCTTCAGTTCAGTTCTGGATGACAGACGAAATGTATTCAAGACACCAAGTCAAGTCAAGTCGCCCCCATCCAAACCCTCAATGATATCATGGCATGGATGACTGAGAATCTACACCAATGTAAATGCTTAAAGGTTATTTGCAAAAGGGAATTTAAATCTGACTAACAAGTCTCATTGGAACTCATACAGAAAAACGACAACTGTGTTTGAGGTTTATTAGACTTACTATAGTAGATGTTTGAGTGTTTTACCAAAGAAAGCTAAATGCTAAAATTTAATCTCCATAGAAGCTACAGCTGGTCTGGTATCCTGCTTAGCTACAATGCCTTGTTGGACGGGGGACATCAACTGGGATGGTGCTCCCACTAACTGAACATCGCCCATTTAAGCTTCATTTGTGAACAAATTTGCTTTTATTTCTTTGCATGGATGGATTACTTACATGTCAATGGTAATGTTATACATATATTTACTGAGAAAGATGTTCAGGTGCTCAGTATCTTTTTTTTACAAGTACATAAAAATTATTTTCACTCCTCCCCAGATATCCATTCATCCAACCCCTCAATTGTCTATTACTGCTTGTACTTGTGTCATGGGAAGGCTGTTGCCCATGTCTAGCTGGTAGAAATCATTAGTTGATGCAAACTTATGTTATCTTGTTTTATAGTGTTTTTATCTTAATGGCTAAAATAACAGAATGAATGCTTTAAAAGCCTCAACTTAAGAATGAAAAAAATAAATAAATAAAATGTGGAGAGAATGTCAGGTGCGTGTCAGGATGTAGCATGGATCCACATGCAGACATGGGTAAAGGTGCAAGGTTGTTTATTAAATGAGGGTGATGGTGATGACGATGAAGGCAGGAACGACAATACAGGACACCAGGCTGATACGAACTAGGAGGAGGGAGAACAGCATGGAGATGTTAATGATCCAACGGGGAGTGAGAGGAAGTGAAGGGTTTAAATAGACGAAAGGGAAGGAGGATCAGGTGTGACAGATTGTAGACAGGTGAAGACAATGATCAGACGGGAGTGAGCAGGACGGAGTGCTGATGGCTCTGACACGTAAGTTTCAGGTGGGTGTCCAAGTCTGGATATAAAATAACTGCACCACAAATTTTTTTACACCACAAATCATGAGCTATGAGAGAATTATTACTGTTACTTCAGTGAATAATTCTGAGAATGATCCTCTGCTGAGCTATGATGAGTACTCCAGCTCTACTCCTCTTCAGGCCTCTTGGAGGTGAAAGATGGTGGGTGTTTCGTGGAGAGCCATCTGTTATGATTATGTAGACCCTGAAGGGGTGGATGGTGACTAGAGTGGGCTTCTAATTGAATTGGGTGTAGAGGTAATCTTGTCACAGTACTGGGGTGGCTGGCACCACTGACAACTGGTCTTCTACAGGCTTCTCTTTACCCCCATGCTGAAATAATGCATGACAGACCAGTTGCGGTGGATGCATACTATATGGTATGCAAAGAAGTGACAGTGAGGGAGAGGTGTATATGTGTGGGTGGCTCAGTATGACGGGAGGAAATGGGAGTATTTGTCTCACTCTGCTACAGAGATTGCTAACTCGAATGGGAGCTTATCAATCAAAATCATCTTGTGAATTTCAAGAGAATTGTAATAACAACACAAATGTATGTGTAGCACCAAATCTCACTGAATAGTTTTTAGTATAGTAAGTCTGATTTCAAGTCAGTATTGGTATGGATGAAATGACCCACCCCCAACAAATATGTGTTATAATAAAAAAAGCCTTTTTTGTTCTTTCTTGTCCTACTGATATTTCCTTGGGAAAACTTGCATGCCGGATTAACTCTGTACATGAGCATAGCCCCAACATGAATAGTGTCACTACAGTAATCTGCTACTTTTAATTATGTAACGAGCTTGTTTTACATTTGATACATTTTGCTCGGTTTTTGGGGGGGCACAGTATAATTTTCAGTGTAAAATATTGACACTCAAACCTTTTAGACCCCCACCACCCAGGTACCCATGAACCCCCCCCAACCAAAAAATATAATAACAATCCTGGAAAAAATGATTAAAAAAAAGAAGCTGAAAATCAGTATCGATACATTTTGTGAAGAAATCCAACCAATTTATTATTATAAAACAATGTTTTATATTTATTTTTGAAATGTAAATTGTTATTAAAATTATGATGCTTTCTTAATGCTAATGTTATTCATCTATTCATCCATCCAAATTGTCTATACCCACTTATCCTTTCAGGGTCCATCTCCAGGGGTCACTGGGCGAGGGCTGGGGCATACTCTGGACAGATTAATAATATTATAGTGGTGGTTAATTTCTAGTTTAATTTGACTCTGTTCATTGTTACATATACGTTCCAAACAAAACAAAGAAAAGGTATTCTGTGTTTCATTGTTTTTGTTTTCAACTGTTTTTCAAAACTAGTGTTTCTGCAAAGTGAGAACTAATGACTTCATAATATATGTCAGAAATAAAAAAAAAAAGAAGTAAGGAATTGGAATAATCTAATAACATCAAAGATCACCAAAATCGGCATGTTCCTGAGACAGTGGCAGTAATCCTGGAAAGAAATATGGGTGAGATTTATTGTACTAAAGCAAATAAATAATTCCAAATATATGAAAGTTCTTTGATTGTCTCGTTGTCTTGCCTATTTTGTGAAAATATGAATAGTTTTTATTGTCTTGTCCTGGATCTAAGCTTGTTTGTGCTTTTGTTTTCTCATATTTTTTTAAAAAGAGGAAAAGATTTAAAAGCTGCGTTTTCTTAAGTAAACAAGCTGACTGCTCTAGCAGTCTTTATGTTTTCAAGAATAGAAGTTAAACAAAAAGTGTTATAAACAATGTAATTTGTGCAGAAAAACCAACAAATTTATCAGAAATCAGGAAAAGTGGATAAGAACAGAGTTCAATGGAGTTCTTTGGTGGAAATACAACGTCTCTTTTTCCTTTTCATTCACTTTAACAGCAGGGTATCCATCTATATCCCTCTATTTCTCTTCTTCTTGCTGTCATCAGCTCTCAGTGTGATCACAACATTTACAATGACACGCCATTATTATTAATCAGACGGGTCCTGTCTGAGTAATAAGGCTATGCCAGGAATAACTTTTTACTCCAAAGCTAACTCCCACTGTGCTGTTCTGCATTTGACGACGCAGTGGAAATACTCGCCCTGCAAAAGCTTGTCAGCAGAGTGAAGCTGCAACAGCTTGGGCTCAGGTGCAGTTACACCTTTTCTAGCCAAGTCCTGTCAGTCCTATGAAAATGCTGGTTTTGTTGAATGTGTGAACACAGAAACTAGTCCAAGTTGCAACATTTTCCTCTTACACTTTCCTCCCTCTTGGTCATGACATCACCCACGACCCACATTTTGATAATTACTGGATTAAACCTACAGTAAAAATACACATCTAATGCTTGCACATTTTTTTTTCTTTACAAATGTTTAGGTATGTGTAAATTATTTACACCATAGACAATCATAAAGCTTTATTAATTAGTATGGTGAGGGACATTTTTAATTGTTTTTGCCATGTACCCTTTTGCCAGCAAACCTCTATAGTTACTTGTGTGTCCTTTTGTGAGGATATATCGCCCATGTGTTTAAAATACAGTTTTCGAATGATAATTTTATTTATTTAGGAAAAATCAATTCAAACCAGCCTCAGGACTTTGTGAAAAGAAACCTTATAACTAAAATGAGAAACATCCTGTCCTCGAGTGATGCTCAGGAACTAGTCCATGAATTTGTTAACTCGGGGCTGAAGTACTGCAATTCTTTACTATCAGGAAGTCCACAAATTGTAATTAAAAGCTTTCAGTTAATCTAAAATGTGGCAGCAAGAGTTCTGATGAATAATAAAAAGAGAGATCACATTTATAGGGTAACCCATTTATGAATAAGATTAATAATTTTATGTAAAAATTACCAAGTTTGGGGCACCACCTGGTTTTCAGGAATATCAATAGCCAAATTGTTCAGTCTCAGTTTATGTTTATGATTATGATTATAAACAATAGATGAAGGAATAAGTCCTTGGCGTTCTTTGAACAGCAAGTTATTACACATGTAGGTGAGATAACAAACAACGGTTTTCCAAAATACAAGAGTTTATTACAAAAGAATTCAACTTTCACTTAATCAACACACTCACTACGCTTGTAACACACAACTAAACCACTAAGAAAAATTAAGATAATAATAAAACTAACACCCAAAAGTAAACAGTAAAAATGATAAAATATGCAAAGAAGTAGAAAGAATAACCAATAAATTGATAACGATGTCCCAGTTCAGGATGGATATGTTTGCTTAAAGACGTGTAGGAGTGAGGCAAGAGTGTGTCAATTCATATATTCACTAAGGAAAAAAAAACATTGCTCCTTTTTGATAAAGCAATGCAAACGGAGTTTTGCTGGAACATGAGAGCTAAAGACAGAAACACTGACATGTCATGTCATGTATTTCAGTTTAGATGTTTGGGAGAGAGTCAAGGAATCAAAAATGAACAAAGGTCCTGATCAATATGGAAGTGTGTCCTGTTGTTTTGGTGCTGCGTTCAACTCTGAGGTTTTTTTAAGGGAGATTCACATAACTCTTTAGTTCTTCAAGAAAAATAAATAACGACAGAGAAATGCTTGAACCACAACACTGTTATACGTATATATGTTGGGGGGCTGCCGTGTGTCCTTGGGCGAGACACTTTACCTACCTTGCCTAATGGTGTTTGCCAGAGAGGGCCGATGGTCACGAAATGGCAGCCTCATACAGCCCCAGGGGCAGCTGTGGCTGCAATCTTACCTGCTTCCACCAGTGTGTGAATGTGAGAGTGAATGAATGATGAAGTTGCTTTGAGGATCTCAAAAAGCACTATATAAATGCAAGACATCATATTTGTGAAAATATTTTTGAATAACAGTAAATATGGATCACTTTTGTTTTTGATTTGCTAAATCATTTTTATTCACTCCATAATTCTACTAATTCATGACGTCTGCTTAGCTATGGGTGTCTCTTATAATTTCCTGGTTAATTAAATGTTCTAGGCATGTTTTTATTATTGATAGTATGATTTTATTTTGATTATTGATATGATCTGTTATCTGTTTACTTTTACAGTTTTTTTGTTTATCCTTTTTTTAGCTCTTATGTATCTGCATGTATGTGTATGTTTATACAGATTTATATTTCCATATTTATTCCTCCTGTACAGCACTTTGGCTGACTGTACTTGTCATATTGAAAATGCTATATAAATATAATGGTATGGTGTGATTACACACTTTTGAGTTAATAAAAGTGGAATTCAGAAAAATAAAAGTGGAAAAAGTGGAATTTGGGAAAAATGAAACAGAACTTGGTAAATAATAATACAGATGCCATAGGACCATAGTTAGTGACAGTGAAAAGAAAAACAACAAAGGTAAGAGAGGCAAAAAAACCAACATTCAATACTTCTTTGAAAATAAGGAAGTTGACGAAGCTGACAAGTAACCAATGTTTAGTTTTAAAAAAGTGTTTGTGTGTATAGTGTAAGAATCCACATCTCAGTGAATGATTTGCACTTTTTCTCTTTTGAGAATAACACAGACTGAGCAGTCTTGACTAAATGTTACCCATTTAATTAATAAACTGAACTTCAAAATTGTTTAACACCTAAAACAAGAATGCTGGTGCCAGGGTTTTGTACAGATAAATAATTAAATATTATCAGGTTCTCAAAAGTATTTCAATTTGGGGAGGAGAGGGGGACATGACAGAAAGAAATTGAGAAGCACTGCTCTAGTGTAAAGCACTTTGAATGGTTGGTACGACTAGAAACAGGATCAATAAAATCAGTCCATTTATCTATAATATAAATGGGTCAGTGGATTAGAATTTTTTCCTGCTTGAAGCAGATAGGACAGAAATAATTGTTTTTGTCCAAAAAATACAGAGATCGACAACCACATAATGTCTGAGTCCAAATCAGCTTACTATTATCTTTCAAAACATTGCCAGTTTAAAGAGCTTCCTCTCTATTTTCAGTAGTGTAGATCATTGAAACTGTGTATTTTCAGGACTGTGTAAAAAAAAAAAAAGAAAGATATATATATATATAAAAGCCAGCTGCAACTCATCCAAAATGTTGACCAATACCAGGGCAACTAATTACACCACCACACCGGTTCTTAAAATCACTTCACTGGCTCCCTGTTTGTCAACGAATAACTTATGAAATTTGGTGTATGTAGCACCAAATGATTCTGGGACGAAAATACATTTCTGAGTTGCTTGTCAAGTATGAACCATGAAGAGTTCTCCGGTCTTCTGAGACCTGCGTTTAGTTTTTCTCAAACAAACTGCCTGAAACTAGTGGTTCTTTGAAATCAGGACTGAAAACATTTTTGTTTACAGCTAATTCTGATCAAAGTATCTGACTGATGAACATTTATTGAATTTATGCTTTTAATATCAAAATTTTAACATCGGTTTCTGTAATACAATATTTTCATGCTTTATGACTAACCAAACCAGCTAAGTTTGTGATGCTATTTTTGATTTTCTTTATCCCTGAAGACTTACTTGTAAGAAGTAGGTTTAGAACAACTTTTCTACACAATCCTGCATTAGAATTCCCAAAGAGGTACCGAACTACATAGCTGTGTTATTTAGTTACAGGACATAGAGAAATCTTAATCCTGTGTTTAATGATATTCACTGACCACTTGGAAGAATTTCTTTTGATTAATGTGCATCGCTCCCCTGCACCACTGTCCATGCTTGACCTTAATGTCAGCTCATTATCAGCTTAATTGAAAGCAGAAAGTCCAAGTTGAATCCCTTTACCATGCACAGCTTTTAGGATATTTGAGCAAGGTCCTCCGCCATGAAAACACACACACACACACACGCATGCATACTTGTTCAAACTAATTCCTCTTTGCCTCACAGTTGGAGGTTTGAAGAAGCACCCTCATTAACGAGCCATAAGTGTGTGTGCATGCAGAGCTTCAGCTGAAGAAAAAAAGTCTGACAAAACTTTCCACAGCCAGGGTTCACATGTTTATGCCGTACGGCATGATGTCTGGCATTGATTAAGCCTAATATGATTTAATGCGAAGGGGGGGGGGCACCCTGTCTTAGCTGAACTGTTGTTTAATTGTTCAACCAAGGCATTTAGGATCCAAATTAAAAAATTCTGTAGTTATACGTTTTTAGCCAGCAAGCCTAAAAATAATTCAGCAAAGGACGACCTGAACAAAATCCTTTCTTTTCGTCAAAGAACCCATGCAGCCTTAACCGCGGCTGAAACTGACCTTCCAGTAAGCGTGCAGACTCTCTGGGAGGCTGTCATCCAACTTTCTGACAAAGTACCGGTGGCCTGGCTCCAGGTCTCCTCATTCACACAGTCTTAGCGATGGGCTGCAGAGGCCACCCCTATTGTACAAAGTGAATAGCATAAGTCATCCATGGGAGCACAATACAGCGGCGACTGAATGAAGTGCAGGTGATCACCCTGAACTTTCTCCATTGAAACCCTTTTTTCATTTCTTTTCTGTGAAGTGACCTTCATAACAATCGCTTTTTGTGGAGACGCCAAGCTGGGTATAGAGAAAAATGGCCAGCGGGTTGGTCAGATAAACGCCCTGCTGATAAACTTCCCAAGTCAAGGCCTCTTTTACTCTATTTTTATTTTATTCATCATTTTGTAATATACTTTACACAATCCCGAGTCTTGCAAAGCCGATTTGAATAACAAAAGCTGGTTTTTCTGCTTGTTTTTTTTGTGATTGCCTGTTATTATGAAGTTTATTATTGCAAGTGTTATTGTTTATCTGCTTTGAATTTAAGAAATGAACTGTTATTTAGCTGGGATTTGTCCCCCCTCTCCTTCTGCTCCTTTGAACATTTTCATATTACAGGTATCATTGTTTCTCCCACCTGTAATTAGCGAGAACGGAAGTCGGCACGGAGCTGTAATGCGACTGAAAAGCCTGGGTTAAAACATTTTAATAACAGAGGTAGAGCAAGCAAAAAAAAAGATAAAATAACAGCGTTGAGGCTCATTAATTGCTGCACCGGGTTCTCTTTCAGTTCGGCTTAAGATAAAATCCATACTAGCTTTTGAAACTTGTGCCGATGAAAACTCTCATGATCAATAGAAAGAAAAGCACACGCAATAACACTGACCTTGTTATTCAGCCAAGCCTCACTTTTTCAGCCTCATTATTCCCGATGGTTATTGGGCCACTTCTTGAAAATAGATTGTGTGGCACGTCTACTCTGTCCCTTTGAGAGCAGATGTACCTTAGTCCTTCAACCAAAATCTATGCAACATGACAAGCTAAAAACAGCTAGGGTAAAGATCTGCTACCTTAGGTGGTTCGCTGACCGCCACTAATTGCTAAGAGGATTTGGCATTGAGAATATTGCCACCATCCAAATGAGGGGCTGTATCAGCACTGCTTCTGTGCAGTTATAGACAATGTAGGATATAAGACTGTTTGGACGCCCTACAGGAGTTTCATTCCTCTTCCTTTTTATTTCTGATGAAATTTGAGCAATATTTCCTAGTGAAAGGCGCCCATTTTCTTCACATGGATAGTTTTAAAGGGACAAACAGCAGGAAATACAAAAGAGAGAGAACAAGGAAGGCAAACTTGAAAGCTGGAGTGAAATGGCGCTGGGAAGGGATTATGGTGATTTAAACCTCTCCTGCCCACACGTCTCCTCCTAAAGGAGAGCCGGAACGTAATGAAGACGGTTCATTAGTCCATCCACTCTTTATTTGACATGGTAACAGTGATTAGACCCACATCTGTGTGTATGTACATTATGTGCATGTCAGAAAATGAAAGGATTCATTGCTTGGTTGAGCACTGTGTGTGTGTGTGTGTGTGTGTGTGTGTGTGGGTGTGGGTGTGGGTGTGTGTGTGTGTGTGTGTGTGTGTGTGTGTGTGTGTGTGTGTGTGTGCGCGTGCGCGTGTCCTAACCACCTATTGTGTGTCTTTCTACATGATTCTGTACGCCATCTCTCCATCTCTGTGTCGTTTTTTGGGGGTTCTTTATTCGCTCCCTCTGTCTTGTCTCTCATCTTAACGGCTTTAGTCAATCGACTGAAACGACAGACTTCAGCGGGAGCAGGAGGCAAATTAATGATTCCACATCACAGCACACATATAACCTGAAATGATTTTTATTTCATCTTCAAAACAGCAACAAAATTAGGTTTAAAAAAAGGCTGAAAATTAAACTGTCACTGAAATCTCTTCTTCTCTCCCTCCTACTTCCATCATCTTTGTTCTTAATGCTTTTCTGCCCTCACTCTGAAAGTGGGCATTTATTTAGCCAGTGGAAAAAAATAAAGTCAGAGAGAGGGTTGGGGGGAGGCTGTTCACCCCACTGGTGCCGAAACAAAGGACTTACTGGCATGCTGCAGGCTGACACAGTGTTTACAGGGAGCACAAACATTACACCGGACTGACCATCATTACCATTTTGACAACATATTTTCACCTCCAAAACAAAACACTCAGCAGGAAGGATGCCAGGAGCAATTCCGAGGGAGCTTTGGATGTTAACCAATATATTCTCATCCGTCAAAAACAAACTCCCCACCCTGCTCTTGGCTACAGATTAAAATGTCCATATGACTGCAGTCAAATGACGAAAAGCAGCCCATCCCGGACAGGAAAATCTGCTCCGATGACCAAAACTGGAAGAAGTGGGGAATACGCAGCCCCACCTTGTGGTGCTTGATGGATATAGCAACTGAAATAACTGAAACTGTACAACTGAAACTAAACAATCAGCAGAAAACACAAAAGTTTCCAATTATAGCAGATGCTTACAACTGTTTTAAAAAAAATGTATTACAGTAGAAGAAGAACAGCTAGCCCCGTCTCATCCCACAGAATATCATGCCACGGCTCCTCTTTGGGTGTTTCTCAATACCAAGGAACCTGGCCTTGATGCCTTAGTCCCACCCCGGTTCCCTAGGAGATACGTCATCAGGTAACACCAAGGCATGATCTTCCAAAGTTCATGTGCTATCGAGGTGTCTGTCCTCTGTTTGTCTGCCGTTTAGCTAACTGATCAAGGATACATGGGAGGTTCCTTGATGCCTTCCCTCGCTCAAAAATTTCCCAGAACACAGCGCAGTATTTTCGAAAAGATGGCGGATCAGGAGTCGGCGGCAGCTACTTCGGGAGCGAATTTCCAATTAAAAATGTAAGTCGATTAATTGTAGCTATTGGAATTTTTTTTTAGATCCAAAGCAGTTATCTGCTTAGGTGTTAGGGTTAGCTACTCTACGTAGTAGCATAGCTTCTATGCTACTACGTATGCTACTACGATAGGCGGGACGTAAACAGAGCGCATAAGCAAAAGGCGGGCTCTGGGCAGCCATGGTCACGTGAGGTAAGTCTCTTCCCTTTAACAGTTTTATTTGACCAGGGAAGGACAGCGTTCTCGTAAGCAAGGCGCCTCGGCAAGATTCCTTGACATTGAGAAACACCCTTTGTTTTTTTAGAGCTCACTTGTGTGCAGAATAATGGCGGCTTTATTAGCGAGCTATGAATGACTCAGCTCAGAGAGGCTTAGATTTGTGAGTTTATCTGGGAAACTTTTGACTGTTTCATCAAAAAAATGTTTTTCTGCTATTTAAAAAGAACCTTAAAGATGCACTTCAAAGAGGGGACATTCATGGGAGAGTTCAACTGCTACTCAAACCTAGCTAGCTTGCATTGTCAAAGCTAGCTTGAACACAAACGGGAAAATAAATGTTTCCCCCTGAGTTATTTTATTTCTTTACTACTTAATGACAGAGTTACTGAGGGCATTTTTTGTAAGTTTGCTTATAAAAAAAGTTTTTTTTTTATCATTTAAGCTACATTTGTCAATCAACTGATAAGGTTTTTCACTGTAGTGAGCCTTTTTTGTTAAAAATATGTCTAAATAATGTGTAAGAAGTCCATTGACATCTATGCTCACACTAGAACGTATTTGGTCTGAAAGTGAAAGTTTTATAGGCTTCTAAATTAGGTTGCTTCTTTATCGCCAGTCTAAATGTAGAAATGTTTGAGCCGAGACTGGCAAGAATTAAAAAGAAAATCTGATGACAAGACCTAGGATCAAACCCAAGACCTTTCGTTTATAACCCACACAACTGCACACATGATTATATATTGAATGGATAATTCCAGGACCACTCATATGTTCCGGTCATGGTTTTATTATCATTCCCATAAAACTGGAAGACTTTTTCTTTTCTTACCAAATACAAATTAAGCTCCATTCCTCATCTTGCCTAAAGACATCTTGTCAGCACTGCGTCATCTCTGTGTTACAAGGAAGGCTCTGTGAGCTAACGTCAAAGGTACAGACGTGGTTGCCAGTCTATGAGAGTTTATTAGTTCTGGTTTGAAATACATTCACAGTTCATGCTCATTCAACAGCTCCCATTTTGTTCTTTTATGAAAGTGAACTCAGTTTCAACCGTGATGATATCAACCAAGCATATTGTTTGTTAATTCAATTCAATTCAATTCAATTCAATTCAGTTTATTTATATAGCGCCAATTCACAACAGATGTCATCTCAAGGCACTTAACAAGAAGTCATTTCAATACAATTATACAAACATTCCAATCAGTTAAAAAGTTTCCTATTTAAGGAATCCCAGCAGATTGCGTCAGTCATTGGCGTGAGGTTGGGCAGATTTCCAACCACAGCAATCCTTCAGCAATCCCTCATACTGAGCAAGCATGTAGCGACAGTGGAGAGGAAAAACTCCCCTTTAACAGGAAGAAACCTCCAACAGAACCAGGCTCAGTAGGAGCGGCCATCTGCCACGACCGTCTGGGGGTTTGAGAAGACAGAGCAGAACACAGAAGGAACAGAAGATCCGATATAAGAGAACTTTCTATGTTACAGAAAGTAAAAAGTTGATAACAGGACACAGTGGATCTTCAGTTACTGAGAGGATCATCCCAGTCGATGACCCCCGTCCAACAGGGCATTGCAGCCAAGCAGGATACCAGACCAGGCGTATCTTCGATGGGGAGAAAAACACTGAGAGAAAACAAAGTTAACAGTTGAAATAACAGAATGTACTGTAATACAACTGGAGAGTCGTAGGAGAAAAGGAAGTAGCAGAGTGAAGAAAATTGGTAAGTCTGTCCTCCAGCAGTCTAAGCCTATAGCAGCATAACTACAGAGATAGCTCAGGATGACCTAAGCCATTCTAACTATAAGCTTTATCAAAAAGGAAAGTTTTAAGCCTGGCCTTAAAAGTAAACAGAGTGTCTGCCTCACGGACTAAAGCTGGGAGCTGGTTCCACAGGAGAGGAGCCTGATAACTAAAAGATCTGCCTCCCATTCTACTTTTAGAGATCCTAGGAACTACAAGTAAACCTGCAGTCTGAGAGCGAAGTGCTCTTTTAGGAACATATGGAACAATTAGATCTCTGATGTATGATGGAGCTTGATTATTAAGGGCTTTGTATGTAAGAAGAAGGATCTTAAATTCTATTCTGGATTTAACAGGGAGCCAATGAAGGGAAGCTAAAACAGGAGAAATGTGATCTCTCTTTTTAATATTCATCAGAACTCTTGCTGCCGCATTTTGGATCAACTGAAGGCTTTTAATGGCATTTTGTGGACTTCCTGATAGTAAAGAATTACAGTAGTCCAGCCTTGAGGTAACAAATGCATGGACTAGTTTCTCAGCATCACTCCTGGACAGGATGTTTCTAATTTTAGCAATATTCCTGAGGTGAAAGAAGGAAATCCTAGAAACCTGTTTAATATGGGATTTAAATGTCAAGTCTTGGTCAAAAATAACGCCGAGGTTCTTTACGTTATTACTGGGGGACAATTTAATGCCATCCAGATGAAGTGATTGACTAATCAGTTTCTGTTTAAGAACTTCTGGTCCAAAGACAGCAACTTCTGTCTTGTCAGAATTTAAAAGCAAAAAGTTTAGGGTCATCCATGCTTTTATGTCTTCCAGACATGCCTGTAATCTACCTAACTGACTGGGTTCATCAGGATTTATGGATAAATATAGTTGTGTATCATCGGCATAGCTGTGGAAATTTATCCCATGCTGTCTAATTAGTGCACAGCCTGAATGTTCAAAGGTTTTGAATAAACATGTGTTTTATTTCCATCTTCCAGTACAGCTAAAATATGTAAATGTCTTCTTATTTACAAGTATTTTTAGAATTTGTGGCTTTAAAAAAAAAAAAAGAAAAGGGTTTTTTTGGAATATAGAAATGAACCTATGAACACAAAATATTAAATTTAGTCTCTATATGTCTGAATCGGGGCTCCGAATAGACAGATCATTGACTGATGTGTAAATGTTGTCCTTATGTAGCCTCAGCATGGGAATCCGTTCTATAGTTTAGTTCTACTGCTTAACCAGGGTTCTTTCTTGGTTCCTAAAGCACAGGAAATAATGGGTTTAGTTTCTCAAAGTCAGGAAACCAGCTGCATGCTGCATCATTCGATCACTAAAATACTTTTCTAGCTAATGTTTGTTTCATCATGTTAAAGGTACAGTGGGGCAAAAAAGTATTTGGCTGCTGCCAATTGTGCAAGTTGTCCCACTTAAAAGGATGAGAAAGGTCTTTAATTTTCATCATATAGGTACACTTCAACTGTAAGAGATAGAATGTAAAAAAAAAAAAAAAAATCCAGGTAATCAGATTGTATGATTTTTAAAGAATTTATTTGCATAATGGTGCAAAAAAAAAGTATTTAGCACCAACAAAACAAGCAAGAATTCTGGAATGTGCAGTTTTTTGCTTTATTGAGGGTCTGGGGACTCAGAACCGGTCAGTATCTGGTGTGACCACCATTTGCCTCATGCAGTGCAACACATCTTCTTCGCATAGAGTTTATCAGATTGTCAATTGTGGCCTGTGGAATGTTGGTCCACTCCTCTTCAATGGCTGTGCGAAGTTGTTGAATATTAGTGGGAACTGGTACACGCTGTTGTATACACTGGTCAAGCACATCCCAAACATGCTCAATGGGTGACATGTCCGGTGAGTATGCTGGCCATGCAAGAACTGGGACATTTTCAGCTTCCAAGAACTGTGTCCAGATCCTTGCAACATGGGGCCGTGCATTATCTTGCTGAAACATGAGGTGATGTTCATGGATGTATGGCACAACAGTGGGCCTCAGGATCTCATCACGGTATCTCTGTGCATTCAAAATGCCATCAATAAAATCCACCTGTGTTCTTCGTCCATAACAGATGCCTGCCCATACCATAACCCCACCACCACCATGGGCCACTCGATCCACAACATTGACATCAGCAAAGCGCTCACCCACACGACGCCACACACGCTGTCTGCCATCTGCCCTGAACAATGTAAACTGAGATTCATCCGTGAAGAGAACACCTCTCCAACGTGCCAGACGCCATCGAATGTGAGCATTTGCCCACTCAAGTCTGTTACGGCGACGAGCTGGAGTCAGGTCAAAACCCCGATGAGGACGACGAGCATGCAGTTGAGCTTCCCTGAGACGGTTTCTGACAGTTTGTGCAGAAATTGTTTGGTTATGCAAACCAACTGTTTCAGCAGCTGTCTGAGTTGCTGGTCTCAGACGATCTTGGAGGTGAACCTGCGGGATGTGGAGGTCCTGGGCTGGTGTGGTTACACGTAGTCTGCGGTTGTGAGGCCGGTTGGATTCACTGCCATATTCTCTGAAACGCCTTTGGAGACGGCTTATGGTGGAGAAATGAACATTCAATGCACAAGCAACAGATCTGGTTGACATTCCTGCTGTCAGCATGCCAATTGCACGCTCCCTCAAGGCTTGTGGCATCTGTGGCATTTTGCTGTGAGACAAAACTGCACATTCCAGGGTGGCCTTTTATTGTGGGCAGTATAAGGTACACCTGTGCACTAATCATGATGTCAGATCAACATCTTGATGTGGCACACCTGTGAGGTGGGATGGATTATCTCATCAAAGCAGAAGTGCTCACTATCACATATTTAGACTGATTTGTGAACAATGTTTGAGAGAAATTGTAATATTGTGTATCTGGAATGAATTTTAGATCTTTAAGTCCATCTCATGAAAAATGGGAGCAGAAACAAAGGTGTTGCGTTTATATTTTTGTTGAGTGTATTAAGCCATTTTCAGACAGAAGTTCTGGAATAATTGCAGACAATTCCATCCGGTCTTAAACCGGAGTTGTGTTTTCAAATACACTATTTTTTTCCGGATTATTGCCTTTCGGCTGCTTTCACACAGCAAGAAATTTACCGGAGGATCCTGATGAATGTCTGGGGGGTGGGGGAATGGGGGGTTGTATGTGGATATGACTTAAACTTAGTGCAGCGGGCGTACATGTCATTTCCCCAAACAAATGGATTATTGCAAAGATGGTCGACGAAACAGCAGATCTACTCGCAGTGCTCATCTTTGTGATGTGTGCAATTTTGCGCACATGGAAACGCTTAAGAAACATCGATGAAGAAGCTGAAAGGGAAATAGTGACATTTATACATCATTCTGCATTCAAGAGATCAATTTACTTTCTGGATTGTCGTTGGCGTGTTCGCTCCAGAATCCGTTTGTCAGAACCATGACAGAACCATCTGGCCAAACACCGTCGGATTCTGCGACACACCTCCGATCAGTCCCTAGGCTCCTCCCCCTGGCGTGCAGCAGTAAGGCCGGCCGAGCGTTGGCGCTGTATGAAAGCAGGATGCTGCCTGTATTGCGAGGGCTCCGGCCACTTTATTGTTTCCTGCCCCATCCACCCAAAAGGCAGCGCCCGTCAGTAGGCTTGGGGGTACTGATGGGCGGGGCTTCACAGCACAGTTCCAAGTTGATTTTACCCTCTGTGATTTTAAAGAATGACGCTCGAGTTCCTCTCCAGGCTTTGGTGGACTCGGGTTCAGAACAAAATTTAATCAGCCCCGAGGTGGTTAAAAATGTAAATCTTCCAGTAGAACCCTTAGTTATCCCCTTAAAGGTTTCTGCGTAGGATGGCAGTGCTTTAGCTGTAATTAATCAACGCACCCTTCTTGTAGTGTGTCCGGAAATCACCAAGAGTAAATTTCATTCCTAGTTTTCCCGGTTCGTGATGCTTCCCTAGTCCTAGGTTTTCCCTGGCTCCAAGTCCATTGCCCCGCTATTAACTGGGCTAAGGCTCCAATTGAGTCCTGGAGCCCCTTCTGCCACCAACACTGTCTTAATTCAGCCATTCCCTCCAGCTCCCCAAACACACCCAAGAGAAGGGAAGAGCTGCCCGACCTTACTAGTGTGCCTCCCGAGTATCATGACCTTCGCCAGTTTTTTAGTAAGTCCCGAGCCCTCTCACTTCCCCCTCACCGGCCGTATGACTGCGCCACTGACCTCCTCCCTGGCGCCCCTCTGCCTTCCGGCTACCTCTTTAGCTTGTCACGCTCAGAGCGGGAGGCTATGGAGTCCTATGTTAACGACTCTCTCGCGGCAGTAATCATTCACCCCTCCTCTTCTCCCCTGGATGCCGCTTTCTTTTTTGTTGAATAGAAAGATAGATCCCTCAGGCCCTGTATTGATTATAGAGGGCTCAACGCCATAACCATTTAAAACAAATATTCCCTCCCCTCATCACCTCGGCTTTCGAAGCCGTTCAGGGCTCCACCGTCTTTACTAAGCTAGACCTCCGCAATGCCTACCACCTGGTCAGAATCAGAAAGGGGGACGAATGGAAGACTGCGTTCAAGACCCATATCCGGACATTATGAGTATCTCGTCATGCCCTTTGGACTAACTAACGCTCCCGCAGTCTTCCTGCACCTTGTAAACGATGTTCTTCTGGACTTTATTAATGTTTTTGTTTTTGTATATTTAGACGATATCCTCATTCTTTCCAAAGACTTGCCAGAACACCGCCGACACGTCCGCCAAGTGCTGCAGAGGCTGGTATAAAAACAATTTGTCAAGGCAGAGAAATGCGACTTCCACCGAGACTCCATCACCTTCCTAGGGTACATTTTCGAGGGTGGACAGGTGAAGACCGATCCAGAAAAGATCAAGGCCGTCCAAGCCTAGACCCAGGGTGCTGATCAAGTGTTCAGGGACCTGAAAAGGAGGTTCTTAGAGGCTCCCATCCTTATCCACCCTGACGAAAGGGTCATCGGTCATCGTTTGGACAGACCGCAAAAATCACTCTATCTCCAAACTGCCAAGCGACTAAATCCCAGACAGTACAGATGGTCCATCTTCTTCTCAAGGTTTAATCTTAACATTACTTACAAACCAGGGACCCGTAACACCAAGGCTGACGCCCTGTCCCACCAGTTCACCCCTGACTCTCCCTCCAAAACCCCAGACCCCATTCTTCCTCCATGCTGCTCAGAAGGGAGACTCTCCTGGGAACTTGAAACCTTGATCCGAATGGCCCAGAAGGATGAACCCGATCTCCCTCAGCCACCAACCTCCCTCAGGCCTCCTTCAGCCACTCTCCATCCCAGCACGACCTTGGTCGCATATCGCACTAGACTTCGTTACAGGACTCCCAGTCTCCCATGGTAAATCTGTCATACTAACCATCATCGACCATTTCTCCAAAGCCTGCCACCTAGTAGCTCTCCCTAATCTTCCCTCCGCAGCCCTGACAGCTAAGCAATTGTTCTATCATGTCTTCCGACTTCATGGGATCCCCATGGAAATTCTTTCAGACCATGGTCCTCAGTTCACGTCAAAAGTTTGGAAGAATTTCTGCACGGCCCTAGGGGCCAAGGTTCAATTGACCTCTGGCTTTCATCCCCAGACTAACGGCCAATGTGAATGCCTGAACCAGGAACTAGGAGACGCCCTTTGCTGTGTCTGTGCCAACAACCCCAATTCCTGGAGTACTCACCTCCCATGGGTGGAATACGCCCACGTCTCCGCAGCCTCTGGGCTCTCGCCATTTGAGATATCCCTAGGGTATCAGCCCTCACTCCTTCCCCTCTCCATCCCCGACCCAGTGGTTCCCTCGATCCGCTCCCACATTAGGGCCTGCAAAAAGGTCTGGAACCATACTCATGCCGCCCTCCAACGCTCCTCGGACCTCAACAAGCGCTGCGCAGACCGTCGCCGCAGGCCTGCCCCTTCCTATACACCCGTCCAGTTGGTCTGGCTCTCTGCAAATGATTTTCCCTGGAAGGGGGTCTCTAGGAAACTCTCTCCCTGTTCCCTTGGCCCGTTCCCTATCGAGGCCGTCGTCAGCCCTTCTGCCCTCCGTCTCAAGCTTCCCACCCACTACCGTGTGCACCCAATATTCCATGTCTCCCAAGTCAAGCCTGTTTCCTCGAGCCCTTAAAAGTGCACTTAAAAGTGGAGCGGTGACCTGGAGCAGACGCCAGATGGTTATACACTCCGGTGTGGTAACAGGCCGCTACTCAGACAACGTCAGAGGCGCATTTTGCAAGTATTATACCAAAGTTTCTCTCTCCTTGTGTGTCTTCTCCCTACCCGCAGAACCACTGCCTCTGATCCCTAGCGTCTTCTCTTTCCCTGGAACCCCTTCCCACTGTGATTCCTCTTGTGTGCTCCTCGCCGACTTCCCACAGCCCCCACCAGACAGTCCACCCTCGAGTACTCTCCACCTTGAAGAGAGTTCTAGGAAGGATCTAATCCTCAAGCATTCAGCTCCTCGACGGTAATCCTCCAGCCACGGATCCATCAACTCTCCTCAAAGAGTCCCACGGCTTTCCAAGTAAGACCACCCAGCCCACCAGCATCTCAGAACTCTGTCTGTATTCCTCGAATTACCTCTGCCTCTTCACCTCCAGAGCAGAGTCCCTCCACACCCATTCTACCCGGGGATAAAGAGAAGCCCGGTCCGAACCCCCTGAGTCCTCCCGGTTCCTGCGATTCTAGCATCTAACTAAATAAAGAGATCAATTTACTTTCTTTTTGTCGTTGATGTGTTCGCTTCAGAATCCGCTTGTCGGAACCATGACACTAAGTAAATGAGAGGTGAGCAAATCTTCATCAGGGTAGACAGCGTTTATACAGTGTTGCATTAAAGTTAGTTGTATTAATAGTCTATCACTCCAATATTTTAAGAGTAATTGTGTCAAACCCATCGCATGTCTATCTTGAAACATAAATAGCATACCATAAAACATCAAGTCCTGTCACAGCTTTAAGATATTATGAGAAATATCCTATTGTTCAGTATATGTATTGCTTTTAAAGTGCCCCTGATTCGAATAGTGTTTACTGGGATCAAAGGTGTGTAATTTACACTGTTTAATGACATTTGGACTTAGTATGCAACTTTTACTGTGATTTCACTGTTTTGCTTTTTTCATTTTCAAATACAAGCAGCCATCCGGGCAGAAAACTCCAATGCTTTCTGATTGTCCCTAGATAATCTTATAAGTATTAGCTGAATAAATAAGAGGTGAGTTAATCTTTTTCAGCGCAGACAGAGTGTTCATATAGTGTTGCATTAGAGTGACTGGTATTTTTATCACCCCCGTATTGTAGTAGCAGTTATGCTACTACAATACTACTCTACTATCGGAACTTCAGGGTAATTTTACTGGACCTTCAAGGTATGTGCGTGTCTCCAGTTCACCGGGCCCAGCCGACAGGGGCCGTTTTCAGGGCCATTTCAGGAACCAACCAATAACCAGTCTTGGGGTATGTACTCAGAAATGGCCCTGTAGAGTCACTGGGCGGGAGCTGTGGTTAGGTCATACTGAGTGGTTGTTATTCAGAGGGAAATCGGCAGATGTTGCAAAACAACCGGCAATTATAAAAGTGGAAGATTTGCTGGCGAAGCAAACAACAAATAGAAATGCAGCAACCATCCCTGCTTGTTTTGTCAATCTCTCGTTATTTTCTGCTGCTGGTGTGTCAAATCCACAGCAGTGGTGCACATGTGGTGCTCAAATTATTAAATATTTGTACTTGTATCGCAAATCTATGGTAGTCAAGGTTAACTGGTAAACAAAGTTTGTATGCCACGGTGGTAAATGCATAGAAAGACAATGTCAGAGTGGAATTAACCTCAACTAGAGCAACCTTCTATGCTGCCAAAATGAGAGGCAGATAAACAATAGTTTGATTGGGTTATTAGCTGTTATGAAAGTATAATAAATTCAGATTCACAACAGTATTCCTTCCTGTAATATTAAAATGCATTAATTATATCTATTGCCACACTGACTATGTTAATAGGCATTGCACAAACAAACTAATTTTAAGGCCATGAAGGGGGCCACAGTGGTATCTCAGAGGAGATATAATATTTGGAAAATGAAAAACATACTGAGTAGGATTTCTGACTTTTGCTTTAGATGCCCCTCCCTAAGCCTCAAACAAGTGTTGAAGCTTGATGCGTGTTCACATGTCGGCGCAGTCACAAAAAGTAAAGCTGGAGTCACACAGAGCAAAGCAAATGCCTCATGTTAAACTAACTCTGACTTTACATGTGATGAGAGCAGAGCCATAGTCAATGCAGCCCTCTGTGCCAAACCGCAACGCGTGTGGAGCCAAGAGAGATAGCCTGGTGGCTTAAATTGATTGCTAGAGACATATGTTGCCAACACTGTATTTCACTCTATGTGAAGTCTCCCTTGTGGGGCAGACGGGGTAAAACCTGGAGGCTGGGAGAAGAGGAGAAGGGTGCAGTGGTTGTGGCAGACGGGAGAAATAATGATGAGAAATACTTCAGAGCAGACAGGTGTGTGTACGTGCCTGTGCGTGTGTGTGTGTGTGTGTGGGTGCGTGTGCATGGGTGTGCCTGCATGCAAAAGAAGAAAAAAAAGCAAGAGCAAAGTAGTATCCTGAATAAGTGTGTATGGGGGTATGCAAATTCCCAGCCTTGCATAAATCCTCAGCTGTGCTGTTGTGTGTTTTTGTGCGCTACTGTGATGTCTGCACAGAGAGCAGACCTTGATGATAAGCGAGTCATCTTGCCATGCTGAGTGGGCCATTTAAAGACAGCCATTTTGCTGGCAGCTCTGCGAAGAGAAGTATGATGGAGGGGAACACGATGGACAGGGAGGCTGTGATGCAGAGGAGAAGCAGGAAACAAACAGCCGGCGGGTAAAAGGAGCAACAAAGAATAGAATATTTTACGGTTTTTATCTGCCTCAGATGTGAGCGTACATCCACACCACATACAAGCAGGAATTAATGCAGATCCTGTTGAATTGAGCAGAGTTCCTCCCTGTGTGCCTTCTTGTTTGACTGAATGTCCTTGCTTGTATTTTCTTGCCCTTGTAACTGTTGCATTGTGTTTACCTGTGTCCTATCAGACTCTGTGTTTCTGGTGCACTGTTCTCAAGTCACCTCCCTCTTTGTTTGGCAATTTACCTTTTCTTCGAACTTGTTCAAACTCGGTGCTTGTGTCCAGCAAGGTTTTTGGGGGGATTTGTTTGTGTCCTTTCAGTATCACCCAGTTCTTCTACTCCATTTTCTTTACCACCTCTCATAAGCCATCCTTCTTGAATTTCTGCTTTGATCAGCATTAAGCAAATGACCTTTTTTCCTGGATTCCTTAATTTCATTTCCTGAAATTGATATGATTGTCTCATGTTCTATAACTTAAAAGAGTTAAAAGTATAGAACTGACTGGACATTTGAAATGTTTCTTTTAAATAGATAAAACAATACAACCAGACATAGCGAGAGTAAAAGAAAAAACATTCCTATTTTGTGAAATTACTTGCACAAACGTCGATGTATTTCAATAGATTGTGTGTGTTACATCAACACAAACCAATGCATTGCACTTAAGCCTGCGGGTCTTTTGAAGTGCGCTTCTATTAGCTCAGCACATCTAGAGACAGAAATCTTCGCCTGCTTTTCTTTTCTAAAGATGGAGACCACATTTTCAAGTCTTGCCACATCTCCTCAATTGGATTTTAGTCTGGACTTTGACTGGGCCATTGATTCACCTACATATTATTTGATCTAAACCTTATTTAAACACACCACTTTAAAAACATCCTTGACCATTTATAAATAAATGTACTTTTGTATGTTTGACCTGTTCATTCTATACTGGACAATTTTGAAATAACAGTTTGTTTTAATTTTGTGCCTGAGTAGGTTTTTCTGCTTAAGTGTCAAAGCCTCTTCTGAATATATGTAATATAAAAAGTATTCACCTTGTTAAACTTTTTACCTCCATTATTGCTTTTGCAAATCAATCATGATCAACAAAATGTCCCGTTTTAGGAAAAAAAAGCCTTTAATGTCAAAGTGAATTATATTTATAAAAAATATGACAATTAAATTAAAGTATACAACATAAAATAGGTGACTGCATTAATAATCACTGACCTAATTCAACAGAGGTCCAGTCGGTTAGTGCTTGTAGTCTCACTATGAGTGAAATTGAGATCAACTGAGTGCGTCTCAAGTGATTGTAGTATAAAGACATGTCTGAAAGGCACATTCACTGGTTTGTCACTATTCCTGCTACCATTATAGAAAGTAGATCAGAAAAAGAGAGGTTATTGAAAGTGTAAATCGGGGAATGGATAGAGAAAAATCTGTAAGAGACTGGACATCCCTTGGAGTTCAGTTAAATCCATCATAAAGAAATGCAAGGAATATGGCCCATGTATAAAAATCTGCCTAGATCAGGCCAATGAGTGACCGTGCAAAAAGGAGACTAATGAGAGAGGCCCATCTATGACCACGGTGAAGGAGCTGAGATGAGAGAGACTCTGCATGCAACTGTCGCCCGGGTTCTTCACCAGTCAAAGCTTTATTGGAGAGTGGCAATGAGAAAGCCACTGCTGAAACAAACTGAAATCAAGGCTCAACTAGAGTGTGCCAAAAGGAATGTAGGAGACTCTATGGTCAAGTGGAAGGAAGCTCTTTGGTCTGATGAGACCAAAATGGCGCGTTTTGGTCATCAGACAAGACACTATGTTTAGCAGTCAACAAACACTGCACATCACCACAAACACACAATCCCTTCTGTGAAACACGGTGGTGGCAGCATCATGATGTGGGGATGCTTCTTGCCAGCAGACCCTGGAAGGCTTCAAAAGGTAGAAAGCAAATTGAATGCAGCAAAGCATGGGGAAATCCTGGGGGTCAATTTGTTTTCATCTGCAAGTGAATATACGGCTTTAGAAAACCTCTAAAGTATCCAGCTAAAGCTACACAGAAATGGGTTTGAAGACGACTAGGTGGATATTCTGGAGTCTCCCAGTCGGAAACTTTTGGCAGGGCTTGAAAAGGGCTGTTCACAGCCAATCCCTAAGCAACCTGACAGAATTGGAACAGTTTAGGAAGGAAGAATGGAGAATAACAGCAGCGTGTGTGCAACTCTGATTGAGACCTATCCACACAGACTCCCTGCTGTTACTGTAGCCAAAGATGCATATGCTAAATATTGACTACTGTGGGGGTGAAGTTTTTTTCTTTTTTAAATAAACTTTGTTAGTGTTTGATGATAATAAATTAGGTTTTATCATTTCAGATTGACTTCAACGTACAGTACAAGGTGCTTTGTTCCCCCCTTATGCCCACACAGTGCTGTGAAAAAGCACTGCAGCCTGAAAGCATGGCAGAGCTGGTAAAATGTAAAGCATCTCTTGACTGTAGACAGATGCTTAGAATCACATTATTTTACATCTCATTCATGACTAACACAGAAAGAATACCCTATATATAAAAAAAGATGCCCCACTCACCACTGCTGTCCTACTGCCAAATGACCATTGTAAACTGTTTCTGTGCAGGTCAGAATCACTGTCTGCTGTCTGCACATAAAACTTCAGCACTTTATCAACTAACCTGGAAAAGTTTTAAAGGGAGGGGTCTGAAAGAGCACTTAGCATGGGCAGCTGGAGGCAGTGCAAAACTGTTTCATAAGCATGAGCGCTTACTGGAAGCCGACTTTTTGTTACAGGTGTGCAAGTGTGGGCAAACATCTGAGTAGGCAGAGCAGCCAGAGTCACCTGAAAACAAAGCAGGAACAGTAATGCTAAGCAGGGAGTCATCTGTAGAGAGGCTCTTGTTAGCTGAGTCAGAGGCTCCAATCACAGGATCATTAATCAGAAGCAACACTCGTAGTTTGGAACTGTAAAAAAAGGACTCCACACAGATTTCATAGTCGACTGAATGGTTGCTAGTGGACTTTTCACCTTTCGCCAGAGCTGGACGGATCATCGGGCTGGCACAGCGGATACATTTTTGTAATTATGGTAACCCACAGGCACATAAATGTCTCATTTGATCCTTTTCTGTTGTTGGGCCTCTTCATCGTATTTCTGCATGTAGGCGAAGGGAATTCAAACAGTTTGTTTTGTGACCAGAGCAACTCTTTTCCACACGCTTGCTGCTTCCTCTACATGGCTTAAACCTACTTTCCACCAGACATTCAAGAGGCTCATTACTTCTTTTCAGCCAATGCCCGTCATTGTAGTCAATGGGTCCGTTGCCACCGGGCAACACATATCAGACGCGTCGTGGCCCTCTCCTAAATTTACAGGGCAGGTCTATTTTTCACATGCTACGCTTCTAAAACTCGTCAACTGGTTTGAAAAATGCGGCAAAAGGAGGCTTTGCCTGGCAGACGCAGGGAAGCAGGGGGAGGGCCGGGTGGCGTCAACACTTATTTGCTATTCCAACTCGCTGTGGAGGCGTTGAAGAGACTCGACTTGTTTTATACCCCACAGCGGCAGGATGGCTGACGTCAGCCATCACTGCAGAGCGAATAGCAATGCCTGATTCAAATTCAAGTGCAGTGTAGAGTTTTAACCCAAAGAGGACGCCACACTGATGGTTTTGGGTAAAAAAATTATATTTTTAATAAACATGTATTTTTGGTGTACTAAAATACCAAAAATAATGACCAGACATGTAGACAGGACTATTAGATGCTCATTTATGCAGTTTATCAGCAAAAAACAATTTCATTTGGGGTTTAGCTGCTCTTTAACTATAAAAAAACACAATGTCATTACCTGTGACACCAGGGTTGAAGTCAGTCGGTCTGTGGGCCTAATTTGTTGGTTTTCATCATGGACAACAAGAAGTAAAGAAATGCCATATATGATACTATTAATAATTTTTACAAGCACACATGAAGAAGGAAAAGGCTTGGATAGAAATGTCTGTGGTTTTGGGAGTGGATGGTGAGTTTATGATTCTTTTAACAGAATTATTATTTTTTTCCTGCATACTACCCATTCAGTTATACAATTGCAATTCTCCTGTGATTTCGTGATCTCCTGGGAGCAGCTAGGTGGAGCGTATTCGCAGCCAATGCGCATCTAAAATGCTCCCGGTGGGAAGGCTGGTGGCTGCAGTACTCGCGAGTAAAATGCATCCATAACTATACGTTGCATGCTGCTTACAAGTCTGGTGGAAAGCAAGGATAAGACCAAAGTGCGAATGGAACTTCTTATGGCTTTCTTTTAAAAATGGTATTCCTATTTTCTCTCTTCCATGAAGGCCAGACAACTAACCAATCATTTTTTGTCAGCAAAACTCCCACCCGAGTTGTGGATCTCTGCAGCTCCTCCATAGTTTCCATGAACCTCATCACCTTATTTGATTCATGCTTACATTTCCTGGCCTGTACGTTTACACAGATTGTCTTGGTAGGTAATTGGTTACCATCAAGGTAAAGGATGCCAAATACAACGGCATGCCACACTTTTCAGATTTTGGGGAAATAATTATCTCGACTTTGTGTTGGTCTATCACATAAATCTCTAGGAAAATCCATCCATCCATCTTCTTCCGCTTATCCGGGGTCGGGTCGTGGGGGGAGCACCTTAAGCAAGGACACCCAGACTTCCCTCTCCCCAGCCACTTGTTCCAACTCCTCAGGAGGAATCCCAAAGTGCTCCCAGGCCAACCGAGAAACATAGTCCCTCCAGGGTGTCCTGGGCCTTCCCCTGGGCCTCCTCCCGGTGGGACGTGCCTGAAACACCTCACCAGGGATTCGTCCAGGAGGCATCCCGACTAGATAGCCAAGCCACCTCAACTGACTCCTCTCGAAGTGGAGGAGCAGCGGCTCTACTCTGAGCCCCCTCTGGATGACTGAGCTTCTCACCCTATCTCTAAGGGAGAGCCCAGACACTCTGCGGAGGAAACTCATTTCCGCCGTTTGTATCCGTGATCTCGTTCTTTCGGTCACCACCCAGAGTTCGTGATCATAGATGAGGGTAGAAACGTAGATCGACCGGTAAATCGAGAGCTTCGCCTTTCGGCTCAGCGCCCGCATAACTGCAGATGCCCTACCAGTCCGTCTATCGGTCTCTCGCTCCATTTTTCCCTCATTCGTGAACAAGACCCTCCCTGGGCTGCCACCTTATCGTGGTGGAGGGGTTTGAGTGTCCCGATGATCCTAGGAGCTATGTTGTCGGGGGCTTTTGCTCCTGGTAGGGTCACCCATGGCAATTTGGTTCTAGGTAAGGGATCAAAAAAAGTGCAGCCCAAAAGACCACTATGATGGAAAAGTCAATTGGATTCAGTGTTCCCTCGGCCGGACGCGGGTCACCGAGGCCCCCCTCTGGAGCCAGGCCTGGAGGCGGGGCACGTTGGCGAGCGCCTGGTGGCTGGGCCTCTACCCATGGGGCCCGGTCGGGCTTAGCCTGAAGAGGTTACATGGGTTTCCCTTCCCATGAGCTCACCACCTGTGGGAGGGGCCATAGGGGTCGGGTGCTGTGTACAATGGGCGGCGGCCGAAGGCGGGGATCTTGGCGGTCCTATCCTCGCCTGGCTAAGCTGGCACTCGGGACATGGAATGTCACCTCAACGAAAATGTAATATACAAATAATCTGAAATGCTGGGATCCCCACGGTCGGATCACAGGGGGGTGGAGTGGCTTTCTGGTGCTGTGTGGGGATGGCGGCTCTGTTTTTAAAAGCATCTTCTCTAAATAACAAATGAATAATCACAAGGGTTTACCATGCAGTTGATCCAGAATGCTGCTGCTCATGTCCTCACAAGAACCAGGAAAGTAGAGCACATCACCCCAGTTCTAAAGTCCTTACACTGGCTCCCTGTAGCTCAGAGAATAGACTTCATAATACCTTTACTTTTTATAAATCATTGAATGGCTTAGCACCAAACTATGTTGAAGATTTACTGTCCCTATACCAACCCACCGGGTCCTCTAATTCCAGTCTACTCAACATCCCTAGAATTAGAACCAAACATGGAGAAGCAGCTTTTAGTTTCTATGCTCCTCTAATCTGAAACAATCTCCCAGGAAACTGCAAAGCTGCTGAAACACTGAGTTCTTTTAAATCACAACTAAAAACGTATCTGTTTAGAGCTGCCTTTGAGTAATGTTTTCATATATCATGTTTTGTTTATTCTTCTTGCTGTTTTTACATTATATGCTTTGTAATGCTTTGATGTATCCGTGTGTGCTTCATGCTTTATTGCTGTTTTTAATTTATATGCTTTGTCTGTGTTTTACTGAGATTTTTATTTTACTCCTTAATCATGTAAAGCACCTTGAATTACCTTGTTGTTAAAAGTGTGCTATACAAATAAAATTGCCTTGCCCTATCATGAACAAAATGAGTCTCACAAACAGTTGCTGCAGGATTTCAAGCTTTCTTTGGAGCGTCCAGGTTTAATCTCCTGATCGCCCACAACCATCTTTCGTTTCTCGCTGTCCTTGTAGGTGGGAATTCGGAAAGTAACTTTTCTACTGGCCTCCCTGTACAATAGCAG
This sequence comes from Valencia hispanica, assembly GCA_963556495.2. Classification (NCBI taxonomy): domain Eukaryota; kingdom Metazoa; phylum Chordata; class Actinopteri; order Cyprinodontiformes; family Valenciidae; genus Valencia; species Valencia hispanica. The sequence continues at coordinate 9,416,215 of OY747714.1, read as the reverse complement.
CAAGCAGACTCCATCTGCTTTGCGAAATTTTCCTCCAAACATGCACAAAAATCTTATTATAGGTAAAATACACTGTTTCTTGCCACCCAATCCCGTGATCCAATGCAAGGAAACATAAATATTGACGCCACAAAGATTTGCCTATAGTTAGAGTGGCTTAGGTTATCCTGAGCTATCTCTGTAGTTTTGCTGCAATAGGCTTACCCTCAATTTCCACTGCATGTGCTCCGCTCCGGTCCGGGTCCGCCACGCACTCCGCAGCCGTTTGCAATTTCCACTGCATGCGCTCTAGATCCGCTCCGGTCCGCAGCTAAGAGGTGGTCAAAGAAGCATGCGCGGGAATTGCGAGATCTCACGACAAAAGCCAATAATAAATGCGGAAGTCAGAACAAAATTCTTCATTCCGTGGAAAACAAACAGAAAAGAACAATTATTCTCTGTTATTCTGTGTCAAGATATTTTGGACAACATATGTATAAATACACGCGGGCTTATATTAATATAGCTATGCATACAAAAAATGTCTAGTCTGTCTTTATTGATTTATTTTCAAAAACACACAGGAATGGGGTTGTTCTATATCTGGTTGGTGCTTAGTGATTTGTGTAGATTGACTGCGGAGTTGATCCGGCGTCCAGCAAAAATAGAATCGCTCCTATTTTTGCCGGAAGGCGAAACGGCGGCCGGCGGCAGTGGAAATGCTCTCATTGACCACAATGGCAACGTTTTTGCTGCGAAGTGCGTGCCGGAGCAGAGCGGAGCGCATGCAGTGGAATTTGGGGGTTGGTCTGCTGAAGGACAGATTGACCACTTTTCTTCACTCTGCGACTTAGCTCTTCTACTACTCCCCAATTAAATGATTTGCTGTTATTTCAACTGACAACTTTATATTTCACTCTGTGTTTGTCCCTCCATAAAAGCTACACCTGGTCTGGCGTTCTGCTCAGCTGTGATGCCTTGTTGGAGGGGGGAGCTCGACTGGGATGATGCTTCCAGTAACTGAACGTTCTCCTTGCCCTGTTATCAACTTTTTACTTTTTTTAACATAGAAAGTACTCTTACATCAATTCTTCAGTTCTTTTTGTGTCTCTGCTCTGCCTTCTCGAACTCCTAGACGGTTGTGGCAGATGGCCGCTCAAACTGATGGGCTTTTTACACGACAACGTTGCTGTTTCTGTTTGAATACGCGGGTGAAAACGCACAGGGCGCTCGATGGAAAACAATGTAGTACATATGCCAGCCTTTAGATGGCAGTGTGCCCCGTGTATGCAGTGTTCCAAGGTTTTCCCCTCACAACCCAAAAAAGAAACATTTCATGATAACTAACAATGGCGGTCTTGTTGTAGTTCTCCGGTTAAATAAAGGCGTATTGATTATTTAACGCATGTACTGTATGCATTTCCGTTGGCGATCGCATAGTAGCCTGATGATCTCTAAGTTTTGCTTACAGAGACCAAATTACTTCAAAAGCTGCATCAGCAGTAACAGCGTACCTGGATCCGCCATTGTTGTTGTTTTTCTGTATAAAGGCGGAGTGAGTTAGTGCAACATGTCCGTAGGCGGCTGGCAGTGACGTCATCGTTTTCAAAAGTCTCTGGCTTGCGTTTACGTGACAACGAATCACCACGCGTTTTCAGAACTCTCCACTCTAGAAGCCATTTTACAAAAGATGTGTTTTCGCCCCCCCGTTTTCCTGTTGTCGATAAAACGAGAGGCCGAATTGGAGAGAAAAACCTCACTTTTGCTGAAAAACGTTGTCGTGTGCCCCTGAGCCAGGTTCTGCTTGAGGTTTCTTCCTGTTGAAGGGGAGTTTTTCCTCTCCACTGTTGCTACAGGCTACATGCTCAGTATGAGGGATTTCTGTGAAGTCTATGGAACAAGACAGGCGACTGTCACTGTCACTACATCTTTGCCCAGGAAGAGTGAGGGCTGTAAGTCAATGACTCAATGCAATCTCTGGGGTTTCTTGAGATGATGTATTGTAAATTGGCGCTATATTTGGTTTTATTTCAGTTTAAGTCAAATCCAATTCAATTCAGTTTATTTATGCATTGATATGCAAGAATACTGTTTAGAGATGCAGCTAAAATGCAGAGATTACATATTGTTGTCAAATGAACACACACACATACATATGTATATATATATATATATATATATATATATATATATATATATATATATATATATATATATATATATATATATATATATATATATATATATATATAATATTCCCTGAACTTAAGCTGAATTTAAATTCTTATGGGAGAAAAACAATCCCAACCTACATGGCTCTGTGTGACAAAGTGATTGCCCCACCTGTGAAATCATCTAGCAGTGGTTCACACCTGACTTGAACTTCTCTAACCATACCCAGGCCTGATTACTGCCACACCTGTTCTCAATCAAGAAATCCCCTAAATAAGACGGGCCTGGCAAAGTTGAAGTAGACCAAAAGATCCTCAAAAGCTAGACATCATGCTGAGAATCAAATAAATTCAAGAACAAACGAGAAAGACATTAATTGAGATCCATTAGTCTGGAAAAGGTTATGAAGCCATCTCTAAAGCTTTGGTACTCCAACAAACCACAGTGAGAACCGGTAATCACAAGTGGGGAAGACATGAAACAGGGAATCTTCACAGGTGTGGCCGACCTACCTAAAGGACCCCAAGAGCACAGTGACGAGGGCAACCTCACAAAAGATCCCACAACATCCTCAGAATTTCAGACTTCACTTGCCTCAGTTGAGGTCAGAGGTCATGCCTCCAACATAAGAAAGAGGCTGGGCAAAAATGCCCTGCATGGCAGAGTTCCAAGATGAAAAGCACTGCTGAGCAAAAAGAACATTAAGGATTGTATGAGTTTTTCCAGAAAACATCTTGATGAAGACGAAATCCTCTGTGGACTGACGAGACAAAGTTTGAAATTTTTAGAAGGTGTGTCCGCCATTACATCTGGTGTAAAAGTAGCACCACATTTCAGAAAAAGAACATCACACCAACAGTAAACTATGGTGGTAGTAGTGTGATAGTATGGGACTGTTTTGCTGCCTCAGGAATGGAAGACTTGAAACCATGAATTCTGCTGTCTACCAAGAAATCCTGAAGAAGAATGTCTGGCCATCAGTTGGTGACCTCAAGCTTAAACCATCTTGCGTTCTGCCGGAAGACAATGATCCAAAACACACCAGCAAGGTTACCTCTGATTGGCTGAAGAAAACAAAATGAAGAGTTTGGAGGGGCCTAGTCAAGGTCCTGACCTGAATCCTATAGAGATGTTGTAGCTAGGGATGTCCAGATCTGACTCACGTGATCGGAAATCGGGCCTGATCACGTGAATTCTAAATGATCGGAATCGGCTGGAAATTATCCAATATAACCTCATAAAACAACAAGCATGATATTTTAAATTCATCCTGAGACTGACTGTCAATCGGATTGACAGTGGCTTTGTTTTAATTTTAATAATTGAGACAAGACAACAGTGAGCTGCTAGCTAGTAGGCTAATGCAGGGCAAACGTGTCGCCTCACTAGAGCGAAAAACGTCAGCAGTTTGGATGTATTTTAAGATGAACAACAAAGGGAGTTCATCCGCCACATGTAATGTGTGTATATTGGGGATTTCACTTGGTGGAAAAGACTGAGCAGCATTCAACATTGCAAATCTTATACAGCCAACTGACAAAAACACTGAGCCAGCCAACACGAAAAAATAAGTAAAGAAAACAAGGAGAAATTGCCTAAGGACAACGAAAAGGTCAAAAAGATCATAACCAAGACAGCCGGACTGATCATAGTGGATGAGGAACCGCTGTTTGTGTTTGCAAACGTCGAATCTCCCGGAGCACCTGAAGCCACGGTATGAGATGCTTTCTCATCACTACTTTATAGACACAGCTATGACGTTCACAACCAGCTACGTGACAACCTGCTGAGTTCTTGTATCAAAGGTGTCTGCTTTTGGGGTTATCACACGGACATATGGAGTTTGTCTGTTAATCCGATGTCACTGCTAAGCTTTACTGCACAATGGGTTTAATTTACAACGTGTGACCTTGTATGCGCAACACTTGAGCGAATCTCACATGGTGGAGTGTTATTTACATACTTTAAAAAAAACTTAAAAGGACAACTTGGATGTGTTGTCCTTTTTTCTTTTTATTATTTCAATGCATTGCAGAAGGATCGGATCGGGACTCGGCATCGGCCGATATTTAAAATCAAATGACTTGGACTCGACTCGGGGGGGCAAAAAACTGTGATCGGGACATCCCTAGCTGTAGCATGACCTTAAAAAGGCTGTTCATGCTAGAAAACCCTCCAATGTTGCTGAAATGCAATAATTCTGCACAGATGAGTGGAACAAAATTCCTCCCCAAGTGGAAAAGACTGACTGCATGTTATCACTTGATTGAAGTTGTTGCTACTAAGGGTGGCCCAACCAGTTATTAGGTTTAGGGGGTAACCACTTTTTCCACACAGGGCCGTGCAAGATTTGATTTTTTTCCCCCTCCCTTAATAATAATAATATTGTATTTACTTGTGTTGTCTTTGACTAATATTTAAAATTGTTTGATGATCTGAAACATTCAAGTGCAACAAACATGCAAAAACCACTTTTTCTTTTTACAACTTTGTACCTCCTCTAAAAAGTGTACAAGCACATTTATTTTCCAACTGGACCCAAGTATGATGTATGAGAGACAAATATAGACCACATTGGATGTAGTTTTACCCCAAGAGGAAATTATAATTAAGTCATTACGTTTTTAGTTTCATGCAGGAAGAGTTAGTTTTCATTGTTAAATAAAACAAAAAACAAAAAAAACATTTACTGTACTTGCAAATCTTTCATATATCATGTAGTCTTTTAGAAACAGGGTGCTTAATTTTTGGCAACATCATTTCCGTGTGCATTTTATCCTGTGACAAGTCAAAGAAGGCTGTACTGTTGAAGTACCTCTACCAAGTGAATAGGTTCTCTCAGCACTGATGCTGAAGCATTACACATGCATTTAAGGGTGAGTTAGCACATTTTTATGTATACTTATGTAAATCCCAACCAAAGCAAGTTGCCTGGCATTCTCAGAGACCAGAGCTGTTGACTTAAAGCAGATTGGAGGGGAAAAGAACCGTCTGGAAAAGGCTGGTACAGACAAAACAGAATAAGAAAAAAAGAAATACTCAAGTGTCTGACATATAGAAATATACAAATGATTACATTTGTAGTATGCTTGTTTACACTACATATAGAAATAAATATACAATTTACAATCTCATAAGATTCTTTTTAGTTCATCAAGGCTGTTTATCTCTGGTTAAAAGGGGTCTTGCATTTGGCAGAATCGCATGTTAATGTGGAAACACGAAAAAAAATATACATATATATTCGATCACTTGTACAGCTGCTGTGTATTGGACTCCCATCTGATGGGCAAGATTGCTCATCGAGAACCTGTAGAGAAGTCGTCTCTAACATGAGCAACCAGCTTATACAATTCTTCTTTGAGTGATGAACACTATAGTTCAACAGCTAAAACATGTGATAGTGTATAAGTGTGCATTAACACTCAATTCTAATTTGATCATGGATTATGGTAAGATATTACTCTGCGTTCCATTCATATGCTGTGGTTTCACAATCCTAACTGTAGAATTGATGCTAAAAAAAAAAGAAAAAGGATCTTACTGGAATGCAAACGCTGATCAATGGGGTGGCAAAACAATCAATATTAATAATTATTCGATAATAAGAAAAAAAAAAAAATTAAAGACTCTCTTTTACACCAAAATCGCTACAAACCTCCAGGTAATGTGCACAGTGGAATGTGATGTAAACCTTATGTTCCAGGGCTGCTGGTGCACAGTCAGCTGACTGGAAGAGTAAAGCTCTCACAAGCACAGCTTGTCATTTAAAACGGTGTTACTAACACAAGACGGTGTTACTGGACTCCGTTTGAAGGGATGCTAAAAAATACATAATGATAAAATAGCATGATTTAATTAAAACTCTTCATCTATATTCAAATATAAAGCCAATAAACATGTTTTACCCTTCTACTTCTTTTACAAATTAATCCTGATCAACAATATTTGGCATTTTTTGACATAACAAAATTATAAAAAATAACAAAATAACAAAATAAAAAACAGCTAATGTAAAAAAAAACTTATTACTACAAAGTAATGGCAACTTAATGGAAAAATGAAACATAAAATACGTGGTTTAATAAATATTTACCCCTTTCAAGTGGCTATTTAGTAGATTCACCTTTGGTTACAACCACAGCAGGGAGTCTGTGTGGATAGGTCTCAATCAGGCTGCACATCTTGACGGTGCAGTTTTCCTCCCTTCTGCCTGTCAAACTGTTCAAGCTCTGTCAGGCGGCATGGTCTGGCCTTTGACTGGGACACCTTGTTATCTTCAAACCCATTTTTGTGTGATACTTAGGGTCTTTGTCTTGCTGGGAAAAAAAAGTTATCTGAAGCCGTAGTTCTCTTGCAGATAGAAAACAAATTGACCCCCAGGATTAATTTTGCTTTCTAACTTTTGAAGCCCTCCAGGGTCTGCTGCCAAGAAGAATCCCCACAGCATGATGCTGCAGCCACCATGCTTCACAGAGGGGATGGTGTATTTTATGTGATGTGCAGTGTTTGGTGACTGCATAGGGTCTTGTCTGATGGCCAAAAAGCTCAATTTTGGTCTTCCAGTTGACCATGGAGTCTCCTACATGCCTTTTGGCAAACTCCCATAGAGCTTTTATAGAAATTAGTTTTCGCTTTGGCATTAAAATAATTTTTTTGTCATTTTTTGTGTCAAAAATAAGCCCATTTCTGTTGATCATGATTGACTTATAAAAGCAAATGAAAGGTAAAACATCCAAGGGGGTGAATACTTTTTATAGACACTGTAGGTCCAATAGCAGCTCAATGGGGAGTGGAGTTGCTCTGGTGGATAAACCCTTTTCGGACCGACCCCTGGATCCATCCCCGTAGTAAACAAACAACCACGCATGTACACATATACCTAAGAGAGAAATCTCACATGCATGGGGAGAATATGCAAGTTCCATGAAGAAAAACCCCAGGCCAGGATGTGAAGCCAGGACCTTCTTGCTCCAAGGATACCAACTGCGCCAACATCTCGTCTTCAGTTTGTTTTTGTTTTTTTCCCCACTTTTTATTCATAAAACTGAACATTTGCAGTTCTAGTAAGAGTTGATATTAAAGTTCAGTTCCTCTAGGAAAACACATAGGCTTCCATAGGGTGTCCTAATAGTGTCTAGAGTAGTGAGGCAAGTTTGCAGGATAAACCATCAAGACTAGAGGAGATGGTTAAATACAGTTCAATTAGTTTACGAAGGAACAAGACAATGTCTTGTTGCTACATAAAGAATAAAGATCCTACTTATCATTAGTATCATAAGCGCTTTGAAAAAGCATTTAAGCAAATAAAAGAAAGGGGAAAATGATTGACCGCTGACTTCGAATACGAAAAGGAATAAAAGGTCCCCTACAAACACTACTATTCCATAATTTCTGTGCTCCTTTATTACCCCTGAGAATGCAAGTTTAGACAAATCCACATATTTACTATCAAATGGTGACATTTACCAAAAATCGTGTGCTGCGTTAGAGGAGATCCAGTTATAGGACTCCATGAGTCTTACATACTAAATGGTGAGTCATCTTCTGTGTTTATTTTAAACTCCTTTGGATTATGAACCACAGGAGAGTCTGCACATATCCACTGCTGGAGCAACAGGTGCAGGATGAAAGAGAAAAGCAACTATCAGGAGATGAAGGAAAGGAAGGAAAGAGGCTTTTATAAAAACTTTTTTTTCCTTTTGTACGATATGTCAAATGAAAGAGATGAGCTGAGAGAATTTTTTACACAGGTTGTCTTTTCTTTTTTAATTTGAAAAGTCTTCCTTTAGCTAATGTGATCATGAGGACTGTACAGTAACTAAAATACTATTTACATTGTCTTTAAAAACATTTGGATATGTTACCTTTGATAAAACAATATAATACAAAAATTTCTAATAGTATCTACCCATGTGCAGACCTAGCACTAGAAAAATTTAGCTGGGGGGGTTTGGCCGTATAGTGTCTTTTTTATATAACCCCTCATTGTTTTTATGTCCCATTGGCGGTGCGTTGCATTCTTCTGGGTCGAACCTGCCATTTTTGGCAACACCCTTTCTATGTACATATACAACATCATTGGAAGGCTACGATTCTTTTTTTAAAAAGGTTTTGTGGCCGTAGTGGCCTTTATTTGAAAGTGAATAACAGAAAGGGGGACGACAAAGGTCCAGGAAGACAGGACTCGAACTTGTGACGACCGCATCGAGGGCTGTGGTGTGTGTACTAAAGGGGCGTCGTTACTAACCACTATGCCACACGACACCTCAAAGCTAAAATTCTTGAGATTTCAATAATCTATGCAAATCAAGGATACAGGTGAAATTAAAAAAACATTGAATATCGTGCAAAAGTTCATTTATTTCAGTTATTCAACTTGAAACGTTAAACTAATATATGATATAGGCTCATTACATGCAAAGCGCGATATTTCAAGCCTTGATTTGTTATAATTTTGATAATTATGGCTTACAGCTAATGAAAGCCCCAAAACAAAAAATCTCAGAAAAGTAGAATCTTACAAGAAATCAATAAAACAAGGATTTTAAATAAAGAAATGTCAGACCTACGAAAAGTATAATCATGCATACAGTAAGTACTCAGTACTTGGTTTGGGCCCCTTTTGCATCAACGATTGCCTCAATGCAGCATGGCATGGATGCCATCAACCTGTGGCAATGCTGAGGTGTTATGGAAGACCAGGATGCTTCAATAGCAGCCTTCAGCTCTTCTGCATTGTTCTGTCTCATGTCTTTCATCTTTCTCTTGGCAATGCCTCATAGATTCTCTATGGGGTTCAGGTCAGGCAAGTTTGTTGGCCAATCAATCACAGTAATCCCATGGTCATTGAACCAGGTTTTAGTACTTTTGGCAGTGTGGGCAGGTACCAAGTCCTGCTGGAAAATGAAGTCAGCATCTCCATAAAGCTCATATGTGGAGGCAGCATGAAGTTCTCCAAAATTTCCTGGTAGATGGCTGCATTGACTCTGGACTTAATAAAGCACAGTGGACAAACACCAGCAGATGACATGGCAACACAGACTCTGGAAATTTCACACTGGACTTCCAGCATCTTGGATTGTATGCCTCTCCATTCTTCCTCCAGACTCTGGGACCTTGGTTTCCAAATGAGATGCAAAATGTGCTGGGTTTTTTGTCTTTAGCCCAGGTAAGACACTTCTGACGTTGTTTTTTGTTCAGGAGCAGCTTAACACGAGGAATACAACATTTGAAGCCCATCTCCAGGATCCGTCTGTGTGTGGTGGCTCTTGATGCACTAACTCTAATCTTAGTCCAATCCTTGTGAAGGTCCCCAACACTTTTCAATGGCCTTTTCCTGAAGATCATCTCCAGGCTGCAGTCCTCCCTGCTGCTTGTGCACGTTTTTCTTCCACACTTTTCCCTTCCACATAACTTTCTGTTAATGTGCTTAGATACAGCACTTTGAGAACATCCAACTTGTTTTGCAGTTACCTTTTAAGGCTTTCGCTCCTTATGGAGGGTGTCAATGATGGTTTTCTGCACAACTGTCAGGTCAGCAGTCTTCCCAATAATTGTGATTCCTACTGAACCAACTGAGAGACCATTTAAAGGCTCAGGAACCCTTTGTATGTGTTTTGGTTTAATTAGCTGACTGGAGTGTAAAAGTTTGGGACTAAAATATTGAACCTTTTCTCAATATTCTTATTATCTGAGATTTTGAGATTAGAGTTTTCATAAACTATAAGCCATAATCATTCAATTAAATTCAGTTTATTTATATAGCGCCAATTCACAACAGATGTCATCTCAAGGCACTTAACAAGAAGTCATTTCAATACATTTATACAAACATTCCAATCAGTTAAAAAAGTTTCCTATGTAAGGAATCCCAGCAGATTGCATCAGTCATTGGCGTGAGGTTGGGCCCTGTTGATGCAGACTTTCCAACCACAGCAATCCTTCAGCAATCCCTCATACTGAGCAAGCATGTAGCGACGGTGGAGAGGAAAAACTCCCCTTTAACAGGAATAAACCTCCAACAGAACCAGGCTCAGTAGGAGCGGCCATCTGCCACGACCGTCTGGGGGTTTGAGAAGACAGCGCAGAGACAGAAGGAACAGAAGATCCGATATAACAGTACTCTCTATGTTACAGAAAGTAAAAAGTTGATAAAAGGACACAGTGGATGTTCAGCCACTGGGAGCACCATCCCAGTCGATGCCCCCCGTCCAACAGGGCATTGCAGCCAAGCAGGATACCAGACCAGGTATACCTTCTATGGAGAGAAAAACACTGAGAGAAAACAAAGTTAACAGTCGAAATAGCAAAATGTACTGTAATACAACTGGAGAGTAGTGGTAGAAAAGGAAGTAGCAGAGTGAAGAAAATTGGTAAGTCTGTCCTCCAGCAGTCTAAGCCTATAGCAGCATAATTACAGAGCTAGCTCAGGATGACCTAAGCCACTCTAACTATAAGCTTTATCAAAAAGGAAAGTTTTAAGCCTGGCCTTAAAAGTAAACAGAGTGTCTGTCTCACGGACTAAAACTGGGAGCTGGTTCCACAGGAGAGGAGCCTGATAACTAAAAGATCTGCCTCCCATTCTACTTTTAGAAATCCTAGGAACTACAAGTAAACCTGCAGTCTGAGAGCGAAGTGCTCTCTTGGGAACATATGAAACAATTAGATCTCTGATGTATGATGGAGCTTGATTATTAAGGGCTTTGTATGTAAGAAGAAGGATCTTAAATTCTATTCTGGATTTAACAGGGAGCCAATGAAGGGAAGCTAAAACAGGAGAAATGTGATCTCTCTTTTTAATATTCATCAGAAGTCTTGCTGCCGCATTTTGGATCAACTGAAGGCTTTTAATGGCATTTTGTGGACTACCTGATAGTAAAGAATTACAGTAGTCCAGCCTTGAGATAACAAATGCATGTACTACTTTCTCAGCATCACTCCTGGACAGGATGTTTCTAATTTTAGCAATATTCCGGAGGTGAAAGAAGGAAATCCTAGAAACCTGTTTAATATGGGATTTAAATGTCAAGTCTTGGTCAAAAATAATGCCGAGGTTCTTTACGTTATTACTGGGGGCCAATTTAATGCCATCCAGATAAAGTGATTGACTAATCAGTTTCTTTTTTAGAACTTCTGGTCCAAAAACAACAACAACTTCTGTCTTGTCAGAATTTAAAAGCAAAAAGTTTAGATTCATCCATGTTTTTATGTCTTCCAGACATGCCTGTAATCTACCTAACTGACTGGGTTCATCAGGATTTATGGATAAATATAGTTGTGTATCATCGGCATAGCTGTGGAAATTTACCCCATGCTGTCTAATGATTCTACCAATTGGAATATATATATGGTGAAAAGAATTGGTCCAAGCACAGAACCCTGTGGAACTCCACAAGTAACCCTTGAGAGTGAAGAAGATTGATCATTTAGATGAACAAACTGAAATCTGTCAGACAAATATGATTTAAACCAGCCTAGTGCTGTTCCTTTGATCCCTGCAACATGTTCAAGCCTTTCTAAGAGAATATTGTGATCGACTGTGTCAAAAGCAGCACTGAGATCTAACAAAACCAGATCAGACACTAGTCCATTATCTGAGGCCATGAGAATATCATTAGTAACCTTCACCAGTGCTGTTTCAGTGCTATGATGAGCTTTAAAACCTGACTGAAACTCTTCAAACAGCTCATTACTGTTTAGATGCTCACAGACTTGATTAGCAACAATTTTCTCAAGGATTTTGGATAAGAAAGGAAGGTTAGATATAGGTCTGTAATTCACTAAGTCATCTTGATCAAGGGAAGGTTTCTTGAGTGAAGGTTTAATTACAGCTATATTAAATTCTTGTGGTACGTATCCGTTTACTAAGGTTAGATTAATCACATCCAAAATGGGGCCAGGAACCAAATGCAACACTTCTTTAAATAATTTGGTTGGGATTGGGTCCAACATACAAGTTGAAGGTTTAGATGAGGCTAATATTTTTGATAATTCCGAAAGCTCGACTCAATCAAAACAGCCTAAGCACAAATGAGGTTCTACAGTTCTTTCAGATGCTGCCTCATTTACTGAGGAAGAAGTAAACATGTTTGGGAGGATGCCAATGGTTTTATTTTTAATAGAATTAATTCTATTGATGAAGAATCCCATTAAAATCATCACTGCTAAGAGCTGTGGGAATAGTTGGCCCAACAGAGCTATGACTCTGTATAAGTTTTGCAACTGTACTAAAAAGAAACCTAGGATTGTTTTTATTCGCCTCTATTAATGATGAAAAATATGCTTTTCTAGCTTGTCGAAGGGTCTTTTTATACAGCAGTAGACTGTTATTCCAGGTTAAATAGGAATCCTCTAGATGTGTAGAGCGCCATTTTCTCTCCAACTTCCTAGTATTCTGCTTTAAAGTATGCAACTCTGCGTTAAACCAAGGAGTCAGCCTCCTATGGCTAGCCACTTTCTTTTTTAAGGGGGCTACACTATCTAATGCCAAACGCAATGAGGACGTAACGCTGTGAACCAGACCATCAATTTCTGAAAGGTTAGAGATAGAATTGCTGCCATCCACTGTGTTACTCTGAGACACTGGGGAAAGTAAGAATGGAACAGATTCTTTAAAAATTGTTACAGCATTGTCTGATAAAGCTCTACTATAATGAAACTTTCTTTCAGATTTAAGATGGTCAGTTAAAGTAAATTCAAAAGTTAGTAAGAAGTGGTCAGACAGGACCGGGTTATGTGGGTGGACTGTTATTTCCTCACACTCAATACTCGATCCCTGTACTTTTTGAGTAAACCCAATTGAGTCTAAAATAGCACTAAAGTCTGCATTTAGGCTATCACTTTCAGTATCCACATGAATATTGAAGTCCCCCACTATAATGAACCTATCAGTATTTAATACCAAATCAGATAAAAAATGTGAGATCTGATCCAAGAATTGAGAGTAAGGGCCTGGTGGACGATACAAAACCACAAACAAAAATGGTCTTAATGTTTTGCAACTTGGATGAGGAAAATTAAGGGTTAGATGTTCAAAAGAACTGTAGCTATCAATTGGTCTGGGACTAATTAGTAAATCAGAACGGAAAATGGTTGCAACTCCTCCTCCTCGCCCAGTATTTCTAGGAATGTGAAAATTTAAATGACTGGAAGGAGTTGACTCATTTATACTGACATAATCCTCCTGCTGCAACCAGGTGTCTGTGAGACAAAGCAAATCAATGTGATTATCACCAATCAAGTCATTTACTAACAAAGTCTTTGAGGAGAGAGATCTTATGTTTAATAAACCACATTTAATAGATTTATTTTTCTGTTCAGTCAAAGTCGTATTTATCTTTATGAGATTTCCATAATTTGCTTTTGTTGGCTTAACTTTTAATCCATTTAATTTTGGCCATGGGCAAGACACTGTTTCTATAGGGTAATGGGTGGGTAACAGTACAGAAGCAGCAGAGAGGTGGGTTAAACTACGACTCTGCTTCCTGGTCTGGACCCTGGGTTGTCAGTGTTTTGGAGGACTAATAAATTCAGCCATATTCCTAGAAAGAAGAGCTGCTCCATCCAAAGTGGGATGGATGCCGTCTCTCCGGATCAGACCAGGTTTTCCCCAATAAGTTCGCCAGTTATCAATGTAGCCCACATTGTTTGCGGGACACCATCTAGACAACCATTGATGGAATGACAGCATGCGGCTAAACATGTCATCACTGGTCCGATCAGGCAGGGGACCTGAAAAGATTACCCAGTCTGACATTGTTTTAGCAAACTTACACACCGAAGCAACACAAATTTTTGTGACCTCCTGTATTTACGCTTATCTTTAGCCAACAGTTTCAGGTAGGATTTGATGTCGCCTGTTCTGGCCCCTGGCAAGCATTTGACTATGGTCAATGGTGTCTCTAATGCCACGTTTCTGACTATGGTGCTGCCAATTACCAGGGTCGGCTTCTCAGCGGGTGTGTCGCTGAGCGGGGAAAATCTGTTAGAAACGTGGACCGGTTGGTGGTGGCCCGTGGGCTGGGTCCTAGAACTATGCTTCCTACGTACAGTCACCCAGCTGGCCTGAGGTCCCGGCTGTGCGGGATCTACCGGAGGACGGCTAGGGGGTTCTATCCTTGTTGGCTCCGCGCTGCAGCACGCATGTCGAAAAAGGTGCCCTTATCAGATAGGACCAAATTAAACCTTTTGGCCTGTATGCAAAATAATGTATTTGGCGGATAAAAACCTCTTAACATCACCTTGAACACACCATCCCAGTGGTTATACCTGTATATGGTGGTGGTAGCATTAGGCTGTGCGGCTAATTATCTTCATCAGAGACAGGGAGGCTGGTCGGTGTTGATGGGATGGTGTAGAAAAATACAGTGAAATCCTGGAAGAAAACCTGCTGGCTGCAACATACTTAAGATCGGGGCTATCATTCACTTTCCAGGAGGACAACAATCCTAAATATACCACAACAGAATTGTTCACTTATGGTGGCACATATTAAAATAGCTGTTACGGTAGGTAAAATTTCTTGTTTTAGTAGACTTCTGTTCATAATAATTCATAATGTTGGGCAACTGTGATTCAGTAGTTAGAGTAGTTATCTTGCAAATGGAGGGTTGTAGGTTCAATTGCAGATTCCACATGTCACATGTTGATGTGCCCCTGGGCAAGGCACTTCACCCCAAGTTACCTACCGAGGTCTGTACGAATGGGTGAATGTCGCTCCAGTATCAAGCACTTTGAGTGGTCATTATGAGTAGAATAGCGCTATACAAGTTCAATCCATTTACCATAATATTTTTTGGTTGAGGTGTTGCATGTTTGGACAATTATCCCTTCTGGTTTTGGAAGCTATGCAGATAGGAGTTTTGCTTTTACTTCTTTCAGTTTTTATGACACATAACCATGATAATATCCTTGTCTCCAACATCTTACTGCCTGCGGTAAAAGCAAATGAGGGAGAATAGCAGATCTTGTAAACATGTCATGGTGTCATCCAAGGTGTTAGACTGGAAGAGTGTCTCTGCTGCCCAGAAACTGAGCTGTTAGCATGTTTTGAGACTGTCATACAGCAACAGTCTTCAGTCCGAAACCTCTTTAGATTTGTTGCAGGACTGGCTGCTACCAGAGATCTTTCCTGTCCAAAGCACCAGCATCCACAGTGACTCTTTAAGGATACTTGGATGATATCCGTTACAATTAATTTTCCTTTGGGATGAATTTTTTTTTTTTTTTTTTACTGAATTGAATTAATGAACAGATTGGTCTAGATCAAAGTATACCCATGCCAGAGTGGCCTACTCAAAGTCTGCTCCTAATTGCATTTAAAAATGTGTGGTAAGTCTTGAAAACTGTTGTTTATAGACGCTCTCCATGTAGTTTGCGGCTGAGCTTAAGCCGAGCTGAAAAAGAACCGGCAAAGGTTTCAATCTGTAGATGTGCAAGACATATACCCCAACAAGCTGGCAGCTGTAACTGCAGCAAGAAAATGTGACTTATACGGGCCGATCATAAAATCCTGCCACACTTTTAGGATTTTTATTCAATAAAATTAGAAAAGCATGTGTAAATTTCCTTCATCTTGAAATTAATTTACTGCTTTGTCTGACAGTATCCCAATAAAATACATTTATGCTTATTGGGATAGGACAAAAGGCTATGGGATATAAACACATCTGTAAGTTCCTGTATAGGTAATAGCTCAAACACAAACAAGTATTTTGTCATCACTGTTATAATTTCCATTTTATAGAAGAGCGCATGCAATAAGGAGTGCTTTGCGAAAATAGCCCCCCCCCTCCCCCCTCCCTCAAACTTGCTTGCACCAGCATAATGGAGAGCAAAAATCAATGGCAAAGGACTTTCACTGTGCATCACTCACTGGCTCTATAAGAGTGTTGTTGTTTGTGCATGTGGGCTTCTCAAGGAGAAGAACGCAAGCCTAAGTGTGTCGAAAACCCAATTAAAAGCAGAATCAAATGTGGAAATACATAAACGAATGCTATTTCAGTCACTCTGCCTTTGTGCTGCTGAAGGCAGCAGCATGTGGTGTGAGTCACTTTAACTGTTCGTGATGATATTCAGTCTGAGCTTTCACAGCTGACAGACACGCAGGTTCATTTTGATCCTAGCTCGCTGCATCCCTGCAGCCTGAGGGAGAAGAAAAGTAGTGATAAGGACATGTTTTAAATGAAGGAAACATTCAGACAGCTTCTCTGAGACAGTGACATTAAAGAGAAATATTCTAGTTGTTTTTCATAAATTTGCTTGTAATTGCATCCGCTTTTTTTTTCATCAAGGACCTGTTTATATGTCTTATTCTCTGAAAAGGCTAAAGTAATCAGATATTTTTGATGAGCCTGTTGATATTTCTGTTCGGATATTTGACTTGATGTGGATGTGTGTAAAGGATTGTTTTTAGATCCCTGTATGCTTTGTAACTGAGTAGATTAGGTGATCTATAGGATCAAGTTGTTATGATTCAAAGGAAGGCCTGTTGTAACAGTACTATTTATTCTCTTCTGTATTCAAAGGGCGTTTTGGAGGCCTGAACATATATGAATGCTCACAGAATTTTTACACACGCATCAGTTGTGCGGGAAAATGTGATATTTTATGGGTGTCGCAAAAGTCGTAACAGAAATGGCTCAACAGAGCCCCCCGGAAAATGTCAAAACACACCGGTCCATTGGCTTACTTTACCGTAGAGACATGAAATTTGGTACACTTGTAGAACTTCCTAAGACCTACCAAAATGTCTAAATGTCATACTTCAAAATGAACAGGAAGTCAGCCATCTTAGACTGAACTTTCAATTTTGACCCTGTTTTCGTTTACAGCCTCAACATTTGATCGAACTCCAAGAAGTTTGGACCGATTGGCTTGTAACTTGGTCAGGATGGCCTTCAGTCATGGAGGATCTAAAGTTATCAAAACAATACAGATTTTTCGCATATGCTGTAGGTGCGGAACCAGGCCTCAAACTTTCACTAAATGCCAAAAATATGAAAGTTGTTATATCTCCTATGCAGAAAATCACAAAAGCATTAAACTTGCTATGGTGGTCTGCCATTAGGTCCCTGAAAAAGCCCAATGGTCAAATGCTGAAATCACCCAAGTCACGCCCCTTGAGAATAGGAAGAGTAATGTTTTCCTTTGAAAGGTCCATATTTTACACCCTTGACCTAACACCAAACCCAGTCCAGTGATAGGAGACAAGTTGGGGTGACTTGTTGTACACTACTAAGAGCTTTCAAAAGAGAATGGGACTGTGGGAGCATGGCGAAGTCCGGCGTCACCCTGTAGCCATACATTTGGCTACATTTCTACAGAAATTATTTCATCTGTACCAGATTACAAAGGATGGTTGTTAGTCCAACACCTAAAGCATATGTATGCCAATTTTTGGTGGGCATTGCCTAATTTCAACAGAACGCCCTCTAGGAGCATTAAAACAATCAGCCCCAATCCATATTTTATCTGAGGATGATGAAATTCAGTACACATATGAAGTGTCTCAGGTCCTAGCAAAAAGACTCTTGGACCCATGGTCCAAAACCCACAGGAAGTTGGCACTTTTGGATCAAAGCAGCCATTTATACACGTCATATTTGAATGAACTCCTCCTAGAGTATTTGACTTACAGACTTAAAAATGAATCGGGATAGTCTTAAGGCATTGGGGATCAAAACGTTTTTTGCTGCATCAAAGCATGTGTATTAGACCGGATCTCTTTTTTGGATTACTTTCTGAAGGACTGGATTAGCAAAATGGCGTTTTGCTCAGCTGAGGACTTTGAGAAACTGCTCCAGAGAATTGAAACAATCGAGATGAAGTTACACCATATTCAGATTAATTTTGATCAAAACACTGGATATGGAAAGGAGACAACTTTACCAATGACTACACGCAGGGAGGAAGAACCTGGCAGCCTGGTGTTCTCGGTCCAGTCTCGCACAGAAGCCACAGAACAATGCTGCTCCTCCAGCAAAAAGGCGCCTAACGGGTATAACACCCCATTCACAATTTGACGAAGACTGGTTATGTCATAGTTCTTAGGTTTTGTGTTTAAACTTAGTTATTTTCCTTATTCGGTTTAATTATCACTTTAATGTACTGTAATGGCAAATTAAGTATCTCAGGGTTTCCATTATAAAGAAGACTTGAGTCCAAGAAGGCGTTTAAGTATTTAATTCAAACATGTCTGGCCAGACACGGAGGGGACAGAGTTACTCGTGCATCACCCTAACCAACCTTTCTAACTAACCGCTTAAATAGTATTCAGCAATCATTGTTTATCTCTGTAGATGTCTTCTCCATCCTTCACGCCCCGCCTCCAGAGTAACCGCTTCACGCGAGTCATAGCAACGCATAAAGCAGCTCATCCGAAGGCCAGACTGTTATCTTACTGCCCCGGTGTCTGTCTCTAAGGGGACCTGACACATATATCTTTCTCATAACATTAAGCTGGAACAATAAGCTAGTCATTTTACACTAGCTGTATTCACTAAACAGAGAATATACACTTAATTCCTAATTGCATAACAATTTTCCACCACAATTCCCTGCTTTATTAACTTAATTAATACCAAAAATATAAAGGGAAAATTCTACAGTGCTATCACAAACTCCCTAAAAGGTTGGTAGGTTGATCAAAAAAAAAAAGACAATGTTCAAAACACAATTTACAGTCAGACATGAGACATGCTTGGCCATGGAATTAGCTCACAGTGACAAATATTAGATCCTTCCCGATGACTTTGCTGAGACTCCTGTGCATTGAGACCGAACACCCACGGGGTCTTCTTACGCCATTTTCTTGTGGGCAAAATATCATCTCAACAGCCCCTCGTCCCAGAGGCGGCCATCCACAGGTCTCGTCATCGGTCAGGATGTTCTAGATAAAACACAGAACAAAGGAGAAATTATGTAGCATCTTCCAGTACACTTCAGAGGGTATTACATCAACACTAGATGTTGAAATGTATACTCTTCCCTTGCGCTGTTTGTTGTCTGTTGCCATGAAGTCAGCCTCCGCCAGCATCCAGTGACCCGTAGCCACCGATCAGTCCTTCCTCAGAAAGGAGAGAGTGGTCACTCCTCAGAAGGCCCTCCAGAGAGAACCTCCCAATGCGACCCTTGGGAGCTGAGCTAATTAGGTATTATAGCATTGATGTTCAAACATAGGTGAGCCAATTCACAAAAGATGAATAGGATGATTATGACAAGTATAACCAACACACTCGGAGTATGGTTTCAGATCAACCTGATGCAACTGTGTGCAAAAGCAATTCTAAACAACTCACAACCTGGTTAATGAGCCAAACCTCATCAACTGAAGCTAGATTATAATTAAGGTAAATGTCTCCAAATCACTCTGTACTAAATCCATGCCAAGAAAAAGACAACCAACCATTCCAACTTGTGAGAGTAAAAATTCCCAAGAATCAACTACTCCCAGCAAAAAGTAAAGAAGGTTTTCAGATCAAATTAAAACTTTTTAAAGTTCCCAGACACAATATGTACTACAAGTCTGAACCCAAACCGAAATGGAATATGAAGTCAGATGTCAAGTCCAGGTAGTAAAAACCCTCAATTTATGACGGGGTTATGATTCACAAGAAACTCAATTACTTGCAAGTTACAATTCTCTTCATAATCCCTTAAAAATTTGTTCCAATTACTATCAAATCCAATTCCCCCCTTTTTTTAAGGCATCTTGCACATGCCTTAAAAAAAAAAAAATCAAGAAACAAGGAAACAATAACTTCAACTGCTTCTCCAGTGTCAAGAAAAGAAACATAGTAGGTTAAAGGTCATGCATAAGGCATAATCTCAGAACCTGTGTATCCTGCTGCTGTCGCTGCTGAGGCAGCTTCAACCCCCAGATGATCATATCCCAATCATTTAGGTTTGCAATTAGGTTCTTATATTTGAATTACCTTGTTGTTGAAAGTGTGCTATACAAATAACATTGCCTTGTCTTGCCTTGCAAAAACAAAACAAACTAATAAGTTCCCCACATAGTTACCTAATGTATTTAAGAATTTTAGTCCTACTTGCATTAGCTACAAAACACTTCATTTCCCTCTGGGATCAATAAAGTATTTTGAATTGAATTAGACAACTTCTTCAGACCCTGCTTTTCCAAAATCTAATTGATGTTACAGTAAGGATTATCTTTGCAACCACCTTAGTTAAAATTGTTTTACTCAGGACACAGTTTATTTACCTAATTAATATCTCTGCTGCTGTTATTTGCTCATCTGTTTCTTACAGTTTATTCTCTGTTAACTCCTTGAAAAAAAATACATTTATTCTAAATGCACAATTTTAAAACCTGTACAACTGTAAAACATCTCCATTTCAATTTATCTAACTCAGTTGCACATTCAGATTTGAGTATAATCTTTTATTAAAAGGAACACACAAAAACCCCCTCAAACATCAAAAAGTGTTACAACTAAATAGAATTTACTGCGGTTTGATAGTAGGTCTCACATTTTTTATACTGACACCCTGTTTTTATGCGATCTATAGCATATAATGCACACAGGTGTTAACTGAATATTTTCCACATTTTTCCCGTCTTTAGAACAGTGACCGAAATTCTGAATCTATTTTTATCATCATTTGTCTTAATGAAGTAAACTAAATTTTAAAAAATAGAAACCAAGTTAAACCCCACTGTGTGTGTAGGTCACACCTGTTGGCTTAAAGATTGCACCAAATATACAACCCTCACATATGCATCTGACACAGGTAGCACAGTGTATCCCAAATGCGTCCTTATTATTTAACATTTTTATTAAACATTACTATCATTAAGGAAAAGTTATTTTTGGTCGAGGTATGACTAAAGCTTTATTCTTTATCATTTAATGTTCTAATCCTAACTTATTTTTATGATTTCTACCTCCTTTGTGTGAATCTAAATTTATATACGGTCTATGATCTAAATGCTTCTATCTGTCACTTTGCTGCCGGTACAGCAGAAGTTCCCCTTCTTGGGAAAATAAAAGCATGATTCATGAAGTTAAGCATTACCGTGTTTTAATTTGGAAAGCTCATGTTTGAAACAGGAAGTGGTTTTGCGCAAAAAACAAACAGTTTGACTAACCCGGACTCGTTAACATCCAGGAAGCAACTGAAAACTCAAGACTAAACTTTTCGTCAAAACAAGTGTTTAAGTTCCTATTTGTAGACTTCCAGCCGCAGAGCGCTATTAACGCTTCATCAGTGTTGGGATCTGTGATTGTTTACAACCAGAGAATCGCAGCACATCGGTCGTAAGAAAGAAGCTTGTGGCTCAATTAGCTGATTAGCGACTAGAGAATCATATTAAATCTGCAACGGACTTTATTTCAGATCATTTTTACCACATTGTAGTTAATAACTCGCTGGCTAAGATTAACCTTTGAGTGTTTACCCGCGTTGTTTTCTATTTGTTTTCTGTAAATTACTCAAAAGACTGAAATACTTTCATACTGCTACTCACATCTGTATTAACTGGAGTTGGTTTTCAATATATCCGATTCTAACAGTGCGTTTTCCGTGTTATTTCTATTTACTGCGGAGTAGGCTACGTTTATCAAAAGTATTAGTTAAACATAGAAACATCCTTCATCTAGTTTATTGCTGAATTGGATCGTTTCTCATAGAATCTTAAAAGAAAGTTTTCAGGCAAAGGTTCCCGGGCCGAACGCGGCCGCCCCTTATCTCATGAACACAGAGTGTTATAGTTTTAGGTCGAACCAGTTTTAATAACTTACAATAGTTCAAATGTTATATTACCATTTACCTTTCTGCATTATTTCCCCCCGAGGCTTTTATTAATTAGCGCAAATCTAACAGCTGTAACTCACTGAGTTCAGCTAAACCATTTAATAGGCTATAAGATTAATATGGATTCAAGTTAGAAAATACTCAAATATTAGATTGATGAGGTAAATGTAATTTCCATCTCACATTAATTTGAAGCATTGCTTTGGAAAAACCAGCATAATACATCAAATAAACTAAAGAATGTTTAGTCATATTTGCACCTTGCAGAAAAATATTATTAATGATTGTTGGAAATGTGTTCCAGCAAATATGTTTTCAAAACTGATGTAGGAATTTATTCTCCAGTAAATCACTGAGTCACTTTTAGATAATTAATCATTATTATATTATCACCATTAAAACTATAGCAAGTTTTCAAGATAATATAGTTTATTTTAAACATTAAATCTGACTCATATGCACCAATATAGATCATAATAATCAGACTCCGGCTTCCATCATTCATTATGCTTTAAATTGGAATATTCTCTGTTTTATTTGATCTATTTTTATCCAAGATCACTTGATGTTAAGATTGCAGTTTCCTAGATCTGTTGCGTTTAGTTTTTCAGATAGAGTGATGACATATTTATAATCCTGAGATCCCGAGCAATCCACTGATATTAAATGCATGTCAAATCCATTAAAAAGCCTATTTTGGAAATAATATTTAACAAGGATGAGAAAAGATAATGGAGTGTTTCCACGTCCTTCAGTCAACATGCAGACACATCTCACAATTGGTGACCCAAGACACAGAGAGTATCCTTGAGCTTCTCACATGTTGGTTCAACATAACAAAACATATCTCAGTTACCACAGAGACTTAACCTTTAACATGATAAACATAATTTTTCCACATTAAGCCATTCAAATCTTCTTTTATAAAAAAATGCTACACAGAAAAATTCTCACAACAGGCCTCAAATAATTTAGGCTTTGATAAAAGCCAAGAGAGCTACTACAAAACTAACTGTGAAATCTATAGTTCAGGGTTTGATTTTTACCCCTAAACACCAAGTGATTATATTTTATTTGCTTTCTTAATTTGAAAAATGATACGTCACTGTTGACGAACAATTACGTTTTGTTGGATTTGCTTTTACTACAAGAAAGTAAAACAATTGGCTAAACAGTGTCCAGCATTAGTTATTCAGTATGCTCATTCATTTGGAAACAAGCAATTAAATTCCAACATTTCATGTTCTTATTACGTTTCATTATTTATTACTATTTTAAAGAAAACGGGTCCCCAGAGTGTTTTTGCAGCTACAGGGGATCATACTTCTGAGCCTCCCTTGTAAGGTCTAAGAGAAAATAATAGAATTTGAATTCCCTTCACCATAGCCCCAAATAAGCCAAAATATATAAGCAGCCCCCAAACTCAGGTACGCACAGGTAACCTCCCAAGCCACTTGTCCATACCTTTTTGGGCCGAACCTCGAACATTACTCCTCCCCTGTGGACAAAGTGGTCAGTCCATTCTAGAAAAAAAAACAAAAAAGAATGAGAACCAGCCTGACTTGCATTCTGGTTCAGTTGAAATTGAAAATTGCATTGGTTGTCATAAGCAAAATTCCAAACTCACAGGACCACTATATTGTTATAATTGATGGCCCCTAAAAACATTTCAGGCATGTCAATATTTACTTAAAACAGTGAGACGACTTCCCTTTAATTACAAAGTCAGGTGCCTTATATTAAGACTCACTTATATAACTTCCTGTGTTTACCCACCAGAGTGACAAAACCATCAGATTTCTAGGATCAAACCTTTCCTGACCTCTTGCCCCTTATCCTGGAAGGAGACACAGAACACTTCACAGCTTGAGATCAATTCAGTAATTTTCCAAGCAAAATTTCTAATAAGGCCCACTAACTGCTCTGACGCTTGAATGTTCCCCAGAAAAGATTAGCATTTACCTTTTTTCCATTTATTTACGACCTAAGTATCCTAAGGACCAGTCATCTTTATTTTAATGTTACCCAGCAGAAACCTAAAGTTTAAATTTTTAGTTGTGTTCAAATTATAGCCTAAACAATGTTGTTTTACTGTTGCTGCTCACAGCACGGTCTTGTTATTTTTTAAGTCTCGCGATTGTTTACATTAGCGCCTTGCAAGCTGATAAAAAAATTAGTCCTTCACAGCTGTGGCGAAATCTAAGCAGTGTTGCTGTAAAGGTCCAAGTTACTTTAGTTAATGTTCATAGTTCTAAGATTTATTACTTTCTTACAACAAACCCCAAAATATAAGGAAACAATTCAGCCCCAATTGTCCCAGAAAGGAAGGAAAATATGTTTTCACTGTCAGTCAGCTTAGTCAAAATTTAAGTCAGTCAGGGTATAATTCACAACCTACTCTAAATGCCCCAATCAACTTTGCTATTTGTTCTAGTCGTAAAATAGGAACGTTTCCGTTTCTATTCAGTTTCAATTCAATTCAGTTTATTTATATAGCGCCAATTCACAACAGATGTCATCTCAAGGCACTTAACAAGAAGTCATTTCAATACAATTATACAAACATTCCAATCAGTTAAAAAGTTTCCTATTTAAGGAATCCCAGCAGATTGCGTCAGTCATTGGCGTGAGGTTGGGCAGATTTCCAACCACAGCAATCCTTCAGCAATCCCTCATACTGAGCAAGCATGTAGCGACAGTGGAGAGGAAAAACTCCCCTTTAACAGGAAGAAACCTCCAACAGAACCAGGCTCAGTAGGAGCGGCCATCTGCCACGACCGTCTGGGGGTTTGAGAAGACAGAGCAGAACACAGAAGGAACAGAAGATCCGATATAAGAGAACTTTCTATGTTACAGAAAGTAAAAAGTTGATAACAGGACACAGTGGATGTTCAATTACTGAGAGGATCATCCCAGTCGATGACCCCCGTCCAACAGGGCATTGCAGCCAAGCAGGATACCAGACCAGGTGTATCTTCGATGGGGAGAAAAACACTGAGAGAAAACAAAGTTAACAGTCGAAATAACAGAATGTACTGTAATACAACTGGAGAGTCGTAGGAGAAAAGGAAGTAGCAGAGTGAAGAAAATTGGTAAGTCTGTCCTCCAGCAGTCTAAGCCTATAGCAGCATAACTACAGAGATAGCTCAGGATGACCTTAGCCACTCTAACTATAAGCTTTATCAAAAAGGAAAGTTTTAAGCCTGGCCTTAAAAGTAAACAGAGTGTCTGCCTCACGGACTAAAGCTGGGAGCTGGTTCCACAGGTGAGGAGCCTGATAACTAAAAGATCTGCCTCCCATTCTACTTTTAGAGATCCTAGGAACTACAAGTAAACCTGCAGTCTGAGAGCGAAGTGCTCTTTTAGGAACATATGGAACAATTAGATCTCTGATGTATGATGGAGCTTGATTATTAAGGGCTTTGTATGTAAGAAGAAGGATCTTAAATTCTATTCTGGATTTAACAGGGAGCCAATGAAGGGAAGCTAAAACAGGAGAAATGTGATCTCTCTTTTTAATATTCATCAGAACTCTTGCTGCCGCATTTTGGATCAACTGAAGGCTTTTAATGGCATTTTGTGGACAACCTGATAGTAAAGAATTACAGTAGTCCAGCCTTGAGGTAACAAATGCATGGACTAGTTTCTCAGCATCACTCTTGGACAGGATGTTTCTAATTTTAGCAATATTCCGGAGGTGAAAGAAAGAAATCCTAGAAACCTGTTTAATATGGGATTTAAATGTCAAGTCTTGGTCAAAAATAACGCCGAGGTTCTTTACGTTATTACTGGGGGACAATTTAATGCCATCCAGATGAAGTGATTGACTAATCAGTTTCTGTTTAAGAACTTCTGGTCCAAAGACAGCAACTTCTGTCTTGTCAGAATTTAAAAGCAAAAAGTTTAGGGTCATCCATGCTTTTATGTCTTCCAGACATGCCTGTAATCTACCTAACTGACTGGGTTCATCAGGATTTATGGATAAATATAGTTGTGTATCATCGGCATAGCTGTGGAAATTTATCCCATGCTGTCTAATGATTCTACCAATTGGAAGCATATATATGGTGAAAAGAATTGGTCCAAGGACAGAACCCTGTGGAACTCCACAAGTAACCCTTGAGAGTGAAGATGATTTATCATTTAGATGAACAAACTGGAATCTATCAGACAAATATGATTTAAACCAGCCTAGTGCTGTTCCTTTGATCCCTGCAACATGTTCAAGCCTTTCTAAGAGAATATTATGATCGACTGTGTCAAAAGCAGCACTGAGATCTAACAAAACCAGAACAGACACCAGTCCATTATCTGAGGCCATGAGAATATCATTAGTAACCTTCACCAGTGCTGTTTCAGTGCTATGATGAGCTCTAAAACCTGACTGAAACTCTTCAAACAGCTCGTTACTGTTTAGATGTTCACAGACTTGATTAGCAACTATTTTCTCAAGGACTTTGGATAAGAAAGGAAGGTTAGATATAGGTCTGTAATTCACTAAGTCATCTTGATCAAGGGAAGGTTTCTTGAGTAAAGGTTTAATTACAGCTATTTTAAATTCCTGTGGTACGTATCCGTTTACTAAGGATAGATTCATCATATCCAAAATGGGGCCAGGAACCAAATGGAACACTTCTTTAAATAATTTGGTTGAGATTGGGTCCAAAATACAAGTTGAAGATTTAGATGAGGCTAATATTTTTGATAATTCTGAAAGCTCGACTGAATCAAAACAGCCTAAGCACAACTGAGGTTCTACAGTTCTTTCCGATACTGACTCATTTACTGAGGAAGAAGTAATCATGTTTGGGAGGCTGCCAATGATTTTATTTTTAATAAAATTTATTTTATTTATGAAGAATCTCATAAAATCATCACTGCTAAGAGCTGGGGGAATAGTTTGCTCAACAGAGCTATGACTCTGTGTAAGTTTGGCAACTGTACTAAAAAGAAACCTAGGATTGTTTTTATTCGCCTCTATTAATGATGAAAAATATGCTATTCTAGCTTGTCGAAGGGTCTTTTTATACAGCAGTAGACTGTTATTCCAGGTTAAATAGGAATCCTCTAGATGTGTAAAGCGCCATTTTCTCTCCAACTTCCTAGTATTCTGCTTTAAAGTACGCAACTCTGCGTTAAACCAAGGAGTCAGCCTCCTATGGCTAGCCACTTTTCTAAGTTAGTGCACACCAGCTGCGACAGCTAAGGAAACTTGTACTTAGTGTAACAACAAATCCATCAAATAACTTTCAACCAAAATTAAATAAAATAAAATGTGGGCTCTCCTGACAGAGAGCATTAGGAGAGAAAAGAAAAAACGTATTGACCATTTACTAGATAACTGTGTGCAACACCGTCTTTAAGCTCTAATTAGACTAAACTCACGGGATGACGAATCATCACCTTATCAGAGCCGTAGCAGTTTCGTTGTCTGCTTTACCCCGTCTGTCTAAAACAAACAAATTTGGTTTAGTTGCACATCAACTTTCCCTTACAAATTACAACACAATAACAAAACAAAATTTAGATCAACATAGAAAATAGAAAGAATCAGAAATTATGGCCTGCTTCCATCGAGACCCCTTTCGCTCTAAGGGTCCTCTAGCAGAAACAAAACAAAACAAGATTTACTTTCCTAAGGGAGTGAGTATGTGTGTGTCATAAGCAGGTGTCACAGAGATAAAATACAGCTACATCAGTCAGCAAGCATTTCTTAATTGCATTTGAGCTGTGTGTATTTTTGTCCTGCCTGAATTTCGCTGGGTCATCTGCAGGCTGGCCGGCCCAGGGCCCCCACCCTCTCCATCCAGCTAATCGCCATGTTCCAGGGAAACCACAGCCCCCAAATAACTCATCTCACCTGAGCAAGAGTTTTCCCTCTACCCACTGGTCAGCCCGCATTCAGGCCGGAGTCTGGCCTCCGCCTTTGTTATGGCTGCCAAACCCCTTATTCCAAGGGTGGGGGAGGTACTAGGGCTCCTTGTGGCCCTCCCCAGGCGCCGCTGGACCGAAGGCAGGGGTCCCAACCAGCCTGAAGAAAAACACAGGACAACTCAGCGAAACTCACCAGCAGTTCTACAATGGAATGTGTAACAATAACAGCGTGTGTGTGTGTGTGTGTGTGTGTGTGTGTGTGTGTGTGTGTGTGTGTGTGTGTGTGTGTGTGTGTGACATTCTGCATTATACCAAGTCATCAGACAAATGATCTTAATGCTCAAACACTCCAGTTCTGGAAGAAGCAAACAAGAGTAAATAAAAGAGAAATAAACAAAACCACATAAATAAACCACAAAGAAATTACATCACTTTTAGATTTCCTTTCAGATTATCCAAATTCCTCCCCAGGGCCCATTAATTCTTTTATTTTTCTTTTATTTTTATTTTTTCCTTTCTGTCGATATATTGGACTGTCTGGAGGTGAAGTGTTGCTAGATTACAGACCCGATTGTCTGCCTGGGTACCCAGTTCCAATGAAGGACGTCTCCCCCATCGCTTTCTAGTTTCCTTGAGTGAAACAAAAGTTTAAAAAAACCCTCGTCGGAAAATAATCAATCAATTTAATTAATTGACCACTTGTCCAACTGCTGTGCTCCCAGGTAAAACCCGGAGCAAAAACCCGATACTTTCTTTAACCTTGATTAAATAATTAACCATACAATTATATATAAGTATATATATTATATTAAGTAATCAATCAATCTACCGCGTGTAAGTAAATAAACACGAAACCGCTAGCAAATATTTCACCTCCTGAGAGTGCAAATACAATTCTGTTATCACTATTTATTTAAAGGACTCAGTCTTACCAGGTTCTGTCTCAGGCGACGGCAGGGCCGACAGAGACGCTTCAAGGCCTCCATCTCCCAAACAGCTACTGGAGGTAAGAGCCTGGGAGAAAATTTCCTAGGATGCTAGCAACTCCCTTGACCCTGTCCCTGCCGGTCCATTCTGTTCGCTGAGGCTGCATTGGGCGCCAAGTGTAATGGCAAATTAAGTATCTCAGGGTTTCCATTATAAAGAAGACTTGAGTCCAAGAAGGCGTTTAAGTATTTAATTCAAACATGTCTGGCCAGACACGGAGGGGACAGAGTTACTCGTGCATCACCCTAACCAACCTTTCTAACTAACTGCTTAAATAGTATTCAGCAATCATTGTTTATATCTGTAGATTTCTTCTCCATCCTTCACGTCCCGCCTCCAGAGTAACCGATTCAAGCGAGTCATAGCAACGCATAAAGCAGCTCATCCGAAGGCCAGACTGTTATCTTACTGCCCCGGCGTCTGTCTCTCTGGTGACCGGACACATATATCTTTCTCATAACATTAAGCTGGAACAATAAGCTAGTCATTTTACACTAGATGTATTCACTAAACAGAGAATATACACTTAATTCCTAATTGCATAACAATTTTCCACCACAGTACTCTTTTGATATTTATTTTATGGCACTTCCTTGTTTTCATTCTCACTTCATGCTCTTAGATGTTCACCCTTTGTTTGTGTCCACCTTCTTATGTTTCCTGCTCCCCCTGCTTCTTCCTCCTGTCGCCGTACACATTGCCGCAAGAAGGCATCAGCCTCAATCCCGGAAGTCGCATCATCCACCATCAAAGAAACAGATCCCCCTCAGGTCAGAGAAAATTAACTTTTTGAGTTCTTTTATGGGGACAGAACAGAATTTTTTCCATTAACCAGTCCCAAACACAGTAAGAGAATCAAGCTATCCTCATCACCAGTCCCAATACAATCCTTGTCTGTCAAGTCAGCCGTCTCCACCTCCTTCAAGCCACCGCACCCAGCCTCAGTCTGCTCCCAGCTGGCCACAGTGGCCTCTCAACGGCCGCACACGGCCGTGGCGACCTCCCAGCCTGCAGAGGGGTAGGACACACCTCGGGCTCCTGGCTCCGCCGAGGGTTACCAGAGGGACACGCCTCGGGCTCCTGTCTCCGACGAGGGTGTCCAGAGGGACACCATTTAGTTCAGAAAATTTCCTTTATCAGGATGCCCTGGTCTAGATGAGAAGCAGCACAATTTGCAAAGTGCAAAAGAAGCCTATATACATACAAGTACAACAGTGTATTCAACTATTCACATTGTTAATATATTGTTCTGAACAGTATCATTAATGTATGTATTTAGGACAGGAAAACTAGTTATTTCATAATCTTGTTGACACGTCATTGTATTGTATAAAATTGGGAACGACACCCTAGTTTGAGCATGTTTGACCTGTCCTCATTATTCTTATAGATTGAGAAGAATCAGCTGACTCGAATCTTCCTGACATAAACACCTTCTTTCTAACTTGACATCATGTTAGACTTCTTCCCTGTTTACAATAGGTGTGTTTCCACTTTTGAAACTTACTGGACTTTAAACTATCCGGGTAAATCTGTTGGCCCTCTTCTTGCTCTACTCAGCCGTCGTGTCTCCATACAAAATTGTCCCTTTAAGGAATTGGCTAAGATTTCCGCATTTATCACAACCATTCCGGTAGTGAGCGCAATCACTGATTAGTGCCAAACGGCAGCAGATAAGCTGGATTGACATGAAAGAAGCAGGGATTGTTGCTATGTTTCTGTTTGCTATGTAGTTATAAACTGCTTTGCCAGAAACTTATTATTTTACAAAGCCGGTTGTTTGGTGACGTCTGCTCATTTCCCTCTGAGTTACGACAAATCAGAATGAGTTACCCACAGCTCCCGGCCATCGACTTTACCTGGCCATTTCTGAGTACATACCCCAAGACTAGTACTCTGTTGATCCCTGGAATGGCCCTTTTCAGCCCTCTTGGTGCCATCCCGGTTAAGTGGAGACACCTGTTCCAGTAAAATTACCCTGAAGTTCCAATAGTGGAAATGTGCTTACAGATGAAGCATGTCACATGCTTCAAGTGACAGACATAGCAACAAGTCTGAGTGATTGTGCTGAAAATTACCCAACCACCTGGAGGGGAAAAGACTATGTAAAGTGTTAACCTGCTGAGCCGCTGCCGCCCCAAATCCCCCCAAAAATAAAAGAACATGAAGCTGTGACACCATTGTAAAAAGTAATTCGCACTACATTTACTTCTGAAAAGTCATTTTATATCATGAGTACAGTAGTTTATTTTATGTAATTATATCCATGGAAAAACTGTCAGTCAGAAAAAAAAAGTCTTAAACTGTTTGGATGACCCTTTCAGCTTAGAATTTGAATGGCCACTCAAGTTCTGTTATTTGAACTTTGCTGAAACAGTTTAGTGTCTATGCTTTTTAAACACCTTCAGACTTTACTTGGTGGATTTCCACATCCTACAAACAAAATATACATCAGTGGCTTAAGTTGATGCCCATAGTCTCTTTGATAAGTCACAAGAATGCCTGTGTAGAACAATAGCCTTTAATTTAAGAGTCATTTAGATCGCTTTGGCAATAACAATGAAAACCTGGAAATTTTCCGCAATCTATCAATTCCACTCAGATGCCCTGGGCACCACGTGAAAAGTGAACATGTCCGGGGAAACGATGACAGTTGGTCACCCTACTTTGTTAGCCTAGCTCTGATGTGTGTCAGGTTTAGTGGGTTAAGGACCCAAATGCAGCGATGTATGGGCAATGATTTAATGAAATAAAGGATTTGGAACTTACATGGCAACAGGAGGACCAATAAAATACAGGGAACAGGCAGTATTGATGACGAACCAGCAAGCAATGACTGAATAAGAGTTGCTTAAATACTGAGTAGGGAGTGAGGAAATGGCAGAAATACTTGAGGACTAATTAGTGGGACACAGTTGCAGGTGAGAGGTAGAGAACAGGTGGAGGCAATCAGCAGCTGGTGGAGAGAGGCAGAATGACAAGGAGGAAAACAAAGGAAATAACAGAAAGAGAGACCTGACAGAAAACTATTCTGAAGAAGAATAAGGACTAACTATAAAGATTGCTGAAAGTAAAAGAACCGAAGAGAAACTCAAGAGCACTAGAAAGGAGAAAACAGAAGGAAATAAACATACCAGGAAAGGATTCTTTATAAGAAGACCAACTAATATGAGAAATTAAGTATAACATAACTAACTGGGACAAATAAGGAAATAAGGAAAAACCAAATATAAGAAAATACAAGGAAACAAAGGTAGAGAATGTCTAAGGATAGGAAGTGAAAATATGGAAGGAAGACAGAGCCAAAATTAGTATCCCAAAGAACCCAAAATATAAATTAACAAAACCTAAGACCAAGAAATAAACTAAAATGATAAGATAAACTGAATAAGGAAATGAAATAAGTAAAACTCAAAACACAAACACCCAAGGAACCTAACGTGTGAATCATTATAAACTTTGAACCAGGAAATCAATCACAGACAAATGATTCAATGACAAATGTTGATTGGAACGCAAACTGTGATTAAATGCGTTAGTTTGTTTTAATGTTATTCTACAATTAATTAATCACAATTCAAACATTAAATTCCCACCCCTACACAAAACATCATAAAGCAAAGCTGTGCATCCTCTTTACCGATTCCTGTTTTTTTTTTTTTTTTTATGCTGCTAGTTTTTTACCTAGTCCCAGCAGAGGAATCTAAACTTGGCATGCAGTGGGGTTCAACTATTAGATGGATTTCAATGTTCACATCCCTGTATGGCTCATGTGAATGTATAGAAACCGTTTGAAAAAGGTAGCATTAAACTCATTGTTGAGTTCAAAATGTTGTACCCTAAAGCGCTTTGAGTGGTCAGTATGACTAGAAAAGCGCTATACATGTTCAGTCCATTTACCATTTAACCACATAAACCCAGAATATTCCCATTATTCATGCTCAGTTTACGAATTCAGAAACTGTGGTACTCCTATTTTGTAAAAACCCAATGCATTATTAAGATATGCCACATGTTGTCCTCAAATATGAACATTCTTATGCAAAGCCACAAGCAATAGGAAAGAAAAACAAAGACCAAATGTAATCTAGTTTATGAAGTGATGTTTATGAAGCTGGTGAAAAATTACTAGATTTATTAAGACCACAGCTACAACTACCGTAGCGTAGTTGGCTATGTCTATGTGTCGGTGCTACCCCTCGAAAAGTGCTACCGGTATGTTTACATGCCGAAAACAACTGTTAGCTTATGATGTCAAATATAATCATCGGAAAATATTTTTCAAGTGATGGGATTGAAGTGGCAGTTTAGCAGTAATGCGCAACAATTTACATGAATACGAAAACTTTTCTTTCAATCCACAGAACATGCTACCTGTTTAATATAAAGCTAAAACTAGCACATAAAACATGCACTAAAACCAGTGATCAGAATATCCTACTTGGTAAATACGGAGTAGCACATATAGATGATACTGATCTGTAGATGACTGATAACTCTGGAAATCTGTTATTAGTTTGTAAAGCAGCTAATGAATATATACCAAGCCAGTAAGAAGTAGAGCAGATAGCAGTAATATATACTCCAGAATATTAAAATGTAGTATGATTATAAGCACAAATAGCCCACAGAATACACCGCATTTACTGTACGACTCTAATTAATGGGACTTGTTTACATGCAGAATAACGTTATCACAGAAGTGAGACTAACATACAAGGGCTGTAATAAAATAATTTGAATAAAACTCACTGTAAACTTCAAAGAAATAAAACAGACGAAATGGAACTTTCAGGTAGGAATTCTCGATGACAGATTTGCTGAGTAAGCGAATTGTGACGTAACATCGAACTGCGCATGCGCAGTGCTACAGCGCAGCACGGATTGAGGGGTAGCACAGATAGTCGGAACACCGGCGCGCAATTTTCATATCTATTCATGCAGTGCTATTTTGATTGTGTGTTCTTTGTGTAATAGATGTGGAGAACTGTTAAATAACGTTTAAATAGTCGGAGATTATTTCCTTGTGGTTTGTGTCAAAAGTTTGGAGATGGAGACAGAAAAAGTGTTATTTAGTGTTTGTGTTCTTTGCATAATGGATGTGTTCAATAACGTGTTTAAATAGTAGGACATTATTTCCTTGTGGTGTACGTAAAAGGATCTTGGAGCTAATAGAGTCGCGTGTGACATTTAAGTGGTGTAGTGACTCAGGTTCATGCCAGCTTTCCAAATCTTTTGCATTGTTGTAGCGTTATTGTGAAGTAGAACTGATGATGTATGTGTGCTACAGACCCTGGCTGCATTCATTGAAGTGTATATAACAATAAAGTAGTGAATCTCAATCTATTTATTTTTAACATTTATTCTAAATAGGCATATAGGCTCAAATTCAAATTAAAAAATACTTTATTGATCCCAGAGGGAAATTAAGTGTTGTTGTAGCTCATATAATTAATTCTTTAAGGAGTTGTTGTAGATAATGATGGCGTGGGCAGGAAGGATTTCCTGTAGCGGTTCTGTATTGCAGCGAAACGGAAGAAACCTCTGACTGAAGACACTCTGTTGTTGTATGACTGTCTCATGAAGAGGATGTTCAGGTTTGTCCATAATTTTTTTGATTTTATGAAGAATCCTTTGCCTTATCATCTCCAGTGTTTCCAGGTGTTTTTGTCCAGAGATTTTTTCACAGCACCCACTGTTCAAAATTACTTCCAGTGGCCCTGACCCCAGGACATGCTATACAGCCGTATCCAAAAGCATAACACACAGCTGATAGCAGCCGTCATAGTCGATAGGTTCGTTTCCACCAGGCACCAATTCTGACATGTCCCAAAGGAATTTAGCCCTCTGCTAAATTTAGTCACCAGATCTACTTTGTATGCACTATGCTTCCAGAACACATTAATCTCAGCAGTTTAGATCGGACCAGACAAGAAATCAGACACAGGGGCAATGTAAAGCATCCGGCAAATTACAAAATAAAAGACCCTTCCAGATTTCCAATTGCTTAACTGTGTAAAAAAAAAAACTATGTAATCACCGGTGACACCAGGGTGGAAGTCAGTGATTCGATGGATCTAATTTCTTGGTTTTCGTCATGGAGAGAAGAAGTTAATCCTTAAAGTGGAGAATCACCCTGTTTATATGATACCAGTGATACATTTTACGAGGACAACATGAGGAGCAAGACAAACACCGGTCATCTTGTTAAAGGTGCTGGATTTAAGGTAAAAGTCCAGAAAAGGCAAAGAATTCTGCACACTTTACTCAGCGAAAGTGATTTATTCTTCTCAGGCATGATTCCTGAAGAAGCTCTCTGACCGAAAGCTTGAGAAGAATAAATCACTTTCGCAGATTGAAGTGTGCGGAAACTGCGGATTTCTTTTTCCTTTTCAAGGACAACATGAGAAAAGGAAAAGGCATTGACAGAAATAATTGCAGTTTTTGGAGTAGATGGTAAGTTTTTGATACCTTTTAACATAAAATTAAATTTTTTCCTGCATACTACCTGTTCAGTTATGCAATTGCAGTTCTCCTGTGATTAAGGGATCTCCCAGGATGAGTTGCATTGAACACATTCGGAGGTACGCGTCAGAAACATCTGATGCTTTGCCGAGCGGCTGAGGGAACCCGGATCTAATACGTTACACGCTGCTTATGTGTCAGGGGTAAGAACTGCAATTTTGGAGATGCTATGACCCAGTTCTCTTCCTAGCCCAATTAGGTCATTTTCTGATTTGCTCAGTTCTTTATGCTTCCCATATTTTTCCACCTTCTAACACATCATCTTCTAGGACAAAATGTTCCCTCACAGACAAATATATCCCACCCTCTAACAGGTGATTGGTGTGTAGCCCACTTTACCCATGCAACCAGCCTACTCCCATAATGCACAGTTTAAATGCAGTTTCCTAAGCACATGAGTGCACGTAGCACGGCCTTCAGTATACCAGCATTGCAAGCTGTGAGGAATGAGGCAACAAGGCGAACCTTTCATAAATATCCAAGACTCTCCTTACATCTGCCTCTCATGACAGACACACACAGGCACCAGATGAGATCAGATGAGACATCAGAGTGCTGAGCCTGGCTCTTTTCTTAAGTACATTTCAGATGAGTTGGTTGGGGGCCATTTGTTACTGATGAACCCCTCTGGCACAGCACATACCAAGGAGAGGTTTGTTTGATGTACATCTGACATGGTACCTCCAGTGGCTGAAGGCTCCAAATGTTAAACAGCATGACTCTAGCTTTTGTGGGAGGAAAAAAAAGAAACAGAAGAAATATTAGTTTCATTTTACACATTGTAATAGCCTGTCTGCTGTCTTATTCACAGTGGTAGAACTTTTCAGGAAAACCAAACCTCACCCAGATAGCAAGCTGACATTGAAAATATATTTATTTTCCATCTGAATCATCAGAATGGTTGACATTGAAATCTTGATCCAAAAAAGATGTTTAATCAACCTTGCAAAAAAAAGATCAATCGAACAGAGATCCTCGTGATTTTTGGGGGATGGATATGGTTTACCGGATGATATTGAAAAGTCATTGATTTTGTGTTGACCGGGAAATTTATAGTTGACCGCGAAAGATGATCACAAAGTCATTGATTTTTAGTTGACCGGGAAACCATCGTCTTGGAGATCGGCCGGCGCACAGCAGCCCCTCTTATTCTGAATAAATTTCAGGTAAGCACTTCGATCTAATCTTTGGATATTGATCTGCACTACACAGTTAAATGTCTTGTTTATATGTATGTTACATAGCCTAGACACTGTCATAGCTTAATTCATGCAGTATTGACTTGATAATAATGTCAAAAACGTAACTTTAGCGAGTTTGCTCTGGGCTTCATGAAATCAGGTAGCTAGCAATGCTTTGTTCACTGCTTAATTCATAGACAGTCAACGCTTTTTGTCAAATGACGTATAAATAAAAAGATGTCAAACTTACCATTACGCCATCTCGAACAACACGGTCTTTTTACATAAAAGACCGTTAATGTACTCCAATAAAATAGTACACAAGTTTTTATGTCCACAATCCTCCTTAGTGCCAGATGTCTTTTGTTTGAAAAAGTTAAGTCTAAACAAATCAAAACAAAAGCTGGGAGCTATGACGATGTATTGGCATGCTAATAACCAACATATTGTGACCGAGGCTGAAGTTGTTTTCCTTTTCCAGCTTCCGAATCGGGAAATGGCTAAAGGGCAACTACACCAAATTTATCTCTACTCTGAGGGTCTGTAATATGGTTTATATTGAAAACTACAATACTTAGACATTTCAGACCTGGACTAGATTATTCTACACTAATAGCAGAACAATTAAAAACATCTCTGGGATTTGTGAAACCTTTTTGTGATTAGTAAAATTTCCATAAAGGCAGATTTCAGTACTTTTTCTGCATCTAGACTTGAACAGCTAGATTCTTAAAACCTGCACTAGATTTTATACTAATCGGAGAATATTTTAAACCTACTTTGTGATTTGTCAAAGTTATATTTTATTTTTGAAACTACAATAAATAGACATAGTATTTTTCTGTATTTGTCTTAATTTTTAGACCACTGTAGAACTGGTCCAGCTCAGGTAGGATAAAAGCTAGACTCTTGAAACCTGAACTTATTTTACACTAATTGGAGAAATTGCACAAAGTTTAATACCCAGTTTGTGATTTGTGAAATCTATTTGTAATGTCATTTTTTCCTACAAAGTTTTCTCAGAGTAACCTCAAAAAGTAAGATTTTGCTACAAGAAAACATGACACAATATGCTGGCCCTGTGGAAGCTGTTCATAAAACATAAAAGAAAAAATATACAAAAATGTCTCTTCATTGAATCAAATATTGGTTTCACAAATGCCAACACAAGTGCATTCAAAACATTAGACATTCCCATTATGGAGGAAAATGAGCCGAACGCCACACTTACTGAGCCCCATGTGTCAATAGACACCGGTTATGAATTTGCATCAGATTCAGATGATTCTGAAGAGACCCCATCCCTTGAGTATTTGATGGTTTTAACTGTATTTCTATTAATGTAGAATAATCTAATACAGGTTTGAAATGTCTAGGTTAGCCTATGTAGTTTTTGAGCTACGGCTAAGCTACTGCAAATGCACGAAAAGTACTGAAAATCTGCCTTTATTGAAGTTTCACAAAGCACATAAAGGTTTCACACATCCCAGAGTTGGTTTTAATTGTTTTTCCATTAGTGTAAAACTACCTAGTCCAGGTTTGAAACTAAATACACCATGCAAGGAAGCTGTAGTGGGAATGAGAATTATTAAACAGTTTTATTTGTTTCCAAATATATATTTTTTGTATTTATTTATTTATTTATTTATTTATTTATTTATGCATATATTTATTGTCAGTTTTGGCCAGGGATGGTCCTCCTGAACACTGCATGGATGTAGTTTATTATTGATAACTGCCCGTGTGTAAGTGCCATGAACTGCACTTCTGGCCACTTTCTGGCTACTGTTATTGGGTATTACAAAATCGAGTGATGATAATGTAACTAATAGTATTAAACAAGCAGCAGTATTTAACAGTCCATGTGTCTGGTTTAGTATATAAAAAACTTTATTACCCCATGCGGGTCACTGTAATATTTGGTTTTGCTACATAATTAAAAGAAATCAAATAATATGACATAACATACTGTTATGAGCTTTGTTGTACAAGTGAGTTAAATGCTGTTTGTTGACACTGTACTCTCCCTTTTTGTCCTATTTACCCAGATCATACATTGCTTATCTCCTAAGAGCTAGTGTCAAACATACTCTAGTGATCACCCCCCCCATTTCTGAATTGGTACACCACTTCCAAAATGACATCACTTTGGTCAAAGAGGCGCAAAATTAGGTCAAGTCTTAAGGCCACAGAGTTTGACATACTGCAGACGTTTGAGGAGAGGTTTAGTTGTTCAAATATGTAAGGAGACATGGCCAGAACTGAAGATACTGGCTGCCCGAGTGTAGTGGTAGACTCAGATGTGTCAGCCTCTAGCCCTTCAGATCCAGAGGTACTCCCGATGTGTGAAGAGGAACTACCCATTATGGAGGAAAGTGAGCCGAACGCCACACTTACTGAGACCCATGTGTCAATAGACACGGGTTATGAATTTGCATCAGATTCAGATGATTTTGAAGAGACCCCATCCCTTGAGTATTTGTTGACTAATCTGAGGTTTTGGGCTTCCACATTTTCAGTGTCACTAGTCGCACTTACTGCACTTTTGAGTATTTTGCGTGTGTTTTACCCAAAATTGCCCAAAGATGCTCGGACAGTTCTTAAGACGCAAGGTGAAATACCAACTAGGAAGATGGAAGGCGGGGAATATCAAATCAAATCAAACGTTATTTATAAAGCACTTTTCATACAAGAAGTTGCATCACAAAGTGCTTTACAGATTAAAATGACCCCACATAAAACCACCTTCCCTTCCCTCCCCCACAGATTTAAAAGCATGGTCACAGTTATACCCCCCACCCCCCTACCAAACTCCCATGCACACACACAGTTAAAAGAAAAAGTAAAAAAGGACATTGGGCTGAGTGTAGATGAACCATGCAAGGAAACGGTGTCAGAGGAGCCCTCTCCCCCTGCAGCAGTAGATTAACAGCAGCAGCCGAGGCACCGACACAGGGCACCCAGTGGAGGCAAGGCCAAGACCCCCACCTCCACCCAAGCTCCACCTGGAGAGCACCCAGGGAGCCACAGCCACCACTCCCGGGGCAGAGGGCTCCCACAGAGGAAACACTGGAACGGGGATTAAGATAAATTAAAGTATAAAAATAAACAGTAAATTAATGTGCTAAGATTAAATAGGAAAACTGATAAAAAATATAATCATATAAAACATGCAGAGCAATTAAACAGACAGTAATAAATAATAATCAGACTATCACCACTTTGGGTTAGCCACAGGGATAATCTCAAGACTAAAATCTTTGACCCTGCCTGTTAACACTGTGTGGATGCAGTTCAATGTAGATGGACTGCCATTGTTTAAGAGCAGTAGACCACAGTTCTGGCCAATTCTTGCAACAG
The DNA here is from genome assembly GCA_963556495.2 of Valencia hispanica. NCBI lineage: Eukaryota > Metazoa > Chordata > Actinopteri > Cyprinodontiformes > Valenciidae > Valencia > Valencia hispanica. Next base: position 9,376,358 of record OY747714.1, on the reverse strand, counting down.
TTAATGTGGATTACACCGGATCGCCATTTCTTGTTGGCCTCTTTTGCGGTAATAGTAAGCCAAAAAGTTTTTTGAGTTTTTGGGGCCATTCATCGCAGACCTGAAGGATATTTTAGAGAAAGGTATCTGGCACAATGAGCAGCAGATATTGGTTAAAGTGAGTTTGTTTGTGTGTGATGCCCCTGCCCGAGCATTTCTAAAAAACATAAAGGGCCACAACGGTTATTCTGGCTGTGATAAATGCATTCAAGTGGGTGTATGGCAGGCAAAATAGTCTTTCCAGAAGTTAATGCAAAACTGAGAACTGATGAAGACTTTAACTCAATGGCTGATGAGGACAACCACTTGAATCAAACACTGTCTCCCCTAGCTTCTGTGGTTACCATGTTTCCCGCAGACTACATGCACTTGTGTTGTCTTGGAGTAACCAGGAAGCTACTGAATATTTGGATGAGAGGCAAGTCACTGACAACTAAGTTGGGTAGCCATACTATAAGAGAAATCTCTGATAAACTCAACCAACTGAGCCCCTACACCCCATCTGAGTTCAGTCGCAAACCCAGGGCCCTCTCAGAGATTGATAGGTGGAAGGCAACTGAACTGCGGTACTTTATGCTGTATGCTGGCCCTGTAGTTCTTAACAACACCATTCCCATAGAGATGTATAACAACTTTCTGTTGTTTTCTGTGGCTATGCACCTCCTTTTGACACCAGGAACCGAAGAGAATATGATAGACTGCGCTAATGATTTGCTTATTTCATTTGTCAAACACTTTGGGTAGCTGTATGGGAAAGGTGAAATTACATATAATGCCCATCAGTTGACACACCTGGCAGCAGACTACAAGTTATTTGGTCCCCTAGACAACATTGCTGGCTTTCCTTATGAAAATTACTTAGGTCACTTGAAGAGCATGTTACGTAAGCCTCACTTGCCTTTGAAGCAAATTGTGAAGAGGCTTTCAGAGATGCCCACAGAGACATTAGACCCAAACCAGAACAGCCCCAAGTACATGCACCCTCACTGTGACGGTCCAGTCGTCCCTCACTTAGGCCATGGGGATCAGTACCGTAAAGTTGTCACTAAAGAGTATACCTTAACAAATAAGTTTGGGAACAATGGCATACAAATACTCGATGGCATCGGAATTATTGAAAACATTGTCAGGGTAGCTCATGAGACTTTTATAATATTCAAAACGTTTACAAAGAAGGACTCTTATTACAAGTATCCTTTTCCATCCTCCACAATTGGGCTGTATAAAGTATCAGGGCTGAGTAAGACCATCAGTGTGGTGAAGTTAGAGTTTATAAAAAAAAAATACATACTTTACCCTGACAAAACAGAGTTTATCGCCATTCCCATAATTCATTCCAAGTAAATATCCCAGCTGTCAAAAATGTTTTTTAAATCAGTTCATTAGAAGTTAATAGTTAAATAGCTATTATTAAATAGTTAAGTAAAAAATGTATATCCGTTCATGTCAAATCAGTTCATATAACATTCATAACAGTTATTCCACTACTCAGTTTGTCCGTGTCCTTATTTACAGTCTTCACAAACAACGCCTCTCTAAAAGAAAAAAGATGAACCAGTGGTGCATAATCCAATTCAGCAATGGGGATACTGAAATTGCACCTCATACATGGGTGCATGAGGACAAGGTCTTCTGGCCTCCATATCCTTCAAAAGACACTACCAAGGTCATCAGGAGGAGGGATGAGCCGTGTGATGGGTGGCAAACGTTTCAACCAATCAGAGTTCTCATAAGTCGTGGTGGGTATTTTCAAATAATTTTGGTATATTATATACATGTTGATGTTATAAACATTTACCTGTATCTAACAGTACATCTGCATTGTAGACACATACGAGGAAGCAGGGAGGAGTCTGGAGAGGTACCTGAAACAACAATGTGACACAACTGACATGGAGTCAGATGCAGAAAAAACAAACACTGGAAGGTTTAAGAGGTTGTCTTTTATTTCACACATACAAACACCATGCATATTTTCCATACTTATAGCAATGGCTGGTAAGATGGTGGGAACAGAACCATGTATTTTCAGCGCAGTGGATTCAAATGTCTGGTGAGAAGAGTCAGGGAGAGAGGATACCTTGTACTTATCCTTGTAAAGTATGGCGAGGCCACCTCCACGTGCAGAAGCACGAGCTTGACAGATGTACACAAACCCAGGCGGAGTGGAAAGGTTAAGCTCTGCAAACTCAGCTGGCCGCCGCCACGTCTCATTCAAGCATAGAAAGTCTAGTTTGTGATCATTAACAAAATCACAGATAAGAGGACCCTTATTGGATAGTGAGCAGATGTTAAGGAGACCCACAGAGATGCAGCAGTTACCAGATCTTTTATTATTCTGTTTGGTAAGACTAGCAAGCACGGTGTGATCAACAGTCCGATCACTTGATTTTCTGGAGTGGCGACTGATTTGCATATTGAATTTGATTAGAATATTCTTTTGCCTGTAGGTACCACTTTAACAGGGGTCTCCAACCCTGTTCCTTGAGAGCTACTGTCCAGACGGTCTTGGATGCCTCCCTCTCCCACACAGCTGAATAAAATGAATGGCTTGTTAGCGGGCCTTTGCCAAATTCGATGGCATGCTGAAGAGGTAATTCAGTTAATGATTCAGCAGTGTTGGAGCAGGAGTGCATCTAAAACCTTCTGGACAGTAGCTTTGGAGGGCCAGTGTTGGAGATGCCTGACCTAAAGTCAGTTATGTTGAAATAAGATGAACTTTTGTACTGTCTGTGAAATAATTTGTCATCTGAAATTCACAATCATTGTCTTTTATAACAGATTACTCGCCTGACAGTTGTTGGTGGCAATAGTTTGGAATCGAGGGTCCGCCGAATGTTGTCAGCATTGCTGACCAATGAAGTGGCTTCGGTTCTGAACTGGGCTGGAAAAAAAATAAAGGATGAGAAGAAGCAGAAGAGGGCTTTCAAAGACACATAGCTCTGTAAATGCATTTACGGTAAGTCATTACTGCTACAATTCTTCCTTTGTTAGGTTGTCACCGGGTAGCATGCACTGTCTCAGACAACACGTCCTCATCCTGCTTTAGTTTGGTGTTTGGGCCTACAATTAAATTCTTTCCACTCTGGATTGTAGCCTACTTGACATCACATCAATGTGCAAATTTTCACAGAAAAGCAGACCGTTCGCACTGGAACATGTATGTTACTCAAACTGCCTTATCTGACTTTGGAGATCAGTCTAAGTTAACGGTGTTCTGCCTTGCTTAATCAGCTTCTCTTGCCAAGCTTAACGATTAACTCCTGTGGGCGAGTTTATCAGGGCACATCCCCAGCAGGAAAATATGTGCGTTAAATGTGTGTGGCCAATTACGCCACCCCTTTGGGAAAATATGTTCCCTTCGCCATGTCACCAAGCATAACATGTCCCTGACATAATCTGCTTGTTATCATATCGGCTATAGCTATTTAGTTCAGTGGTGCTAGCCTTGTTCTTAATATTTAGCCAGGTGAGTAGGCTATAAAAGCGATGCTAAAATAGTACAAGACAGTTTTCTTTAACTCTAATATCAATTTCTGCTTAACATTTCATGTTTCCAGATGTAAACTCTCTTCAGATCTTTTAGTCTGCCACATCGATGACTGTTGAACTGTAACTGTGAGACCAAAGTCCGAAAGCAGAATTGACTCATTATCCAATTAGCACAAACTTTCGCATAGCAATTATGTCCTCACCAATTAGAGAACGAGAAGGAAGTTGGGGTTGGTGGGAGTGAAGAGTAGATGAGGAGTAGTGTCTTGCCAGTATTTGAGCCTGTACTTCCGAAGAGAGTGTCAGGGTGAAAAGCAACACAGTGTGCCATCTTGTCTAAGTTCAGTCTAAAGAGCAACTAAAAGAAGCTAATAATACTGCTGAACTTAAAGTGCATTTCACCCCAAAATCAACTTTTTCTGAACTTTTTCTGCTGATAAACTGTGTAAATGAGTGTCTAATAATGCTGTCCACATGTTTAGTCATTCTTTTTGGTATTTTAGTACATTTTAGTAAAAATATTGATTTTGTACCAAAAAGTCGTTAGTGGAGCGCCCTCTTCAATTCAATTTTAATTCAGTTTATTTATATAGCACCATTTCACAACAGATGTCATCTCAAGGCACTTAACAAGAAGTCATTTCAATACATTTATACAAACATTCCAATCAGTTAAAAAGTTTCCTATTTAAGGAATCCCAGCAGATTGCGTCAGTCATTGGCGTGAGGTTGAGCAGACTTCCATTCCAACCACAGCAATCCTTCAGCAATCCCTCATACTGAGCAAGCATGTAGCGACGGTGGAGAGGAAAAACTCCCCTTTAACAGGAAGAAACCTCCAACAGAACCAGGCTCAGTAGGAGCGGCCATCTGCCACGACCGTCTGGGGGTTTAAGAAGACAGAGCAGAGACACAGAAAGAACAGAAGATCTGATATAAGAGTACTTTCTATGTTCAAGAAAGTGAAAAGTTGATAACAGGACAGGATTGATGTTCAGTCGCCGAGACCATCATCCCAGTCGATGTAATTCCATTGCTCTATAGTTAATAAATCAACATTGTTTCAATATTAATTTTGGTTGCAAACTGATGTTAAATCAACATTGAACTCTGACGTTGATTCAATGATTTAACATTGACAGTGCAATGTGGATTCTACATTGTTTCAATGCCTGTCTGCTATCTGGGGCATTTTATGAGTGTAAAATAAAACGGATGGAAATAGGATATGCTTTTGCGTATTTTAGAAGATTTCATGTATAAGGCAACTTATTGTTCTCAAATGAATTAAAATGAGTTCTTCAATGAAAACTAAGCTCTTAAAAGCGACTAAGCTCCTGAAAATTAAGAAATAGAGTACAAGGACTCGGCGATGCATTTCTACCTTTGCTAAATTAAACTACAACACACTTATACCCAGGACTCTACAACTACAGGTCCTTCTAAAAAAATTAGCATATTGTGATAAAGTTCATTCTTTTCCATAATGTAATGATAAAAATGAAACTTTCATATATTTTAGATTCATTGCACACCAACTGAAATATTTCAGGTCTTTTATTGTTTTAAAACTGATGATTTTGGCATACAGCTCATGAAAACCCAAAATTCCTATCTCAAAAAATTAGCATATCATGAAAAGGTTCTCTAAACGAGCTATTAACCTAATCATCTGAATCAACTAATTAACTCTAAACACCTGCAAAAGATTCCTGAGGCTTTTAAAAACTCCCAGCCTGGTTCATTACTCAAAACCGCAATCATGGGTAAGACTGCCGATCTGACTGCTGCCCAGAAGGCCATAATTGACACCCTCAAGCAAGAGGGTAAGACACAGAAAGAAATTTCTGAACAAACAGGCTGTTCCCAGAGTGCTGTATCAAGGCACCTCAGTGGGAAGTCTGTGGGAAGGAAAAAGTGTGGCAGAAAACACTGCACAACGAGAAGAGGTGACCGGACCCTGAGGAAGATTGTGGAGAAGGACCGATTCCAGACCTTGGGGGACCTGCGGAAGCAGTGGACTGAGTCTGGAGTATAAACATCCAGAGCCACCGTGCACAGGCGTGTGCAGGAAATGGGCTACAGGTGCCGCATTCCCCAGGTCAAGCCACTTTTGAACCAGAAACAGCGGCAGAAGCGCCTGACCTGGGCTACAGAGAAGCAGCACTGGACTGTTGCTCAGTGGTCCAAAGTACTTTTTTCGGATGAAAGCAAATTTTGCATGTCATTCGGAAATCAAGGTGCCAGAGTCTGGAGGAAGACTGGGGAGAAGGAAATGCCAAAATGCCTGAAGTCCAGTGTCAAGTACCCACAGTCAGTGATGGTCTGGGGTTCCATGTCAGCTGCTGGTGTTGGTCCACTGTGTTTTATCAAGGGCAGGGTCAATGCAACTAGCTATCAGGAGATTTTGGAGCACTTCATGCTTCCATCTGCTGAAAAGCTTTATAGAGATGAAGATTTCATTTTTCAGCACGACCTGGCACCTGCTCACAGTGCCAAAACCACTGGTAAATGGTTTACTGACCATGGTATTACTGTGCTCAATTGGCCTGCCAACTCTCCTGACCTGAACCCCATAGAGAATGTGTGGGATATTGTGAAGAGGAAGTTGAGAGACGCAAGACCCAACACTCTGGATGAGCTTAAGGCCGCTATCGAAGCATCCTGGGCCTCCATAACACCTCAGCAGTGCCACAGGCTGATTGCCTCCATGCCACGCTGCATTGAAGCAGTCATTTCTGCAAAAGGATTCCCGACCAAGCATTGAGTGCATAACTGAATATAATTATTTGAAGGTTGACTTTTTTTGTATCAAAAACACTTTTCTTTTATTGGTCGGATGAAATATGCTAATTTTTTGAGATAGGAATTTTGGGTCTTCATGACCTGTATGCCAAAATCATCAGTTTTAAAACAATAAAAGACCTGAAATATTTCAGTTGGTGTGCAATGAATCTAAAATATATGAAAGTTAAATTTTTATCATTACATTATGGAAAAGAATGAACTTTATCACAATATGCTAATTTTTTGAGAAGGACCTGTAGGGTTAGACCCTATTCAGTACATTTGCAGAAAACCGCTGGCTAAAGTCTTAAAACACCGACTTCAGCTGAGTAGATACAACTGAAATATCTTACTCACTCGAGCACAGATACATTACCAATAGCTTTTTAGAATTCTGGGCTGACAGAGAGCGGCAAAACCAAATGAGGTAAATTTGCCATGGTTGCAAACAACTGAAGGTGTCATCTAGCTATGCTAGTAATCGAGCTATTACCTTAAGCAGAATGGGAGTCTTTATCCCAATTAACATGTCACTCAGAAAATCGAATTATTGAATGAAGTGCTTTCAACTCCTTAACAGTAGGTGGCGACAAGCGCCCTTTCCAGTTGGCATTTTTCTGGGTGGCCTAAAGCTTCACACAGATAGTAAACTGGTGGCAGTGAAGCAGATGGATTAAAAGCAGGATATGCACAGTGAGCGAAGAAATGGACTGCAAAAACGCGGCAGCACAGTACATTTCAAAAGTACTGTACTGTTTTATTGTGTTATATGTGTTGTCGTCGTACCGATGTTGTTATTCCGGCTTCTGCGGTTTCATCATTTCTGGGAGGGGGGAATCCCCGGGCCTTTCATAGCTCTACTAACCTGAGATGTAATTTACATATAGAGAAATTTGGCTTTTTAATCGCATTATCTGGATGTGTTAGCTCAATTAAGATTAGGCCAGTTCGGTTCGACTTCTGTCGGACTAAGGTGCTAATTCAGTTGGACTAAGGCAATAATTTAGTTTTTTCTTACTGCAAGTAAACCCACTGACAGTAGTGGAGTTGTATGTCATCATATATAGTATATAGATGTTGAATAAAATTGGATGGACACCCGTCAGACTATTTAGCTGATTCAATTTCAATTCAGTTAGTTTATACAGCGCCGATTCACAACAGATGTAATCTCAAGGCACTTTACAAGAACAGTCATTTCAATACAATCATACAAACATTCCAGTTGGTTTAAAGTTTTAATCTGATGTATGATTGTAGTTGCCTATGACTAACAATCAATTGGAGATATTACTTTTCATCTTTATTGAACTAATGGTTGGAATTATGATTTTACAAAGTTATTCAGAAAAGATTTATCACTGTAACCCTGAAATGTTTCTACGTGTAGGTTTTATATAATGAAGACCCCAGAAAATATTCATGGACATACAGTAGTCAAGGAGAACATGGGATGGTCAAACAGTTGAAGAGGCAAACAATAGGGTGAGATGGAGGCAGGTGATCCACAGGGATCACCCTTGAGCGGAGCAACCATAATGAGAACTTAAGTCTACTTTTTGAGCTCGTCATCATTAAAGTTGATTAATCCCTGATCAAGACGGAAATGTTTGTGTTAACCACCAGCAGAATCATGTATGAATTTCACATTGACCTCTTGTACCAAAGTTTGTGTTTTGTCTTTTTATGTTTTTAAGATTTTGTGGCACTAATCCTCTTTATTCAGATAGAAAACAGGCAGATATGAATGGTAGACATGCAGCAAGGCTTCTTGTTTGACAAAAATAAAGCATTAATTTCCAGTGCAACAGAACTTGTAGGCTTTGATTTGACTCCGTCACTGTTGGAGATGTCACATCTGATGCTAGCAAAGGAGAATATGTATATATCGTCTTCAGGGAGTCCAGCTTCAAGTCCATTTTAAGCATTTAATCTTTTTCTATTGGGGAGGGAATTATGTGTTTTAACAGGAGCAGAATATGTTGGAGTTTAGCTGAGTCTTCACCTCTTAGTCTTTGACCGAGACTAGCTCTACCAGTTTCCTGTGGTGTGCCATAAAGTAAAAAGCTGGGAAATGACTCCTTCCATCAACAGTCTGAGAGTTCCCACAGAGAGAAATGAGCTTCCAGCAGTACACTTTTTAGCACAACACTCAATTCCGTGCAAGACCTTTCCCCCCTTTTTTATTTTTATATGTATTCCTCAGTATTGGAAGGGATTTAACATTTAATTGAGAACAAGACTTGAAACATATTTTAATAAAATGAAAGAGATTTTAAAAACAACTTCAAAAAGTCCTAACACAAAATCACAGTTGATTTGACTAAATGTCATTGTTACTTTTAATCACTGAAAAGGAATGGGTTCAATTAAACCCAGAAGTTTACATACGCCAAATAAAAAGACACATCCACCTTTTTGCTCACTGTCTGATGTTAAATCAGACCAAACTTCTCTTGTTTTGGGTCTGTTAGAATGACCAAAATGATTTCTATTTGCCAAATGCCACAATAATGGGAGAAATAATATGTCAGAGATTTATTTATTCATGTCTTCAAAATCAGAAGATTACATAAATGTCCTCCGTATCTGGAAGTGTTGCCTTTGAACTATATGACTTGGGTTCTTACTATAGTGACAGAACTGAGTCAGGTTTGAAGGCTGCCTCGCTCACACACGCCTTTTCAGATCTACCCACAAATTCTCTATAGGATTGAGATCGGGGCTTTGTGATGGTGACAAAACATTGCCTTTGTTGTCCTAAAGCCCTTTTTAACCCACTCTGGTTGTATGCTTAGGGTCATTGTCCATTTGGAAGAGTCATTTTCTCCAGAGCTTTAACTTCCTGACTGATGTTTTCAGATGTTGCGTCAATATTTCCACATAATGTTATTTCCTTTCATCTATTTCAGAAAGTGCACCACTTCCTGCAGCAAAACATCCCCTCAACATGATGCTGCCACCAGTATCGGGCGACTGTGGTTCGGCGGGGCGAGTAGCTGGCTTGTATTCCTAGGTTCAATTCCAGGCTCCTCCTGTCACATGTCGATGTGCCCCTGAGCAAAGCACTTGCAATCTGCGTGTCGGTGTATGAATGTGTGTGAGTGGGAATGGTTGAATGTGGCTCCAGTGTAAAGCACTTTGAGTGGTCAGCATGACGGGAAATATATATATATAAGTATATATATACTTATAATATATATATATAAGTTCATTTCATTTACCATTGATTCCTTACTTCAGAGTTGGGATGGTGTTTCCAGGCTTACAAACATTTCCCGTTTTCCACCAAATGTAACACTGGTCATTATGGCCAAACAGTTCCTCTTTAGTTCCATCAGACCAGGACATGTGTCCAAAAATGACACTCTCTGTCCCTGTGTGCATTTGCAAACTTCAATCTGAGTTTTTTTGTGGTTCTTTTTGAGTAATTGCTTCCTCCTTACTGAGTGGCCTTTCAGTCCAAGTCAGTAGAGGACATGTTTCACCGTGAATAATGACTTACCAGCTTTACCCAGCATCTGCACAAGGTCTTTGGCTTTTATAGGTCGATTTGCACATTTCAAACCAGAACGCGTTAATCTCTAGGACACAGAACCCGTCTCCATCCTGAGCGGTACGATGGTTGAACATTCCTATCATGTCTATACTTGTCTATCATTGTTTAAACACCTTCAAGCCTCTGGAGATTGTTCCCATGGATGATCCCGACTGATGCAGCTCCAGAATTTTCCTCCTGATATCGTGGCTGATTTCTTTAGACTTTCCCATCATGTCAAACCAATTCAAATGAATTCAGTTTATTTATACAGCGCCGATTCACAACAGATGTCATCTCAAGGCACTTGACACAAGAAAAGTCATTTTAATACAATCATACAAACATTCCAATTAGTTTAAAGTCAAGTTAGTTTCCTATGTAAGGAATCCTATCAGATTGCATCGAGTCATTGACTTGAGGTTGGGCACCGTTAATGCAGACTTCCAACCACAGCAATCCCTCAGCAATCCCTCATACTCAGCAAGCATGTAGCGACAGTGGAGAAGAAAAACTCCCCTTTAACAGGAAGAAACCTCCAGCAGAACCAGAACCAGGCTCAGTACAAGCTGCCATCTGCCACGACTGTCTGGGGGTTTGAGAAGACATAGCAGAGACACAGAAAGAACAGAAGATCTGATATAAGAGAACTTTCTATGTTCAAGAAAGTGAAAAGTTGATAACAGGACAGGGTTGATGTTCAGTCGCAGAGGCCATCATCCCAGTCGATGCCCCCCTGTCCAAATGGCATTGTAGCTAAGTAGGATACCAGACCAGGTGTAGCTTCTATGGGGAGAAAAACACTGAGAGAAAACAGAGTTACCAGTCGAAAAACAGCATATAATGCAACTGGAGAGTAGTTGTAGAAGAGAAAGTAGCAAAATAAAGAAAAGTGGTAAGTCTGTCCTCCAGCAGTCTAAGCCTATAGCAGCATAACTACAGAGATAGCTCAGGATGACCTAAGCCATTCTAACTATAAGCTTTATCAAAAAGGAAAGTTTTAAGCCTGACCTTAAAAGTAAACAGAGTGTCTGCCTCACGGACTAAAGCTGGGAGCTGGTTCCACAGGAGAGGAGCCTGATAACTAAAAGATCTGCCTCCCATTCTACTTTTAGAAATCCTAGGAACTACAAGTAAACCTGCAGTCTGAGAGCGAAGGGCTCTGTTAGGAACATATGGAACAATTAGATCTCTGATGTATGATGGAGCTTGATTATTAAGGGCTTTGTATGTAAGAAGAAGGATCTTAAATTATATTCTGGATTTAACAGGGAGCCAATGAAGGGAAGCTAAAACAGGAGAAATGTGATCTCTCTTTTTAATATTCATCAGAACTCTTGCTGCAGCATTTTGGATCAACTGAAGGCTTTTAATGGCATTTTGTGGACTACCTGATAGTAAAGAATTACAGTAGTCCAGCCTTGAGGTAACAAATGCATGGACTAGTTTCTCAGCATCAATCCTGGACAGGATGTTTCTAATTTTAGCAATATTCCGGAGGTGAAAGAAGGAAATCCTAGAAACCTGTTTATTATGGGATTTAAATGTCAAGTCTTGGTCAAAAATAACGCCGAGGTTCTTTACGTTATTACTGGAGTACAGAAGTGTCCAAACCCATGAAATCATCATCTGGGCTTTCACTCGTGTTTAGAGAGATAGTAATCATTCTGTATGTAAACTTCAGATTTTTAAGACATTAATGAATAGATCTCTGACATATTCTTTCTCTTATTATTGTGGCATTTAACAAATAGAAGAATATAATAGAATTAAATAAACAATAGAAACAATAATAGAAATGTCCAGACAATGAGGGGAAAAAAAGTTGATGGGTTTTTTTATTTGGTAAATGGACTGAAATAATATTTAGCACTTTTCCAGTCATACCAGCCACTCAAAGTGCTTGACACTGGAGCCACATTCACCCATTTGCACTCACATTCATACATAGCTCTCCATAGGCACCATGGGGTTAAGTGCCTTGCCCAGGGGCACATTGACATGTGACAGCTGGAATTGAACGTATGACCCTCTGATCGCAAGACAACTACTCTACCTCCTAAGCCACAGTTGGTTTCCACTATTAATAACTACTTTTATTCTGTCCCAACTGCAACCTCATCTGACTTCAAGATCCACCCAAAAACCTGGATGAATCTCTGATGAACGTAGAGCTCACATTATGATCATGTTAACAAACATGTTGTTTTCATCTGTTATGGTACCAGAAGATGTTTGCAATCAATACTTAACCTTTCTGAATTAGAAATTAACTTAGAATGCTTAGAAATCTGCCTAAAATCTCAACAAACTCCACCTAAATGCAAGCCACTTGCTGAGGCTGAGGGATTCTACAGGCAATTATATTCAGCTGCAGGTTATTCAATGCCATCCTAAGTCCATCACCTGCAGCATAAAAAGCTTTTGTACATGTAATTTAATAACATCATCTAAAGAGATGTGTGTTAATATGTTTCGCCATTTGTTCAGATAAAACCCTTTGAAAGGCCTGAATTGAGCAGTGAAAAGCTACTTTCCTGGTTTTCTTCTCAAAAGAGGTCATGACAAGACCATGCACTGTGCAAAGGGTAGCTATTTCTAAAAGCAACGATTAATGCATTTGGCAGAGTGCCTCACTGCGCTCCAGGCTATTACAAAAACTGGCCGTGAAAACTTTGTATACGCTAAAACGTTAATAGCCAAAGCTCCCTCGTTGCGTTGTCGTCACATCTGCGCTGATAATGAATGAGCAGGAATTACTTGAGTGTTAAAGATTGGACCATTCAGACCTGGTCGATCAATCATGGCAGGCATTTATATGTTAACAGTTGAAAATGGACTCCCACATTGTTGGTGGACAAGTGGTGCTTCCTCATCGAAGCGGGAGTTTATTTTTGAGCTGTTTAATTACCAACGGGAGGCTTGTACCTTCAAATGCAGGGACAGAAGAAAAGGAGATGCTGAAAGAAATTTTTTTCTTCTCTTCCTGAGAAATCACTGAATTAAAAAATCAATCTGTCTAAGAGAAGTCCCACATTTATCACCGTATGACAGAGGCGTATGCCACGGAGGGTGGAATTGTGCACATGGAACTCATTATCATACGTCACATCAGGCATGAAGTTTAAATTCAGCTTTCGATCGGGTGGGAAAAAAAAAAAAAAAACCATCACATCGTCGTCTCGGGCCGGCATTCTTTAAAATGTCAAAGAAAGCTGACCACTGTTTGTGAATTGCACCAGCTATACCATATGTCAGAGGCAGCTGACATTAAAGAGAAATAGAAAATCCTGGCAACAAAAGCACTTTGTGTTAACACTCTTTTCATATTAGAGGCAAACCCCCATTATTTGGAGGCAGTGAGTTATGATGAAGGCCTGGTGCTTTCAGCGTAAGCTGCAGTGGACAGCGATGTGTGTCAGAAAAGATGAGGGCTCAACAAGAGAAATCCATTAGACTCACTTGAAGAAGACAGTCATATTTTTCTTCTTTACCATAAAGTACTTTTATGTTTCCTCCCCCCTTTTCCCCCACACAGCAGCTCTTCCCTCTAACTCACCCATTTTACTTTCATGCCACCTCGGTTAAATGCTTTGCACCTGCCTGCCTATTCTCACTTTTTCTCCCCGGTGTCCCAGTATTTTTTTACTGCTTTTCTGCCCAATACACTCTTGAGTAGTGCTGGAGGAAGATCTGCAGTCTTGGATGTTCAAATCCAAAGATGCTCTGAGCTGAACTCATAGATCCTACAGTGCCTTCCAAAATCAGAATCAGAATCAAGTATTCATAACGCCTTTTTCTGTTTGGTTTTTTTAACAATTTGTGAAAACCACCAACTTCAATGTATTGTAATATATTGTTTCATGTGTTAAACCAGTACAAAGATACGTAACATAATTGTGTAGTGGACAGCGATAATAAAAAGGACATTTCTAATACATTATTAAAAATGTGGCAACCCCTTTTACTCCTTAGCCCTTAAATAAAATCCAGTGCAGCCATCCATCCTTCCATCACGTTTGTCCTTGCAGGGTGCTATGCGCAACCTAAAGACGTATAGCACACATACACCTAAGGGCAATTTAGAGAGACTGTTTTTTGAGTATAGGAGGAAATGGGAGTACCTGGCGAGAACCCACACATGGACAGGAGAACAAAGTCTATGCAGAAAGACCCCAGGCTGGGATTTTATGGTGGAATATTTGTGCCACCAACCTGAGCGTGCAGTGACCAATCTGCTCCCACACTGAGACTGAGACTTATCTGAGATCACATGTCTATGTGAACCAACAATAATTTGAGGCGTGCGTGTTTAAATTTCACACACGCTCGCTTTAAAGTGTTCTGGCACGCCTCGACTCTGACAAGCCCCTTGCTCCGCCTGCCCTGTGTTCGCCTGCGGCCCCGCCTCCCTGTGTCTGCACCTCACAACTTCAGCTGCTGTATACGCGAATGAACCACACCACCAGCCAATCACAGACAGGTCTTTCTCATCCAATCAGAGTAATGCGTGGTAATACTTCTTTTGCTGGGGTGAAAAAACCACCTATTGCAACCGGCAAGTCAAAACACTGCACCAAATAACTGACATTACGAAACAAAACGGGAGAACATAATAAAAAAACACTTACATTTTATAGCCTAAGAATATTTAGTTAAGCTTATGAATATGATTGCTTACTTTACACATTTTTCTTTTAGACTTTCCACATTTCTTTAGCAACTATTTGACATGTTTAAAAAAAATGCTTTTGTCTAATTTTCAGGAGTTTATTTCTTCCAGCTCCTGGATGGAAACGCCAAGCCCGTTTGTTGTTTTTATTAAAGGACACCTATCTCACCCAAGGACACATCCATTGAGACGGATGGAGCGAAGTTCGAACTGGTAACCCACCAGTTACGGTTCCTACCACCTGAGCCACCTGAGCCACCTGAGCCACCTGAGCCACCGTCGCCCCGTTTATTGCGCAGCAAATTAGAGCCCGTTCCTTAAGTTAAAAATCGGCATTTACTTTCATACATAAAATAAAACAAATTGGAACTAGTAGTATTTCAGTTTCCAGCAACGAGTTATCACCAAAGATATTACTGTTTAATATAACTTCAGTTAAGGTTGCTCAGATATTTTTGCACTTATCTACTTTTGGAAAGGCCTAACCTGGTTTGTTAGTTTATCAATTTAGCTCCAAGATTTTTTTTCTTCCTTTTCTCATCCCTCTCTCTTTCTCTGCGAGGTGACCTGGTCATGTGTTGCCATGGGAGCACATCCACGAGCAAACCCGACAAGGAACTTGTTTAGGTTAAGACGTAAATATGTAAATAACGTTTGTATGTTTGTTAGAGATTTAAATCAGTTACTATAGTGTACGTGTAGGGTCGTAGCAGTGGTTTAGGTGGTAGAGCAGATGACCACAGGTCTGAAGGTTCCTGGTTTGAATCCCTTTTCTTTCTGGGGATTTTCAGGCGGGTTGCATCTGGAAGGGCATCCCCTATAAAACATCTGTCAACTCTGTGTTCACGCAGCTTTGGAGTGGGAGAGGCTACGGTGCTGTGGCAACAGGGGGGAAGTGCAAAAACTACACATATATGGTATGTATATTTAATAGATAAGTTTGACTTTGGTTTCCATTCCTTTTTATGTATGGGCTGTAATGCTTTAAAAGCCGGATGTCTGAAAAACAAACATTAGAAAATAAAAATAAAAGAAATAGGACTCTCTGTTGGTTGAAGAAGGGGAATCCATGTTGAAATGCGGTCGAAACTAAAAAAAAGGTTGTGACCCCACTCTCAATACCTTTTAGCAGCTTGTTACGTTCAAAGGTCTCTTCTGAAGGCACTCGACTGAACACACTGGAGCACACCAATGCCAGAGAGAGGACCTTAATTAAAAGCTTTCATCTCATCATCTACTGATTTTGCATACTGCCCCTATTTGGTCCAAAACCTTGTCAGTGTAGTTTACACCATTATTTTACATACTGTCCTAGGCTCAGCCTGGCAGGTAGTAATCTAATCTACTACATTTTTTATCAACAATGTGGATTAAAAAAAAAAAGGTTGCAGTCTGCTAAAGATCCAGCAAATGTATATCACAAAAATATGCTGAAAAGCTGAAATGAAACTTCATCTGCGTGTAACTAAATTGGAATGTTTGTATGCAGTTTGGTTATATGGGATGAAATTCTAGTTGGGTTACTTCAGCTCATGTAAGAAAGGAAATTCATAAATAACACACAAAAGAGAAAAACGGTTTGAGAGAATATTCACCTAGGGACGGGGGACGGGGGGGGGGAGGGGGGACTTTGGGCATTTCAAACTGCATTTGCACTATCAACTCAAAGAACCGCTTTGAGGCTTTAAGTCTGTTCAATCGAAAGACGGTGGCAACAACAACAACAAAATGTGCAACTGGTCTCATGCATTATGTATATTTTTCATCTCGTTCATTACTACAGTGTAACCCCTTTCTCACACTTAGCACTCCTCTCACAAACAGAATGCACTTTGCAAAGGGCTGTCTCTTAAGCTGGCATTGCAAGTTCAGCTGCCTCAATGCTTTTGACATCTCAGACGAGTCAAAAGTTCAACCTTGGGGTTTAAAGACACTTCATGTAATTCAGTGACGTTGCAGCTGACCTCCTTTACATCCGTGGTGTTCACAAAATGCTCTGGAATGGTGAAACCTTGCAACAATAGCAGCCGCCTACTTCAGTACTGGTGTAGATCAAACAAAGTTTATAAGGACACAAGTTTTTAAGTTACATTTAATTTAAACTGGGAACTCCACTTTGTTTACAAATCGTACCTGTGATTTTAGGAAATAACAGTAGAATAATCCCATCCATATTCCACAAGTCTATGTATTTCTATTTTTAAAGTAATGGTGATCAAATTCTATCCATATTATTTTTTTAAATAGTGTAACAGTCCTTTATTTACAGATTTTTAATCAGATACCAACTTCAGCATAATGCTTACGCAATGCACAACACAGGGGGCTAACCCTTTCCTCTGACATGTAAATCAGGAATAGAACATTTGTTACAAGTTTAGTAGAATGTGGCGACATGCGCTCTTTCATGTTGGCATTCTTCTGGTTGGCCTATAGCATCACACAAATCAACAAATGAACAGTGAAGGAGACAGAGTAAAAGCAGGATATGCACAATCTGCGAAGAAATGGACAACAAACAAACGCTACAACACAGTCCATTTTGTACGCACTGTACTTTTTCATTGTGTTACTCCTTCTGTGTGGTTGTCGCACCGGTGTTGTTTTTTTCTGCTTCTGCAGTCACATCACTTTGGGTGGGGAGTACCCAGTGTTGGGTTCTGTGAGGATGCTGCAGGGTGTGACAGACAGGAGCTGCTCCAGCTGCAGCTCATCAGGAGCAATCAGGGGGTGGTTTAAAAGGGGAGCGGTTACTTGAAACAGACGCCAGATGGTTAACTCTCAAGGGTTCCTCCGCTGATTCCAGTCCCTAATACTCACCCTCCTTCCAGCTCCCATGTGGTTGATCCTGAGTTCCTCCCGATCTTCAGTTCCACATCCACCCTTTTCTCAATAAACTCTCTTTAACTGATTCCCTGTCGTACGTGGGTTGTGTTCGCTCCAGTGTCTCCCAAATGCCAACTTCACACCCAGGCTGCTAATAGCTCGACTAAGCTGGGATGTCATACACATGCAGAGAAATATGTTTGTTTTTTGACAGCATTTTCTGGGTGTGTTGGCTCAGTTAGGAGCAGGCCAGTTTGGTTCGACTTCAGTTGGACTAAGGTGTATACATGCATTTCAAAAGTCTAAATTTAGTCGGAGTAAGGCAATAATTCGGTTTTATCTTACCTCATGTAAACCTGTTTGGTTGATTTTATGTCCTGGATCTTTGACAAGCTTGTCTCCCCTGCATACTGTCCTTTATTCCACCAAGAGAGAGATTAGCACAGATGGGTGGTATGGCACGGTATTAGGGAAAAACATTTAACTACTGCTCACCCCGCGGTGGCTACTTACTTGCCGCAGAAGGCTATATCCATTCCGAAGACAGCTACTGATCTGATTAATGAGAGGCCAGCATCGGTAACTGAGTGGTCAGTACTGGAAACTGAGAGGGAGATCACTCACTTGTGTTAGCACTGGAGAAGCTAGTGACTCAAAGAATAGGAACTTATCCTGGTCTTGATCCAACCTAAGAACCAAGATAGACTTTTAGCTGAGCATGTCAACAGGATGACTCAGGAACCTACAAAATAGCCCAAATCCCAGACTTGTGATATCAGATCCTACTTTTAATAGTTCTATACTGAGTTCACTGTGGGAAACATGACCAACTTGGAGGGGAAACAAATTTACAAAGATGATTGGAAGTTGCTCACCCAGACAGACATCAGGGCAAGGCAACTTCATTTGTTTAGCACACTTTCAACAACAAGGCAATATAAAGTGTTTTACATCATTAGAGGATACAATTAAAGCACCAACAAAAGCATAGAACAACAATGGAGACATATAACTCAGTAAAACATGACATTCCAGCTATTAGTCACTTACTCAAAGGCAGCTCTAAACAGATGGGTTTTTAGCTTTGATTTAAAGGAACTCAGTGTTTCAGCAGCTTTCCAATGGCCTGGAAGTTTGTTCCATGTAAGGGGAGCATAGAAACTGAAAGCTGCTACTCCACGTTTGGTTCTAATTCTTGGGATAATTAGTAGACTAGAGTTGGAAGAGCTGAGTGGTCTGAGTGGTTTTGTGGCAACAAATCTTCCACATACTTTGGTGCTAAGCCATTCAATGATTTATAAAGTAGTACAAGGTCCTGTTGCTACATCAGTCCTTTAGTCCTAGAAATGTTGATGAAAGAAGGTTAACCTTGATATTGCTCTTCTGTGACCCTGGAAGTTCAGGTGTGATTCCATTACTACACCTAGATTTCGGGCCTGATAGGTAGTTTCTAGCTGTATTAACCGTGTGCTGACTCTTGATTGTTCCTCTTCAGGTCCAAAATTAATTACTTCGGTTTTGTTTCTATTGATCTGGAGAAAATTATAGCACATCCATGCATTGATTTGCTGAATGCCTTCACTTAGTGTTTGGATGGGTTCAAAGTCACCCAGTGACATTGTCATGTAAAGCTGAGTATCATCTGCATAGTTATGGTAACTAATCTTATTGGTTGTTATAATCTGTTTTAGCGTTTGAGCATGTAGATATTAAATAGTAGAGGCCCCAGGATGGAGCCCTAGGGCGCCCCATTTCTGATATCTGTCCATGCTGATGAAGAATTGCCTACGCATCAAATAATCAGTCATGTTGACCAACCAGCTTCTCCATTACCCTTGCCAATATGTCCTGAAAACCCTTTTTTTTAAAAACAGTGTTTCGTCCGTCTGCGTCCCCCAATCTGTGTCTCACTACAGCTTTGCCCCAGAGCCAAGAAATGCGTGTGCTCATTGCAAGCTCGCTCCCGGTTATAACCCGGCCATGCTTTTCCCCTTAGCAGCACCAGAACTTACCGCTCAAAGCTCCGAAACATGCTTGTTTGCATTTTATGATGTGTGCTGCCATACCTGCTTGTCCTGCCATGTAGATAGAGCTTTGCTCCCACATCTGCAACACAATCTGCTCATCTGTGCTCACTGCGGAGACAAATTAGCTTCATGTAGTTCAGCTATGGGGAGATTCTTCAGCAGCAGAACAAACAAAACTTATATAGAAGCTTAAAAATACTTCATTAGGACTGCTGACCAGGGGTGTATCCAGAATTATTTTAAAGAGGGCCAAATGGGGGCCAGTGATGATCTTGGGATGCCACACCAAAACAAAAGCAGGGCTGTAATACAGAGGGTGCAGGGCCTAGACGATGTGACAGACATCAGAGTCACAACATGATGAAAACATAAATACATAAAAGGCATTAATAATTCTAATTAAAGTTATTTATCTGTCTTACTTTATTATTAATTAAAAATTATATCTACACAAGAAGTGATGATGGAGCATCTTCAGAACAGAAGTAGCTGCTGGAGAAAGCAGAGCAGGATTAAAATTATTGACAAACCAATGACACATTTAACGATTTCACAGATTTATTGACTAAATAACTATTCACTGCAGCTCTAGACAGTTATAAATAGTGTATATCTGCATTTAAAAAGAACTATTTGGACAACATTTAAAAATCAAAAACCTAAGGACCAACATGATCACTAAGAAACACAATATATACTGTAAGACAATACATACTAGCATATAGCCATTCTAAATAGATATAGATCTGCAGCATGTGAGTACGTTGTCCTACGCGTTTTAACAATGTCCTGTCAGAGACACTTCCATGTCTGCCAGTGTGGCAAGCATAGCTCAGACATTCAAACTCGAACATTACTGAACATTACAAAATATGCAAATGGTAGAGGTCACTACAATATCCACTATTAAATAGAGACATTTGAAGCACGCGAGTACATTGTCCTACGAGGTTTAAAAATGGCAGATGTGAGAAACTCTGGCTGACGTTAGAGTGGGAGTTTTCGTGAATACTAGAGCTTAATTGGGGTGGTGGGAAAAATGTCCCTTATTTTCAAATCCAACACTTGTAATATTTACTAGAACTTAGGTTATTTAAAAATTCTAACACAAGTACTAATAAAGTGCAATAACACAGTTTTTTATGGTGAGTCTCAGTAGAACGGTCATTTCTGACCGGGAACGAAAAAATGTTTAACCCAAAATAAACACGTGGGTTAACATAAACATGAGGGTTAACAAGTGATGTTTTTCTGTCTCTGTGTGACGTATTACGGAGCCCCCCTGGTCCCATATTGTCAAAAAAAAATTTTACACAAGATACTATCTTGAGGCCACGGGATAGTTTTTTTTTTTTTTTTTTACAAAGTGGGACCAGGGGGCTCCGTAGAGAATATTGCACAGAATTTGAAGTATTGCACTACAGGGTCCACTTTACTATTTTGAGGCCATAAGTTACTATCTTGAGGCCAAGAGTTAGTATCTTGAGGCCACGAGTTAGTATCTTGAGGCCACGAGTTAGTATCTTGAGGCCACGAGTTAGTATCTTGAGGCCACGAGTTAGTATCTTGAGGCCACGAGAGAGTATCTTGAGGCCACGAGAGAGTATCTTGAGGCCACGAGTTAGTATCTTGAGGCCACAAGTTACTATCTTGAGGCCACGAGATAGTTATAATTTATTTTTTGACAAAGTAGGACTAGGGGGGCTCCGTAACGTATGGTGGTAAAAGCACTTTTTTTTTGTTGTTGTGGCGACACCCTGACCCCCCAAAAAGCTGAAACATGTTAAATGGCCTGCATTTGTATAGCCCTTTTTTAGTCAGAGGACCACAAAACGCTTTACTCTACATTCAGTTAATAAGTTGGAGATTTACTTTTAATTTAGTTGTATTTCTATATCATTTTATAAATTTAATTTTGGGGTATTTATCGGAATTAGTTCTGAAATCCTAAAAGTGCATACACATTGTATTTCCATTAAGCCCTTGTTCTGTGACAGCGAGAGCGGGCTGAGTACTTCCAGGATTTTGCTGACCACTGCAGAAGTGTAAATGTCTCTGTATAAGCTACTGCCGGGTTTAGATTTATTTTTATTTGCTGCAGTCTCCTATGACTGCAAATTGATTATTTTTCTATAATGTATTCCCTTTTCTTTTTTTTGCATAAATCCCATTTTGATTAAAAATGTGAATTCCTTGCAATGAGATTACATGCGTTCTCCTCATTCGAGGCAGAGAAAACAACAACTTGTCGTGTTTTTTTCTTCGAGGACGGAAAGACAACAACACCATGTTTTCTCCTGGAGACGATTACGACACCCGGGCAACGCAATAGGGTGCAATCCACAGAGGAAAACGCTGTATTGACATGATAAACAAAAAGGGTTAACCCCTCGTTAAACAAGCTGGAATCAAAGAAATGGACTGCCTAGTGAGAGTGGAGAGATGAAGAGACAGAGGGAGGAAATGGGAGAAGGCGCAGGAAAGGTGTTCCAAGGGTTTGTTCTAGCATTTGAAAAAGGAATCTACAACAGGCAAGCAAACAACACCCAACAGCAGGACTTTGAAGTGTCTGGCTATGTGTAGAGATGCTGGTGCTTACATGCCTTGATTAGTTGGAGAGATTTTCACACCCTGCCGCCTGCCGCACATGTTGTTGCTGTGATACCCTCACCGTGCAGAGGATGCGGTGATTGTCAGCAACTCAGCTGGAGCTATCTACATAGGTGTGTGTGTGTGTTTATCTGTGTGTCAGCATTGTTTCAGGGCGTACACAGTAGTAGAAGTGTTTGTGAGTAAATTATGTGTGGGGTGCAACAACATAGTGAAAGTGTGCCCTGTATACACGAATGGAGGCTATCTTTTGCGGATACGTGTGTTCTTGGCCAGGGCCGTGGGCATAATTGGATTGGCAGCTCCCACTGTGAAGGGTGTAACAGAGTCAACTGGTGTGTGTTCCTAGAGAGTTTCCCTGATGCCCTCCCTCTCCTTCCACCACCTCCTCCTTCCTGTTTTCCTCCCACCTCCTTCTGGTGTGATCCTAATCAAGAGAGAAAGGCCGATGAAAGAGCTGCAGTTAGTGGTCACGGAGCATCTTCCTCCTCAAATGAAAAATGAGACCGAGGAGAGCCTTTAAATATTGATGTAAATATATTTAAAACTTGGAGAAAGATGTTCTTATATAGAAAATAAAGTCATCAGTTCAAAGAAATAAAAGACTGAAAGCCATTAAGATGTAATTCCGAGTAAAGAAGGATATTTTTTTAGTCTTGCAGATCATTGCTATTTAATTTCAGGGTTCCTTAGTCTCGAATGTTTCGTGCAACCTCATCCCTGATTTCAAAAATGAACCATCAAAGCTCGATGCAGTTCTTTCCAAAACCAGAAACGAAATGCTTAAAGTATCTGAACAGTCTATACTTTGCAGAATCAGTTGTTATTGCAGTTCAAACTATAAGTCTGATGTATGTCTACCAGTGTTGAACATATACTTTTTACCCACACTTCAGAACATTTTATTGAGGTCTGTACTTTGACTGGACCCATCTGAAACATGCAATATGCTTTGACCCAAATGAGTCCATTGTAGCCCTATCCGTATATATTTACGTTTGTCACTGCTGGAAGATGAATCTCAGCCCCATTTGCAAGTAGAGCTGGGTATTGATCCAAATTTCAAGAATCAATTTAATTCCAATTTTGAACTTTTAGATTCGATTATGACTGGCACATGTTTGAAATGACTTCTTCCTAAAGACGTTTGCCCGACACCTTAACGTAGTTCGGTTCTGCTACTTTCATTAGCCGCTGAAAACAACAGAATACGGGCGCATATCCTTGCAAATGAAGCTTGCACTCACCTCAGTTACTTTGGGAGAACTTGCAGAATTGGCTGGTAGTTGTGGTGTTTGCTTGAGTTTCACCTGTTGGATATGAGATCTTGGTTATGTCGCAACATGTGGCTCCTGAAGATGGTCGCGGTTCCGCAATACTTCACCATCATTTGGCAGGCCTTGAAAATCGCCTTCCTTCTATCAAGTACATCTTTCTGTTTGTCCGTTCTGAACCCGAAATGGTGCCAGACCACAGCCTGGAGCGGGCATTTTCAAAGGTGCCGCAAGACTATTGGCACCGCTAGTGTCTGACACCATATTGTTTGCATTTTTTACATCTAGCACACATGCCTGAATTCAATGACGCAACAGTGGGTAGGGTTAAAATTGACCGGGGGAAACTATAAACTTTTTTTACAGCCAAGCCCCAAAATGCCCGTCTGGACCTTTTTTTTCTTATTTTAGATGTAAAAAAGGGCATACAACGTTAAAGGGTGAAATCCATCTTTGGATGTATAAATTGATCTTTAGGAATCTTTATAGGAATCTATTTAGAATAAGAGAATTTTTTTTCAACACAGCACTAGTCGCAAGTGTCTTGGAGATGCCAACGAGTTTTGTTTCCTGTATTCAGTTGTCCCATCAGCTCTGACAAGCTTCTCTGTCTCAGCTGAAAAAGGTCTTCTCCAAATTGTATTGGTGCCACCAAAGTTATTCAATGTAAGTACTGACAGTTCAGGGTGATGGATCAGTTGTTTTTACTCGCATAATTTTGGCCAGAAAGTTAAATGTTGGTCACATCTGACCAAAGCAACGTCTTCCATGTGCTTGCTGTGTCCCCTACATAGTTCTTGACAAATTGCAAACCAAACTTCTCATGGATTACTTTCAACCTTGATTACCACATTCATGACTGGTAAATGTAAATTGATTTTTTTTTTTAAACAGCAACTAAGTAAGCTGTACCCATTTATTGCACCCCAGATAGCAACAAAAATTAGCATCCACCTCTGGCTAAAAGTAAATGAAACCCACTCCCAGTTCACTAAGGCAACTGATGTTTGTAGATGTTAATTAACATTTTAATCAGTATGAAAGTTGTGAATAAAATCTCCAGGCTGGATTGGAAGTTGCATGAAAAAATTTAATTCTTCATGGTTCAGTGTAAGTTAAATTTGAGACCTGTTACTGCATCCCATCATGGTGTTGCTGCTGAAGACAATGTCTTATTGTAAGTGCAACAGTGCTAGTTAGGTCTGTAGGTGGCCAATAGGTTAGATGTAAAACGAGCCATGGGTGATCTAGACAGGTGGTTTAAGATGCTTGTGGCTCCTGTTTTTACTCGTTTATTTTATTCTGACTCTTTAGACCCTGCAAGGTAGATTTATTTATGCAGTTGTTTGCTTGCCAGTATACTGGCTTCCTTTCTTATCCCTTTAATACTATTTTTTTACAGACTCTGTACTGATTTTACTTTCATTAAAAAGTACCATGATTTTCGGACTATTGAGCACACCTGAATATCAGGCGCACCAGCTAAATTTGAAAATAAAATACATTTTGTACATGTATAGGCTGCACTTGAATATAAGGTGCATGTTTTTATGTTGTAACATGAGATATTTACGAAGAAAGACGGTACACTGAAGATTCTTTTCAGTTTTAATTTAAGACATACCTTTTCTTCAAACTCTACCTGAAAGTCGACAGTATGGCATCAACACAAAACCAACACAACAGGAACATGCCTAGTAAGAAGATAAAACATACTTTTGCCTACCAGAAAAGTCATTGGTCGCCATCTTCAAAGTCTCACCATCGATTCATTGATGCTAAGTTTATGTGCAATAGCTCAATTTCCTTCTTTGAAGGTCAGCTCGAATTTCTTTGAATTAAAGAGCAAGTCACCCCCTTCCAGAGTCATACTCCATCTACATTTCCGGTTTCAAAAATGCGGCAAAAGGAGGCGTTGCCTGGCAGACCGAGGGATGAGCGGGAGGAGGGCTTGGTGGCATCAACAGTTCCTTGCTATTCCAACTCCAACTAACTTTCCCATATTTAGTCATTTAAAAATTCTTTGGCTTACATATTTGTGTCAAATCAAATCAAAATGTATTTATAAAGCGCTTTTGATACAAAATAGCATTACAAAGTGCTTTACAGATTAAAATGGCTCCACATAAACCACCACCCCCCAGAATAAAAACATGATCACAGTTATACCCAAACCACCGCTCCCGAGGAAGAGGGCTCCCACAGAGGAAAGACTGGAACAAAAATTTAAACAACAGGTTAAAATATTAAAATAAAGAGTAGATAAATATGAGAATAAATAGTAAAAACTGATAACATTTTAACACTGATAAAATTTAGAATTATTTATCGTAAAACATGGATAAAATTTAATAAAGTAAAACATGCAGAGCAATTAAGCAAATATTAATAAATAATAAATCAATTAAAAGTTAGGCTAAAAAGGTGAGTCTTGAGCCTGCTCTTAAAAACATGAACGTTCTCTGCGGCCCTGAGGTCCTCTGGCAGCCTGTTCCAGAGGTGAGGGCCATAATAAAAGAAAGACGCCTCACCATGTGTGTGTGTCCTGACTTTAGGGATGACAAGAAGAAGGCTGCCAGAGGACCGCAGAGAACGCGAAGGTTCATATTGTAAACGTAGTTCTGAAAGATAAGAAGGCCCAAGACCATTAAGACACTTAAAAACCATTAAAAGAATCTTAAAATCAATCCTAAAACGTACGGGGAGCCAATGCAATGAATTTAAAACAGGTGTTATGTGTTCCCGCCTCTTGGTCTCCATGCTGCTGAATTTTGTAGAAGTTGTAAACCTGAGATAGTCTTTTTGGGAAGACCAGAAAGCAGGGCATTACAGTAATCAATTCTACTGGTGATAAACGCATGCATCAGTGTCTCCGTATTGGGCCGAGAGAGAATGGGGCGGACTCTGGCGATGTTCTTTAGGTGATAAAAACCTATTTTAGTAATGTTTTTAATGTGAGGGATAAAAGTCAGCTCAGAGTCAAAAATCACACCCAGGTTCTTCACTTGTAAAGAATGGTTAAGAGACAGTGGTTGTAGTTTTGGTAAAAGTTTCTCTCTCTGAGCCTCAGGACCAATGACTAAAACTTCAGTTTTGTCCTGGTTGAGTTGGAGAAAGTTTTCTGCCATCCAGGATTTAATGTCTAAAATGCAGTAAAAAACTGCCTCCATTGGCTGTGTTTCATCAGGAGATGTACAACTGTGTATAATCAGCATAACTGTGAAAGTTAACTCCATGTCTTCTGATGACGCTGCCAAGAGGGAGCATATGGAGGTTAAAAAGCACTCGGCCTAAAATCAAACCCTGGGGCACACCACATGTGATCTTGTGGAATTTATAGGAGCAGATATCTAGACTTACCATAAAAGTCCTGTCTGTGAGATAGGATGTGAACCATTTGTGAACAGCACCAGAGAGGCCAATCTGTTTTAAATGGGTTAAAAGAATAGTGTGGTCTACTGTATCAAAGGCAGCGCTTAGATCCAGAAGGACCAACACTCTCACCCTATGGGCATCATAGTTTAATCTAAAATTATTTAAAATCTTCAGAAGCGCTGTCTCTGGGCTGTGGTTCACCCTGAAACTGTCATAGTTCTTAGGTGTTTGTGTTTTTGTTAGTTTTCTAACCAGAAACCAGACTGAAATTTCTCCAGGACATTTTGCTCATTAATAAAATCATTAAGTTGAATTAAAACAAGCTTTTCTAAAACTTTCCTTAAAAACGATAAGTTAGATACCGGTTGGAAATTGTTAATATCATTAAAATCTAAATTGTTCTTCTTCAGCGGGGGCCTCACTACCGTCCCTTTAAAGACAACAGGAAAGACCCCCGTCTGAAGGGAGCAATTCATCATGGTTAAAATCTCATCTCTAAAAGATTAATAAAATTGCTTAAAAAACAAGGTGGGAATCGGGTCCAAAACACATGTGGTGCGCCTCACTGAGGAGAAAACTTTATCAAGAGTCCCAGCTTCTACCAGGACAAAACTGTCCAGCATTTCCTCTGCTAAAGACATGTTAGATTGAGAGGATAAAATATTACATCTGATGGTGTCTACCTTCTCTCTGAAGTGGTCTGAAAAACTCCTCACATAGAGTGTTTGAGGGGGTTTTCTGATATGCATTAGTAGTTCGGTTAAAAATGTTTTCTATAATGGAAAACAGAATTTTGGGATTATTTTTATGGTCTGAGATGATTCTGATTTGATTTGATTTACATAATTGTGGACATTCTAAAACAGAAACATTCCTCTTAAGATCGTCAGAAAAGCGCTACTTTTTTCTGTATAGGAATTTGTTGAGTGATGCGGTATACTGGCACTTTGGCAAAAACCACACATTTAACAAATGTATGACACTAGATGTCTTTAAAAATTCTAAAATTATTCCAACCTAAACTTTCCTACTGGCAGTGCTGTAAATATAATCAAAACATTGGGACACTTTTGGAAAGAATGTGGACATATCAGTTTTAAAAACACTGAAAAATTCAATTAGAATTAAGAATAATTAAACCCGAAGAAACAACCTTATTATAGAATATTATGAAGAAATGAGGGAGGAATTAGAACACCACCACAATTATGCCCACTTATGTATATCACATCCCCTGCACATGGTAAGAATATCTTCACTCAGCATTTTCATGGACGTTTGCTCTGCTTAAACCTCATTTAGTTGGATGAGCTTCTGATTTTTGGTGTAACAATAAACTCCAGATTGAACGAGCTGCGGAGGACATTGAAAACAGATCACCCCAAATAAATGCTGGAGAAAAATGAGAGACAGTCTTTGAAAAAAAAAGAGCTGAATCAGTACTGGATCCTGCTGAATCCACCAAGGACTGGCTGAGAACCAGGAAACGATCGAGATAAAGATCCAGTTTTAATTTAGTGAGCTGCAATGGGGGTAATGGCCTGTACATGCAATAACCCCTCAACCATCTCACTGAGGAGTGGGCCAAACATTATTTGGACTAATGTCAGAAGTGTCTCCAAGAAGTCTGTTCTTGGTGTCTCACTAAAGTTTTTTTTACGATGTAAGACTATTAGGGGTCCTTAACCTTATCATTAATATGAATAAACATTTTCATTGATATCCATGTTCCATCAGTAAAAGTAGGGCAATTATTTGTGATTACCAGTGATTAAATCCCTTTCTTCTCCAGAGATACAGATAAGGCCTCAATTATTCATAACCCTGGCAGATCATCTAGTGTTAAACATGCTTTCATTCAACCAAATTAAGTTTTTCTGATAGGAAATCAAGACAGTCATCTCTCAACTGACAACCAAAATAATATAAACGGAGTGTTAATTATGAAAAAAAAACATGTATAGGTTTTTATTCATATTTTGTGAAAAATGGCACATAAAAAATGGCTGTACATTAATCAAAGTAGTCTTATAATTGCTGTCCAACGTGTTGGATGTTTCCACTAGTATTTGGATGATTTATCTTTGGGGATGAGCTCCGAGTCTATGAGGATGGAAGACCTCTACCTTTTCTCTACATTGAAGTAGGGACTCTAGGTGACTCCATGTTGCTAATTTTACTTCTAGACAGAAGAAACATGCTGTTAAAAATATTGCTTTTAACCTAAATCTAAAAAGGATTAAATGTTGACATATAAACATCTCTTTTAAATTAGAATAATATTTAATGGGGTGTCCTAATTTGGTGAAAAGTGTATGAAGTGGTTAGGAAGTGTGCACACTTTGTTGGATAACTGTGTTCCTAATAAAGGTGCAATTCTAAAACTAAATACATTTTCCACAATGTTTAAAGGATATGTCCATATGTCTGTGTCCATTTAGGACCAAAATATAATATCTGCATAATGATAAGCCAGTATTTGGGGGTAAGTAATGGAGTGAGAGCATACGGCACACAATTGTCCCTGTCATCCGCTTATTCGTAATGGCTCTTCCTTTCCTGAAATGTCCCTTCCAGAGTATGTGTGTGTGTGTGTGTGTGCAGCTGTGTGTGTTGGTTATTATGTTTCTTTGGCATGTTCTCTCCTTGACAACCTAATTACTACTTTCAGCAGTACACTGACACACAGATCGAAAACCGCAATCGGGAATAAGGCTTGTTTTTGACAGGGTGGTGGTTTATGAGATGTCTGTGTGAGAGTTTTTTTCCCCCTCTACTTTGTGTTTCTGTTTTCCATTTTCAGCTCTATGGGTAATTATTTATATTGCTTGTACCATTGAGAAGAATAGGAGACAGGGACTGACAGAGAAAGGGATGAAGTGAGATTTGTGAAAAACATAAAGAAGACGACTTTCTCTTATTGACTTTGAGTGAGTAACTGCATTCGTGGCACAATCAATGCGGGCAGACGGATTGATATCTTCTCAGGATTGTGTCTAGCGTTCCATATATTATACAGCATCATCTTGAACGGCTAAATAAAGACAAATCTCTGGCTGAAAAAAAACCCCAGAGAAAACTGAACAGGCTTTTTTCAAACAGGTTGTACATGCGATAACGTATAACAAGCAATGTTTGAAAGGTTCTTGTATGTTTCCGTTGAGATGGATCCAACCCCAAGATCAGTTTGGGATCCTGATAATCATTTTTAACTGATTGTTGTTTTTGAAGCTGAGTGCACTTAACTCCCAATGCCTATTGTGCTGAAGCTACATGTAGACCTCATTTAGATACGAGTCAATTAGTGACAGGAATTTTATGGCTTGACCCATGAAAAAGAGACAAAACTTTCAGCTCCCAAACGAGTCCTCTGTCTATCATGTTGATGAATAGCAAAAATAATTTAAAATTGGGTTTTATAATCAATTAACAATATTTGACAAATAATGCTTGATATTGTTATACTATATGTTATGCAAAAATTTTTTTTGTAATTTTGACTGACAGGATCAACAAAATCCAGTCAGAATCTATTTTTGCCCATCAATTTTTAAAATGATAACAATGACAGTAGTATTTAATATTCAAACTGAACAGAGAATCCACATCGTGCCATCAGACATAAATGGAGGCTGAATCCGCGTTCTGCTCCCACACTGGAAACTGGAATTACGAGCGGCAATTCAGCCAAAGTCTAGATAACAGGGAACATTTCTCCAGTTGAAATGATCAGAATTCGGAAAGACTCTCTGATCGATTGATTTTCTGATCGCTACAGCAGGAGGAATTTCCGCAACATACGCTCCGTCTGTGTCCGGTGCAACCACAGATGTCCTCCAAAGCCTCCGTAAGTCTTCGACACGCTGTCAGCTCCCGGATAGCGAGATGCATTGGGTATGGTGTCCAGGTCTGAGACTATGCTCAGATGCGCTCATGGGAATCTTTTGATTGATTCAGTTACTTGAACTTGAAAATGTCCACGCATCTGCACCAAGTGGTCAGGGGTGGAAATTTCCATCTGTCAAAATTCCAGGTTGCCTTCAGATTTTTCCGTCACCATTAAAAAAAAAGAAAAAAAAAAAGATTTGGTTAACATGACCCCTGTCTTATACCCAAGTGAGCAATGGACCTGTTTTTAATGTAAAGATTTCACGTTTTCCATAGAGTGTGAGTCAAAGATACATTGACTGTTATACAGTGTTGGTGGTCCAGGCAAGGTCCTTGGTGATGTGCACCCCCAGGAACTTGGTGCTGCTCACTCTCTCGACAGCAGCGCCGTCGATGGTATATATATATCTATATATATAGATATATATAGATATATATATATCTTTTTTTTTCTTTTTTTTTTTATAAAGTATCAAACATTTCTTTGAAGACCTTGTATTGAATACAGAATGAACACACACCGAGAGCCATGCTGCCTCTTTGTGAAATGTCTACATTCACGAATGAATGGGGGAAAAAAAAGTGTTTTACTTTTTTCCTGTTTATTTTTGAGAAAATGGTTTTCCTTTTTATATTGTGTTCTAATGTTCTTTACTTGTGTGCCGGGTGGTCCCACTGGAAAAAAAAATTAAAGGAAAGCAGCAGTTGCAGAGAAAAGGTTTCTGTTTTCAATTTTACTAAGAAAAGACGCATACAACATTAAGTTCACTCCAACAGCTGCACGAGTGTGTTATGTTTTTTTTTTTATTATTATTTTGAAGTCAAACTAAAGTCAATATCAAGTTAGTATTTTCATCTGAAACTTCTATATCAACCACTTGGAGTTGGTCTTTGAGTTTGTTGTCATGGCCAGCTACAAGAAAATTACATTCACATGTTATTATCAGGTAAAAATAGAATTCTTTACAAATTAGGAGAATAAAATCACTGAACTTCTGTTTCTAGTTTCTGAAGGAAAGCGTCACTTCAGACCTTCCACATACACAGTGATACCTACCCTACAGTGCTATGTTTTCAAAAGGTACTGTAGCTAAAAATAGATCGAATGCACTAGCAGTTATCAGCTCATTACACACACCAGCTGGAAAGAATGGGCAACAAAAAGCCCTTTGACCCTTGATTATGAATAGACCGGGGGTTTTAAAAGAAAAAAATGCCTCAAAGAACAGAATCTCTAACCACTCTATTATCTGTAAATAGGGCAAATTTACACATAGACACAAAAAGGAAACAGCTGACCAGAGCTGTGGCCACAAGGTGGTTGGCAGGAGGGGGAAGTGGTGGACCACCAACACTGTTTATGGTGGGGATGGTGTGCTACTGACATTGACTCGGGACAACGTGGGTCAGTGGGCTGAGTACTTCGAGGACCTCCTCAATTCCACCAGCCCGCCTTCCAATCTGGAAGTGGAGTCTGGGGACTTTGGGTCAGGCTATCCAATCTCTGGTGCCGAGGTCACTAAGATGGTTAAAAAGCTCCTCTGTGGCAAGCCCCTGGCGGTGGATGAGATTCGCTGGATGTTGTAGGGCTGTATTGGTTAATGCGACTCTGCAGTACTGTGTAGACATCGAGGGCAGTTCCCTTGGGTTGGCAGACCGGGGTGGTGGTGACCCTATTTAAAAAGGGAGACCACAGAGTGTGTTTCAACTACAGGGGGGTCAGACTTCTAAGCCTCCCTGGTAAGGTCTATTAAGTGGTTCTGGAGAGGAGGGTCTGAAGAAGCCCCCCAGACATACCTGTTTTCACACCTCAAATACTATTGAGGATCTGAAAATATTTAATTATTCATCTGTACGAACCACTGACACCAGCATTCTGCATACAATATACAGATTATCAAAAAAGATTAATAAAATGAGCTCATTTTAGTGTTTTAATTCTTAACACTATTTCCAATTTCAGTTTTTTAACTCCATTGGTAACATTTAATAGAGACTGCTCAGTCTATGTGATGCACAGAACAGAAAAAGCTCAAATGATTCACTGGATGTACATTTTTTTAGACTAAACAGTAACATTCAAAACTAAAAACTGTAAACATTGGTTATATGTCTGGTTCATCACTTATCAAAAAGGTCAGCTACATAACTTCTTTGCCTTTGTCACCTCCACCCTTTTTCTTTTCAACTGTCATAAACTTCTCTAAAGCCCTATGAAATCCCTTTAATGATTTTACAAATTCTGTTTTGTTTTTTCCCAAAATTTTCCTGAGTCCCAATTTCTCAATTTTTTTCTTAATTGCCATTTTTCCATTTTGACCATATTTAATAACCCAAAAGGTTTGTAACTATACAGTGACTGAAAAAAATTTACCAAATCAATGAGCAAACAGACCCACATTTACTATTATTCGACTATTTGCACAAATCTAAAAGTGCTGTGATTCAAGCATTTCCCTGTCATTTTAAAGAACTAATACATGATGTGCAAAATGAAGAATCTCATATTTTTCACATTTTATAAAAGAAAATCTCTCACCGCCAAACCATGTCTCATATACCTGGAAATAGTAAATCCTTGTGCTCAGTTCCACAATGATCAGGACCTTTGTGCATTTTCATATCCTGACCATCACAGACTCCACTGAAAAAAATACATGACATGTCAGTGTTTTAGTGTTAAGCACTCATGTTCCTGCAGCCCTCCGTTTTCATTGCTTACTTTTTTTCCCCTGAAAGGACACCGCTTGCTTCGTCTCCTTGTTTCTGATGTGACTCTTCACTATCAGTGGTCGTCACTCTGATCTGACAGAACTTATGGTTTATCGATTTATGAAAAACCCTGACCCATGCTTTAAGCTTCAAGTTGTTTTTTTGGAGGAGATCTGTGTTTCAGTGAGTTTTTTCACCATGGCTGGCCAGTTTGTTCTGTCTTTGTGGAGAGGAGGACCGTCCCCAGGGAGCAACATGTAGCCTACAGGAGCTGCAGCCGCCAGATCATATTTGTGTATTCCATATTGTCTGTTAAATTCCGCCATTCCCCATACCGTGGACTTCATAGAGCCCAACTTAACTGGTATTTATAGTTTGTGCTTCTTGTTGTAGACATCACTTTTCCACCCATAGTGTAGGCAGAGCTGCATGTGAACTCGTTCAAAAGAGTGTAATTTTAAGCTGTACAAAAAAAACGTACAAAAAAAACGACTGAAGCATTGTTAAAGAAAAAAGTTAATTGCCCGTTTAATTTGAAGCTTGTCATTAAAAAAGAGAAAACTTAATAGTGAGCCCCTGATTTCAACTCTGAGGCTCCATGAAGTCTAATATACACTACTCACAATAAGTTAGGGATATTGCTTTTAAATGAGTGCTATTTCTATTTGGTCTAAATTTTAATGAAATAAGTAAAAGTATCCTTTGATATTACTAATAATGAATGAGAAGAAAAACTATTTTTATTAGTGTAATATTGATTACCCTAAAAATGTAGACAATAACAAGGGTAGAATCAAATAACACAAATTGACAATGTGAGTAGTGGGTCTTTCCACCATTTGCCGCAATGACAGCGACGTCTCATGCTCCTTACTAGCCTCATGATGGTGTCCTGAGGCAATGCGTTCCACTCCTCCACAAGTGCTACACACAGTTCTACCAGGTCACGTGGGGTTACGATCATCCAGTCTCTGCTTCAGCTGGTCCCAAACGTGCTCTATGGGGTTCAGGTCAGGGGACATTACTGGCCATACCATATGAGGCACTCCGACTTCCTGAAGTCGAGCTGTGACAATTCTGGCACGATGTGGTGGAGCATTATCATCCATGAACAGAAAGTTGGGGCTGTGCTGGCGGAATTAGGGGATGATGATGGGTTCTATGATGTCTCTGAGGTAAGAACGTGCAGTGACTGAGCCATCTACAATAACCAAATCAGTTTTGTGCTGACTGGTGATGCCTGCTACATCTCCTCCACCAAAGCTAACCCTGGGGACCACGTTGACTTCGGTATATCGCTCACCTCGCCTTCTCCAAAAATGCTGACGACAACGCTGTTGTCCAGGTCACATGGTCTTGTGCCCACTGCAAACGTTTACGGCGGGGTCTTGTGTCAATGGAGTCACCTGCAACAGTAGTCTGGCATTCAAGCCAAAGCGGTGAAGTCGGTTGAGAATGGTTTGTCTGGAAACCCTAGTCCCCCTCACATCTCGTAAACGGACCTGCAGCTGTGTGGCAGTTGCATGAAGATATGTGAGTACATAGATCCTTAGGTACTGGTCATCGTTGCGGTCTGTCACTCGTGGGGCTCCACTCCTGGGTCTGTCAAGAACTCTGCCAGTAGTTCTGTGTCTTGATGCAAGTCTGCTGATGACACTTTGAGACATATCAAGTTCATGTGCAACATCTGACTGCCTGCAACCGACCCGAAGGCGTGCTATGGTCAGGTGGTGCTGCTCGTCTGTTAAATTATGTTGTGAGGTCATGGCTATTTGAAGGATGAAGTTGGAATGACTTACTGACAATACCAGCTGTTTAAACCCACAGAATGTTGAAATTGATGCCACATTGAAAAGGGTTGTCTTTAGTATATTTTGGTGTTGGTCCCAATATGTAAGGCACACTGTACACAGCGAGACCATTACATGGAAAACACAAAATGAGGTGTGTCCATCACCCCAATACAATTGCCTCCCTATCCCAAAAATCTCTGAAGTGAAACAAACACCATATGTATGACATCCACTGAGTCTCTCACGATATCCCTAACTTATCGTGAGTAGTGTATATCTTATGTCCATACATAAGTCTGAATAGACCTACAAATTGTGTCTGGGTTCAGACCAAGCACCACTGCCTGGTCAAAAAAAACAAAATGTTATGGTCTACAGGAAAGTCTGCAAATCATGCGGAAAGACCACAAGTCATAAACTAATCTGATCCATTTTGAATTGTTGTGTTAGTAATGACAATGTGCAGAAAGGTTTTTTCTTTGTCTATTGTGAGCAAAAGTTAGAGAATATTGGGAAATATCACGAGATATTTATATAATTACACTGTAACGACAGGAGTAAGCAACACATATTAATCAACAGTTTCACTAAACAATCAAGCTGTGCAGAATGTGTACTGACAGTAAGAGCCTTCCTCGACAATACAGTGGACCTCTGTCTATTGGTGGTTCAGTATTCACAGATTTTTCTGTGGAACATTAACTTCAAATTATACAATGGAAAATTTGCCTATTCGCCTATTTTTTCACAGGACATATCTAAATATTAAAAAGAAAATGTAGCTTGAGAAGATGAGATACATTTAGGCAATGCTACTTGACCTGCTATTGACTGGTGTTTCCAAAGCAGCCAATCCAGAAGCGACAATTATTTTCCTCTGCTCTGATTAGCTGTACCTACCCCCTTAATTAATATATTTAAAGTTATCTATTTTTGGACCTAAAGAGGAACGATCAAGAGTCAGCACACAGCTTCAGTTAATACAGATTGAAACTACTGATCAGGCCTGAAATCTAGGTGTAGTAATGGACTCAGACCAGAACCTCCAGGGTCACATACAGGCAATAACAAGGTCAGCCTTCTATCACCTGAAGGACATTTCTAGGATTAAAGGACTGATGCTGCAACAGTACCTCGAAAACTCCTCCATGCATTTATCTTTAGTCGGACTGATTACTGCAACAGTGTCCTCACAGGTCTGCCTAAAAAGTCAATCAGACAGCTGCAGCTGATCCAGAACGCTGCTGCTCGTGTCCTCACTAGAACCAGGAAAGTAGAGAACGTCACCCCAGTTCTAAAGTCCTTACACTGGCTCCCTGTAGCTCAGAGAATAGACTTCCAAATACTTTTACTAGTTTATAAATCATTGAATGGCTTAGCACCAAAGTATGATGAGGACCTACTGTTACTATACCAACCCCCGAGACCACTCAGGTCCTCTAATTCCAGTCTACTCAACATCCTTAGAAATAGAACCAAACATGGAGAATCATCATTCAGTTTCTATGCTCCAATAATCTGGAACTCACTCCCAGAACACTACAAAGCTGGTGAAACACTGTACTTTTAAATTTAGGGTAAAAACCCATCTGTTTAGAGCTGCCTTTGAGTAATGTTTTCATGTATCATGTGTTTTGTGTATGTTCCATGCTTTATTTTGGTTTTTACTCTATCCTCTATTCATGTCTGCTTTTGAGTAATGTTTTAACATGTCATATGCTCTGTATTGTATGCTTTATTGCTGTTTTTATTTTATCCCCTAATCATGTAAAGCACCTTGAATGACCTTGTTGTAGAAAGTGTGCTATACAAATAAAATTGTATTGCCTTGGATTGTAATAATGTTTGCCAATCAAGGGTACCATCATAACTGTAGACACAGTAAAAGTTTTTGTCAAACCACTCAGAAAGCAGGCAATGTGCAACTCACCGTTCGAGCCGGCTTTAACAAAAAGATCTTTTCACGTCCACAAGGGTCCAAATAATGTCCTCCGATAAAATACTCCACAGCAAGTCTTACGTCCAAAATCCAACATGACCTGACACTTAAAACTTTGGTAATTCCCTTCCTTGTGTGTATTTCTCACAAAGTTTTCATCATAACAACCACTAGCATGCTCATATTAGCCTAAAAATAACCCTGTCCTTCTTCCTCTTGTGATGTTTGTTGCCGGCTGGCAAACAAAAAATTGGTGCACTACTGCCACCGACTGGTATGGAGTGTGGACCAGAATGTCACTCAAGGTTACACTTGCCTCTCTAAAACTGTTCATGTATTAGCATCATCCCTGCTTGTGCTAGATTTGCTCGTCTTCATTTGGCCAAGCTCTATTTTCCATTTTTAAGTAAAACCATATCAAAGTATCTTCTTTACTGCCTCCAAAGCCCTGATTACTTGCCTACAGCACCCTCTGCTGGTTGTCTTGAGTCAATACATTGCATTGTTGCAACTTAATTTACACAGCATTGTATTTTGTCTTGGGCAGACCCATACCTGAATGGGTGGGTCCAGCCCCCCTTGGCCCACCCATTGGTGCCGGGCCTGCATAAACCTGTTTTAATCAAGATAACCCTTTGCAAATTTTTAAGAGTGTGCTCTTGACATGGAAATGGAGAAGTTAATGTAGGCTAACTGTACAAATAAATCATCTCTTTTACATTGCAAGCAATCATTTTTCATTTTTTAATGCCTTGCCTTTTTTTTCTATTAAGAAGCACACATTTCAAAAACATGTATCTGTGTAATTCACACTCTGCCTACAACGATCCTGTCACATCCTGTCGCAGTGAACAAAAGGTCTGTGACGCTTACATTCACTTATCGCCAAATTTTTTTTTCACATGTTTTACGTCTTTACCAAGTTAATAGGTCTTATTTCACACTCTGCCTTTAGAGCCGGTTCTTCATACAGTCATAAGAGATAACAAATAAAGATGTAGGCGTTAAAGAAGGTATATGAAGCTTTTTTTTCTTCTGCTGTAATGAATCATCAAAGAATTTCTTCCACAGATCTGTTTCTCTGACTCACCCGGTTTGTTGTAGCTGTGAAACATTCCCAAGCTGTCTGTTTGATTTCATTAATCACTATTTAGCCCCAAGAATATTAGTTACTGCCGGCTTCAGTCCCTTCCACTGTAGACGATGGTACGTCAAAACGTCTGCCTTACTACTTTGGTGAAATAATAATAATTCCTAATATGCGGTGGCATTGGTGAAAAAGTGACAAGAAGGAACTGTCAATTTAAAGTGAAAGTGGATAGGAAAAACATGGGTATGCCTGTGGCAGAAAAGATTACTAGAAACTGCTAAAAAATATATAGCCCTCATGCTCAGATTAATTTATCAATTAAGTGTACCCACGTTGTTGGAAATCATCTAAATTAGACAGTCCAAATTCATTTTTGTCAATGAGGCCACAGGTCACAACAATTTACCACGTCAGCTGTAAAGATAAAGAGTTTGAGCGTGTTTTTCTGGCTGGGGTCGGCTGTAGAATCACCCTTATTTTTTTAGAACCTCCCAAATACAATGCAGCATGCTTATACCAGCAGTTCTGATCTATAGAAGGGGAACCTTAATCTGCTGGCAGCTGTAGCTCAGATGATTCACCTCTCGAGGAGGGTGTCACAGCTAAACAGAGCACCAGACCAGATGTAGGTTCTATGAAGAGAATAAACAGAGAACGGACATAAAGTTAAACTTAAAATTGGAAAGTAGTGGGAAAAAGTAACAGAGTGAGGAGAAGTGGTCAGTATGTCCTCCAGCAGCATGGAGCCTATAGCAGCATAACTACAGAGATAGCTCAGGATAACCTAAGCCTCTCTAACTGTAAACTTTATCAAAAAGGGAAATGTTAAGTCTAGTCTTAAAAGGTCTGTCTCACATGAAGCGATCTCACTAGCTCAATTGTTGACTTTTTCAGTCCCTTATCTTTTTAGGGGGCTCTGTCACAACTTTATGAAAATTGTCAGTTGCAGACCATCCCCACCCATCTTGTCAGTAGGCTGCGGATTTGCTAAATCATGAAAATGGAATTGATGAGCGGGGTTTGACACGTGAGGGATGGTTGTATGCAAATTCCGCTTATTGTGATGTCACAATAAGGCACTTTTTATAACTTCTTGTAGAAGCACAAGATTTCTTACGTCAATAAATTTACAATAAACATGTCTCCTTTAAAAGTAGAAAGGGTGTCTTCACATACCCTGGTATTTGATTATGATTATAAATGATAGTACAAAACCCTTTCTGTCACTCATGGGCAGATGAAGCCATTTAGGCCCTGTTTACACGTAGACAAAACAGGGATCGTTTCAAAAACGGAGTCTGTAAAAACGGCGCCGCAATTTTGAGAATCCCTTTCCATACGGATGCGCAAAACTACTGAAGCTGCTGTAGTACCATGATGGGCCCATTGGTGGCGCTGTGACACTGCCAAAAAAAAAAAAACAGAAAAGAACACTGAGCATGCGCAGTAATCCCTCTTGAGGTACAGAAACATTTTTCTCTGTATTAATTTGTTGCTCTTGCTGGTGGAAGAGGGCCAGTATATTGTATTGTTGGATCCACAATAAGCCCAGTAATGTCTTTACTATGTCCGCAGCACTGTAAGGCGCCATGTTTGTTTACTTTGTGTAATTACTGAGTGTGGTGCATAGGAGAGAGACCGAGATGTCATCCATTTCAGATGTATGCCGGAGAGCTCGTAGACACGGAGACAACTGGCGCTTTCAGA
The DNA here is from genome assembly GCA_963556495.2 of Valencia hispanica. Classification (NCBI taxonomy): domain Eukaryota; kingdom Metazoa; phylum Chordata; class Actinopteri; order Cyprinodontiformes; family Valenciidae; genus Valencia; species Valencia hispanica. Next base: position 9,336,589 of record OY747714.1, on the reverse strand, counting down.
TTTCTGCACTTTGAGACCCGGTTTCCAAAATGATCGTTTGCGGTGTCCTGAAACGCTGTCTCCTTGTGGATGATACACGTTTTCGATGAAATATCTTTGCTTCTACCACCTGTTTTCGTCTCCGTGTAGACAGGGCCTTATTCTGAAAACAAATGTGTATTCTTTAAAGAGCTTTGGGCATACAACACTGGTGGAGACAGAAATGAAAGTAGGCAACGGGAGGATCCAACAGAGAAAGACTGGATGAGAGCAGCTCTAAATACTGGGAGTACTGGTTACTGGATGAGAAACAGATGGCTGATTGAAACGGATAGCAGGTGTGAAGGAAGAGCTGGGAGCAAACAGGCGACCGACGGAAGGATGCTAAACATGAAAAGCTGAGGAGGAAGTAAATAGCTAAAGGGGAAAAAAACTAAACCCTAAAAAACTCAAAAATACAATTATGAGAAATATGACAAAATGAACTGAAAAGCCTAGGTTTAAGCTGAAATAAAGCAAGGAGATAATTAAACTACACACAGGTAAACAAAAGTAGACACGAATCGTTACTATTAGTCTACTGCCCCTTTAACACCCCTCAACATCCATGCTTTACCATTTCAGATGGCAAAAAGTCTTAATTTCCTGTATATCATTGGGCTAACCAGCAAATTTTAGATCTTCATCATAGTTCAATCATATTGATTTCCGGAGACTGAGTCCGGACCATCCCCCCTTTTTGTTTCCAGATATAGCCAGTGACAGGTCAGCTGGCCTCTGTGTTTTCGATAATTCTCATGTTGAAGTGTCCAAGCACCTCCTGAGGTGCAAATTGGATTGCAGTATTTTCTAATAACTTACTGATTTCATTTTGCCTGCAATTTTGACCACTTTCCTACCATGCCTGTCTCCCTCACACATCCCCCAAATATCCCCCTCCGTGTCTAAACGTAGGAAACCTTTTTGGGCTTTCTCCAAATGTTGCATTTATGGCCATAAAGTTTAATTATGTGTCGTTACTCCAAATAACTGTTCCAGAGGCTTTGGGACCCGTCCCTGTGCTGGCATAGTAATGGCTTTCTTCTGGAGACTCAACCATACAGGCCATTTTCTTTCAAGTGTCTCCTCATTGTGCATCGTGAAACACCTACACAAATATCTTTCAGAGTTCTGTATCTCAGCTGAACTTTTTTTGGGGCTTTGTTTTCCTATATTGGACCAATTTTCTGACAGTTTTTGTACGTCTTTTGGACCATGTCTTGGTTTCAACAGAACCCCCCATTTTCTACTAACAAATTTGAGCTTTGAACACTGCTCTCTGGCATTCCCAAATCTATGTATGTCTTTGATTTTGTGTTTGCCAAAGTTCTTCAGCCAAAGATTCTGTGAACATTTATCTAACTTTCCCCAGCAACGTCAGTAAGGCCCTGAATGAAACATCCGGAGGTCAGTCCAGACCCCAAAAAGAACAGCAACAGATGCAACTAAATGTATAGGATCTCACTTATTTTTTGTTGTTTGAATCCCTAGATGCTGATGTTAAACCAATCCTATTAAGTGAAGTAGTAAAACCAGAGAAAACAATAACAGGGCTGAAGGTTGCTTTAAAAAAAAAACCCAGCTATTTTAATCTACTCACCTGCTTCATGTGAATACGAGCTACTCACAATCAGGCAACTACAATACACCAATCAGCTGTCATTCTGACAGTAGAAAAGAAAACATGAATTATCTTGTTACAGCCACCTGCCAGAGGGTGAGCTAAATTAGACATGTGGCCCTTTAAGTTGAGGTACCAGAAGTGGGAACAATGCCTAAGCTTAATAGTGGGGACAGCTTTGACATTTCATATCTATTCAGCTTATTTGTATAGGTTAAACAATTCTAATTCATATTATAATTATCTAACCAATTTCAATTAAATTCATTCAGCCCAATCCATCTGATACTATTCAGCCCAACAAAGTCAAATTCAGATCTACAGTCTTTGGCATACAATTCTAGTCTGCTCAGTCTAATTAGCATCTCTGAAATTAGAACCAAACATGGAGAAGCAGCTTTCAGCTTCTATGCTCCTCTTATCTTGAACAAACTTCCAGACCACTGCAAAGCTGCTGAAACACTGAGCTCCTAAATCCCCCAATCACCCCCCCCCCCATCATCATCTTACTCCACACACATTTCCTGTTTGAAAAATGCAGCAAAAAGAGGCGTCGCCTGGGGCACTGAGGGATTTGCTGTGACTGACATCCTATTCCAACTCACTACAGAGGCATGGCCGAGACTCGGCTGCTTTTACATCCCTCAGTGGCAGTCCAGCTGACATCACACGTCCTGGCCAATGTCACAAATCACTGCTTAGCCAATAGCGATGGCAGATTCAAATTCAAACGTAATGCAGACTTTTAACCTGAAGAGGTCGCCACACTGACGGTTTCAGTCAGAAAAATTTATATCTTAAGTAATATGTACTGGGGCTGCACAGTGGCGCAGCTGGTAGCACTGTTGCCTTACAGCACGAAGGGTTCAAATCCCAGCCTGGGATCTTTCTGCATGAAGTTTTGCATGTTCTCCCTGTGCATGCATGGGTTCTCTCCAAGTACTCCAGCTTCCTTCCAGATTCCATAAACATGACTGTTAGGTGAATTGGTTTCTCTAAATTGCCCTTCGGTATGTGTGTGTGTGTTTGTGCATGGTTGTTTGTCCTGTATGTCTCTGTGTTGCCCTGCGCTGGACTGGTGACCTGTCCAGGGTGTACCCCGCCTCCCGCCCAATGACTGCTAGAGATAGGCACCAGTCCCCTGCCCCCCCGCAACCCTGCATAGGATGGACGGGTACAAATAATGGATGGATGGATGGATGGATGGATGAGATATACTAAAATGGCAAAATAATGACTACACATGCAGACAGCACTGTTAGACAGTTATTTATGCATTTTATCAGCAGAAAACAGTTGTTTTGCGGATAAGTTGCTCTTTAAATCAAGGCTGAAAACTCATCTGTTAAAAGCTGCCCTGTATTCATTGATTAATAATAGTTGGAGGCTTCACAGTGGCACTGTTGCCTTGCAGCAAGAAGGCTCAGGTACGAATCCAGCCTGGGGTCTTTCTGCATGGAGTTCACATGTTCTCCCTGTGCATACAAGGGTTCCCTCCGGGTTCTCCGGCTTCCTCTCACAGTCCAAAAACATGACTGTTTTGCTAATTGGCCGAGCTAAATTGCCCTTAGGTATGAGTGTGTGTGCATGGTTGTTTGTCCCGTGTCTCTCTGTGTTGCCCTGCAATGGACTGGCGACCTGTCCAGGGTGTACCCCGCCTCTCGCCCCGTGATTGCTGGAGGAAGGCACCAGCCCCCAACAATAATTTCCCTGGGCACTTATAAATGGTTATTGATAGCCAAACCACACTATTGTTGGACATTTATGCAATACTTTTTGTTGCTTTATTACATCAAACCCCAATAAAAATACACTGCTCAAAAAATAAAGGGAAGACTTGAACAACACAATGTAACTCTAAGTCAATTACACTTCTGTGAAATCAAACTGTCCACTTTGGAAGTAACACTGATTGACAATCAATTTCACATGCTGTTGTGCAAATGGAATAGACAACAGGTGGAAATTATAGGCAATTAGCAAGATACCCTCAATAAAGGAGTGGTTCTGCAGGTGGTGACCACAGACCACTTCTCAGTTCCTATGCTTTCTGGCTGATGTTTTGGTCACTTTTGAATGCTGGCGGTGGTTTAACTCTAGTGGTAGCATGAGACGGAGTCTACAACCCATACAAGTAGCTCAAGTAGTGCAGCTCATCCAGGATGGCACCTCAATGTGAGCTGTGGCAAGAAGGTTTGCTGTGTCCGTCAGCGCAGTGTCAAGAGCATGGAGGCGCTACCAGGAGACAGGCCAGTACATCAGGAGATGTGGAGGAGGTCGTAGGAGGGCAACAACCCAGCAGCAGGTCTATTTCCTCCACCTTTGTGCAAGGAGGTACAGGAGGAGCACTGCCAGAGACCTGCAAAATACATGTGTCTGCTCAAACGGTCAGAAACAGACTGCATGAGGGTGGAATGAGGGTCCGACATCCACAGGTGGGGGTTGTGCTTACAGCCCAACACTGTGCAGGACGTTGGCATTTGCCAGTGTAGTAATGGCGTGGGGTGGCATTTCTTTGGGGAGCCACTTTGCCCTCCATGTGCTCGCCAGAGGTAGCCTAACTGCCATTGGGTACCGAGATGAGATCCTTAGACCCCTTGTTAGACCGTATGCTGGTGCAGTTGGACCTGGGTTCCTCCTAATGCAAGACATTGCTAGACCTTGTGGCTGGAGTGTGTCAGCAGTTCCTGGAAGAGGAAGACATTGATGCTATGGACTGGCCCTCCCGTTCCTCAGACCTGAATCCAATTGAGCACATCTGAGACATCATGTCTCGCTCCATCCACCAACGCCACGTTGCACCACAGACTGTCCAGGAGTTGGCGGATGCTTTAGTCCAGGTCTGGGAGGAGATCCCTCAGGAGAACATCCGCCACCTCATCAGGAGCATGCCCTGTTGTTTTTGGGAGGTCATACAGGGACGTGGAGGCCACACACACGACTGAGCCTCATTTTGACTTGTTTTAAGGACATTACATCAAAGTTGGATCAGCTTGTAGAGTGTTTTCCCACTTTAATTATGAGTGTGACTACAAATCCAGACCTCCATGGATTGATAAATTTGATTTCCACTGATCATTTGTGTGTGATTTTGTTGTCACACATTCAACTATGTAAAGAACAATGTATTTAAAAAGAATATTTCATTCATTCAGATCTAGGATGTGTTGTTTTAGTGTTCCGTTTATTTTTCTGAGCAGTGTATATAAAACCTGTACAGACCAGCTTTGACATGACAAAAAACAAAACAAAAAATCTGTGGCATTTTGATGGCAAACCCCTAAGCCAAACCCCACCAGTAACCTGAAAGTGTTTTATGCCTCCCTTGAATATACAGGGCAGACAAAATCCTTCCAATTTACAACTTGCAAATTTTTTTTAATAAAGATTCAGTTAGTTGGGTAGTATTTGCTTGATGGCAAATACTGTAGCAGATCTTTATAAGATGGCTTTTGCTTTTTTTGTCACACTTAAATGTTTCAGATTACCAAACATATTTCGACAGCAAAGATAAGCTGAGCAAATGCAAGAAGTAGTTTTGAAATGATGATCACAGGATATAATGGAAAAAGGTATCCAAACAAAACTGAATATATTTGAAAAAGTTTAATTGGCCCTCAACCCAAATAAACGTTTGTACTAGCCCTTGGTGGCAAAAAGCTTTTTTTTTTTCAATTAAGCCATATGGGAGGTAGTTAGAGCATAAATGGCCTGCTTAAGGTCATGCAATAGCCTCTTAATTGGATGTGGAGTATAGCTGGACATTTATTAGGCCTGTATACATTTAACCACCCGACAATTCATATAAAAATGTATTTTTGGAGTCTTCTTTACAATTTTAGATCCTGTTGATGGACGATCAAACAAACCATATGAGAGAAAGTATAGACCACTAGCTGTCAAAATGCAAATGAGACCACGCCCCTTCCGGTTGACACGTCCACCTGTCAAAATAGGCCCCGCCCCAGGTGCCCCGCCCACCTGTCAAACTTGACCGTGCCCACCTGTCAAAATAGGCCACGCCCCCGGGTGCCACGCCCACCTGTCAAACATGCAAATGAGCTGTCAATATGTGCCACGTCCCCTTCCGGCCGACATGTACATCTTGCCTATAGGACACGCCCACCTGTCATAGAGGGACACGCCCACCTGTCAAAACAGGCCACGTCCCTATCTGTGGCCACGCCCACCTGTCAAAATAGACCACACCCCCGTCAAAACCCCCACCCCTTCCGGTTCCGGCGACCCAAACCCTTTCCGGTTCCGGATCCATAATATCTAAATACCTCCCTCTGGTGGTTCAAAATTAAAATTACATGCAAATGTAAAAATGGCTCCCCCTAGTGGTCCAATAAATAGTATTACACCAAAATATACAAATACCTCCCCCTAGTGGCCCAATAAATAGCATTACACCGAAATATACAAATACCTCCCTCTAGTGGTTCAATATTGATATAACAGCCTATTGTATAATTGGCCCCCTCTAGTGGTTCAAAATTAATATGACATGCAAATGTAAAAATGGCTCCCCCTAGTGGTCCAATAAATAGTATTACACCAAAATACACAAATACCTCCCTCTAGTGGTTCAAAGTAACTTTACACCCAAATGTGAAAATACCTCCCTCTAGTGGTTCAAAATTAAAATGACATGCTAATGTAAAAATGGCTCCCCCTAGTGGCCCAATAAATTGTATTACACCAAAATATATAAATACCTCCCTCTTGTGGTTCAAAATTAACATTACAGCCTATAGTGTATATAGCGCCCCCAATGGTTTGAATCTAACTCCTCAGTGTCGTCAGAACATGTCCGGACAAGTCCGTTTAATAATATACGGTCTGGGCTCTGTCTCAACATGGCTCCTTGAGCATTCCATTTTATTTTAAACAGTTAAAAGGTGCTTTTTAGCTTCCTGACTTTAATGTAAAACCACATTAGCTCCAACACTCTAGAGACACCATTACATCTGATTCTAACAAATCAACCATGATAAATTAAACTTGTAAGAGCATAAAAAGAGAATTTATTCACCCAAAGCTATGTTGAAGCAGATGCTCATCTTTTTGTTGATTTAAAAAAATGCACCCTTACATAGTCTTTAAAAACAGATAAGAATTTTAAAAAAAAACATCACTTTAAACCTGTTTGGTTTAAGCTGGAAATAAGAAATCCACCAAACTACTAAAGTTACAGATAAAAAACAGTCCACCAATCGGCGTTTGACACGCCCCTGCTGTGCTTTGTATTTGCTGTATTTATCACGCCCCTGACTTCACCTACGTCCGCAAGTCAGGTAAACCGGTTTGGGCGGTGCTCACCGGGCGGCATTTACCTGTATAAAAGGCTGTCGGAAAACGGTTAATCTCTACAGCATGCTGAAAGGACCTCATTCGACGATCCGACCTTAAGGACACGGAGCGCGGTGCTGCGACGAACAAAGAAAACAGCGGTTTCACGAAGACTGTATCACCGGCTTCATTCGAGGGGAATCCCAAAAGCCCGCGTCATTCTCAGACCGCGTCAGAGCTGAGTCCAAGCATATAGCCTCTTCTGACTTAAGTCTAACCATGGACCTAAAAAGAGTTGAATTTAAAAATGAGGAACTTGATGAGGAAACGTCTTTTCTTTTATCTGAATTGTCAAATGGGATTCCATCCATGACGACACGCAAAATGTGCGATAAATCAACCTCTACAACTCTGGACAAAAATCCGACATTGGCTTTTACAGAAGACTTTCCTCTTTTAAGCGAGACTCCGATTTCCTTCCTGGATCAACAGAATCAAATGGAGGAAATTGAGAACTGGATACCTACCGCATTCAACGGTGGTATTAAAACTGCTCTAAACCAATTTATGGGTTATGCCTGCATATCTTTACTGCGGAAACAATGTAACTCTTGCAAAATGGGAGGCAGTCAGCAGGAGCACCAGTGTTTAGGTGTAGATGCTATAAAGCAAAACATGTTTTATTCCCAGCAAAATTTGTTACAAACAGGTCCTACCCTCTTCTAGTAGCTTATCCTGTTTGGTTGAAGCTGGAAATAAGAAATCCACCAAACTACTAAAGTTACAGATAAAAAAACAGTCCGCCAATCGGCGTTCGACACGCCCCTGCTCTGCTTTGTATTCGCTGTATTTATCACACCCCTCATGCCGAACATGTCCAGACAAGTCTACTGACCCCGCCCCGTACGCTAGGTTCCTATATAAACCTCCTGGTCTTCGGCATTACATCCAGGACTTCCAGGCCGCCGTAATCTTCGCTCCGAGACGATGGATATGGGAGGATTCGTCAAGCAGACCACTCTACCATCATACTGGGGGGTCGGCCAGCCGTATGAGCCGTTGAGCGCTCCGCCATCGCCTGTGGGGTTTGGCTACGCTAACCCATATCATCAACCGTCAATTTCATCGCTCTCGCCGTGCTACTCTCCATCATCCCCTGTGTTCTCTCTTTCGGAGATTCTGCCTGCAGATACCCAGCCCGACGCTTGGGTCGATGGATCATACAACCCTAACCCTGGGGGAGCGGGTCACCCTTATTTCAACTACTATCGGCCGCCTACACCAAAACATCGCCGTGTAAGACCCCCTCTATCTACTTCAACCCCGGTGCCTATGCCCGATCTCGAGGGAGAGTGTGATGGACCTTCAGCGCCCAGCGGTGGTGGGACCCCCGATGCGCCGGAATGCGCGGCACCGGAACACGGGTGTGCGTCTCAGGATGAGGGGGATGATTCTCCGGCTCTGGTTGAGGTTGACGAGTGGGACCTGGTGGACGGTTTGATGTCATCCAGGTTCATCAAGGCTGTAAAGACTGCTGTTCTGCATCTATTTCACATGACCAGTGCTGCTTATCAGAAAGATAACTGTTATGGATGTCAAATTAGCCATCCCAGTCAGTTGCAGCATCAATGCCTAGAGCTAATGGATGAAGATTATTACCAACTCCAATTTCAATCCGTCATGCGACAACTTCTCACCCCGCGATTCATTCCAGCTATTCAAATTCTGTTGGTAAATCGGTACATACATGATGATGATCTGAAGGTGAAAACAGTAGCTGAAACCGTTCTACATGAGCTGAGGAGTATGCAGGGGGTCTACAGCGCGATTCAGGCTGTGTATGGCGATAGGGATGATGAAGCCATCCTGGAAGAACTCAGGACTGTCTCCCGATGCTATGGTTATGAAATCTGATATGTACTAATGTTGGTTATATCTCCTCTGATATAAATGCTCTAGTTTAATCCTGACGTGTTTTGTTTTTTATTCATTTGTTTTTATAATTGTGAAATGCTATGGTTTTAAACTTGTAATAAAAAAACTTTGATCCAATCATATGGTTCATCTATCTGATTAATACAAGGGTTAAATTACACTAGCCGTTCTCCTGTACAACCATTCGACAGTAAAATGTCAGAACAGAGGGTGTTGACCAATGCATACCATTACCCCACCCATCCGGGGAGCTATGGGGGTGTTGACAGATTGAGAAGGGGTTTAAAGGACAGAGAAGGGCGTGTGATTGGTGTCGAAAAAGTAAAAGACTTTCTTTCAGGCGAGGACACCTACACGTTGCATAAACCTGCACGAGTAAAGTTTCCCCGGAATCGGGTTTTTGTAACCAAACCCTTGAAGCAATTCCAGGCCGACTTATGTGACATGCAAGCCTTGGCGACACATAACGACGGATTCAACTATTTACTAACGGTGATTGATATCTTTTCGAAAAAGGCGTATGTGCGTGCTTTAAAAAGAAAGACGGGGTGTGAGGTCGTTAAGGGGTTTGAATCAGTTTTTCAAGAGAGTCAAATTCCACAAAAATTACAGACGGATGCTGGTAAAGAGTTTTATAATAAACAATTTAAGTTAATGATGAAGAAATATGGTATTACCCACTTTAGTACAGCCAGTGATCTAAAGGCATCTGTTGTTGAGCGCTTCAATCGCACTCTGAAGGGTAGAATGTGGAGATATTTCACCGCTAATAACACCTTCCAGTACATCGACGTCCTTCAAAAGCTAGTGGAGAGTTACAACCACAGCTTCCACTTGAGCATTAAGATGACACCTATGCAAGTGACGTCAGAGAATACTCCTCAAGTCATGAAAACCTCTATTGCATCACCCCATCGATAGACTCTGGTAAAATAAAGACAAAGTTTAAGAAAGGGGATCTGGTCAGAGTATCAAAGCTACGTGGGGTATTTGATAAGAAATATGAGAACAGCTTCACAGATTAAATATTTACGGTTGAACGATGCATACTCCGCTACCAGTGTACGAGTTAGTTGATTATGATCAGGATCGAATACACGGATCGTTTTATGAGGCCGAATTGCAGAAAGTAAAAATTAATGGTGAGCGGGGAGGACCAAGTCTTTGTGAGGTGGAGAAATTGGCCCGAAACATTCAACAGTTGAGTCAGAGCATCAGATGTTAAAACTGTCAAATAATATCGCCCACAAAACCGTGTAACACATCGTCGATTCACTATAAAGCGGGGGTTCTACAGACTATGATTAATTAGTAAACCTTACCCTCCAAAGCCTTTAGATGACTTTTTTTGCTCCGTCAAATTCACAATGTCTGATGAGGGGTTCTATGTAACTCTACCTTCCAACGCCAGCGGAGAGGTATTTAAAGATAACACGAGCTCAAATTATACTACAGACCTTCCCAAGGCTATTGAGCTAAGTGGAGACTGGGTAGTGGGACTGTGTGAAATTGTCTACCCTCATACATGGTATAACCTGTCGGATCAGCATTCATACATTGATTTAAAGAAGGTTGTTTATGAGGTGGGAGACAAATCTAAAGATGAGAGGAATACACCCCGTATAGAATACGCCAGGTCCAAGTTTTCTGGAGGGGGGTATTTTGAGAGACCTCAAGACCTCTCAGATGCTCTAGTCCCAGCCGTGAAGAAATATGACAGGAGCATCGATCTCTCCTACAATAATGTCTCGAAAAAATTTGACTTCAGGGGGGATGGAGGATACAAAATTCGAGCTAGCAGCCCTCTCTCCATCATGCTCGGTTTGAACGCTGACGAATGGTGGACCATCTCCAACAGACCTGCGCCCCACCCAGCGGATCTCGGCACTGGTGTATATAACCTGTTTGTCTACACAGACATAATCCATTTCCAAACTGTTGGTGACAGTCACTCACCTCTGCTCGGTGTCGTAAACATAAATGGTAAATTCGGTGACGTGATTGGTGTAAGGTATAACACAGTACATTACCTCCCCGTTTCAAAAAGCTATATCAAGACAATCTGCATACAGGTAAAAACAGATCGTAACGAGTGTGTGAACTTTGTATACGGGAAGACGATCGTGAAGCTGCACTTTAAACCGGTTTTGACACCTGCGGTAAAATGGCATACTTAACACACAGACAAGAACCAACGCGGTTTGTCCAATATTATGTGAACCAGACGGGTGGAGAGCTACCCGGGTTTTCAGGACAGCCTGTCATGTATGGCCGTGGATTTGGATCTGTGTTTGCCCGCCTCTTCCGGTTTATATCCCCATTTGTTAAGAAAGGAGTGTCGATTGCTAAACCGCACCTTAAAGCTGCGGCATCGAATATAGCTTCGGACGTCTTTGGGAGGGCGGTCGATAAAATCAAGAGCAAGATCCGTCAGAATTCTGATGCTCAGGAAGGTTCAGGAATAATGATCTTATCAAGACGAGGTCGAAAGAGACCCCCTGGAGAGCGTGTTTGGATGACTAGAAAACAAGCCAAGACAAAGAAAAAGAAACCACTCAGGGTGAGCAGGCAGAGGGGAAGGAAGTCCGGCAGAGGCTCTGACATATTTTAACTGAATAGGAATATGGCTCTACTACACGTCAAATCGGGAGAGTGTACGCTCGGTGAGCTTGACTTATTTTCAGCGCCTATGACTCAACTATCGGTAGAGGATTAGCTGTACACTGAGATTTCACCCCTTTCGGCCATCACCGATGGAGGACCGATAGAATTTTTTATCCCTGGTGGGGGCGAGTCGTATACCGATTTAAATGACATGTTGATCCATCTCAGAGTTAAAATTAGCAATGCTAACGGTTCGCCCATGGCTCGTGACGCTAAGGTCGGCTTAATTAACTACCCTCTAAACACAATTTTTTCCCAATGTGATGTAACCCTTGGAGACCGTTTAATATCGCAGTCCAGCGCTACGCATCCTTAAAGAGCTATGATCGAAACATTGCTTAATTATTCAGATCAAACCCTTAAAAGCCAGTTCAGTGCAGGGCTTTTTTATAAAGATACAGCCGATGAAATGGATTCTACAGAGACTATTGATGGACCGAATGAAGGATTAAACCAACGTGCCTCCTTTACAGCCCAATCTCGAGAGGTGCACCTGCTAGGACCGCTTCATGCTGACATATTATTCTGTGAAAGACTACTTTTGAACTCTGTTGACATGAGAATTAAGCTAACCCGAGCAAGCGATGCGTTCTGTCTTATGGGTGCTGCAGATTCTACTTTCAAACTATGGATTTTAGGTGCAGCTCTCTTTGTCAAAAAGGTGACTGTATCTCCCGCCGTACGGCTCGGTCATGAGATTGCATTAATGAAAGGAAATGCTTTGTACCCGGTATCTCGTGTAAATGTAAAAACATACTCTATTCCTGAACATTCAAGAATATGCACTCAGGAGAACCTGTTCTTGGGTATGACACCTAAATATGTGGTTATTTCGATGGTCAATCACCAGGCCTTCACAGGAGCACGCAATTTGAATCCGTTTTCATTCAACCATTATAATATGGAGTATCTAGCTCTGTCCCGTGATGGTAGACAGATTCCTGCTAAGGCCTTCCAGCCCAACTTCGATCAGGGTAATTCTGTACGAGAATATTACAACCTGTTTACATCCACAGGGAGGCATTTAAAGGATCTCCCCCTAAGCATAACTAGGGAGGACTTTAACACGGGTTACGCATTATTTGCTTTTAATCTCGACCCATGTGCTGAATCTGAAGCACTATCACCAGTACGCAGTGGTAACATTAGGCTAGAAATGAGATTCAGAACTCTGTTACCGCACACAACAACGCTGATTGTAAACGCGTGCTACGACTCCATCCTGGAAATAGACTCTAAAAGAAGAGTTTTGGTGGATTATTATTAACCATTTGGAAACATGAATAATCACGAACTCGATGCAATACTCAGTCATCTGCTTGGGAAGCTTTTCTGCGGTGTATGGGCCAGCGACCAACTGGAGCTGCTACCACTAACATTCCCCAGACCGGCTTATTTTATCATCAATACACACCCTTCTAACATGCCTGGGGAACACTGGCTAGCCCTCACTCTGGAAGAGGGTGGTAAAGCAACGTTTTTTGACTCTTACGGGTACTCGCCAGAATTTGTCTATTACCCTTCATCCATTTTGGATTTTTTGAAAGATCGTTCGTCTGTGATAATGTATCATGACCAACAATTTCAGAGCGTTCAATCTTCTGTTTGTGGGCATCACTGTATTTTTTCTTTATGCCATAGAGCCTGTGGTCTCTCCATGCAACAAGTTTGATCAAAGTATTGTCAAATTCCTGAATCAAATGATGAGATTGTATCTAACTTTGTCAATAAGTATGTGAAATGTGCTATGAAGCGAAACACAACGTTTTTCACGCATAGAACCTGTTCTCTAGATGTGTTTAAAGATTGTTACGGGTTTTGAAATGTATGAGAATATGCATCAAATGTATTAGAGTTATGATGTTTAACATGGAATGAAATAAACCTGTACGCATGAAATTATGTGAACAGATATCGTTTATTGTGAAAAGAAACAACGCTTATTCAGTAGTCATGCAGCTAGGGGGAGAATGTGAGCCAGCTGGGGGCTCGGGTTGCCTTACGAAGAGACTTTTTACTGAAATGATCTTCCGCTCTGGTCCAGAGGGGTGATAACGTAACACTCTTACGCTTTCTGCGTGGTACCTGTGCATTCTGAGGCCAAACTGGTGACATCATGAACGACCTCCTTCTTTCCCGGCGTTTTGTAGCAGTTGGAGCCTTTAAAGACGGCCAAACTGGTGACATCAATACGCGCTTTTTATTTTTTGATTTCCTGCCAGCCCTCTCATCCACGACACTCTCAACGGCAGGTGTAGAAGAGGTCTCTGCGGAGTCTAGACCGTCTAAACCTCGGCTATACCCACTAACGATCTGGTTGTCCTTCGGGGGGTCATCATTCGCACGGTCTCTCTGCAGCGATAGGGTGACACGCAGATCTTCGTTCTCTCCTTGCTTAAGGAGGGTTAGGTATTTCTGAAGTAATGCGTGGTAGCGTTTAATTTTCTCGTACGATGCACTGTTTGGGTCATCCAATATTGCCTGCATGTCCTCATCAGCGTCATCCTGAGCCTTCTGTCGTATGGTTCCGGAGTTATCCCGTTGCTTCAGACGATTTAATTGATGCGGCGAGACTAGAAACATATTCTGTGATGCTCTCAGTGTCATAATACACGTCTACCGGCGGAATAGTCCAGCCACCAATTCGCCGAGAAACGGTATTACAGCTGCAATCAGCAGGAGAATTCCTCCTGTCTGGGTTTTCAATGTCTGTCGTTTGCGCTTTAACCCCACCTTCCGATCAGCCAACAGCCTGAGGATTTTTTTCTGCTTCTTAAGTCTGTTGTATTGTGTTGTGGACACCTTGATGTTCCCTTTCAGCACATTTAAAGCAATCTCGCACAAGCTTTGTAGAAAGTCGGGAGAACAATGAGTTAGGATATCTTTACGTTTCTGGGGTGTGGAATGAAAAAGAGCCCCTAGTAACGGTGCATTTCTTTTTATGCGTGCCGACATGTTGGTCACTTGTTCTTAGCTATGTAAACAGCCGGCCACTGTCCAGGAAGTAAACCTGTCCTGAGCCTGTATTGGTCTGGTGTGTCAGGGGTTAGGTGTACACATAAATAGCCGTGTGGTTGGCTCGTAGCATCTTCAAAACTCTCCATGAAAAAGGGTTTCTGTCCAGGTAAAATTTGACGGGCTAAATTTGCTACCTGCAATCTGTCACGTGGGTTTTTAAACAAGACCATATAATTACAATTAAGACTGATAGTTCAAGTATGTTTCCCCTTGAGAAACACATTCTGAGTCAACATCATAACGCTCATGTTTCTATGGTGTCGATATTGCGTGAATATTTTCACGACCTCTGGATGCTCAGCTGCTTGAAAGAGTACATCATCGAGAATCAATAGATGCGATTGATCTGGGGGGAATAAAACATCATCTTCAAAGGAATGAGGCAATCCTTCGATGAATTTAATTGATTTATTAATCTTCATCAACACCGTATACAATGGTTGGAATGAAGTGTAGATCCAAACAATATTTTCAGGTACAGAATCCATCACATGTAGACAATTAATCAAAACATTTTTTACAAAAAAAGACTTCCCACAGCCACTCGGGCCTACCACAAGACTTGAAAAAGGAGTTTTAAATCTTGGGTCAAAGTTAATCGCTTCCAGTTCACCCTGACGCTGCATTTCCCCCCCCCCCTCAAAAATCAAATGGTAGCGTTGCTCCGTCTGGGAACAACCTCCGCTTGTCATAGACCACCCTGAAAGTTTTGATAAATGAGTGATTCCTCAGATGGAACCCGTTTTTATCACGTTTGATGGAATGCTGCGGTGCTTTGAGTACCTCGCCTCTCTCACCACCCAGGTAACCGTCAACAAGTCCCGTCATTGTATCAAAATTCACCCTTTCACAGCATTCTATGGTTCGCGATATCCCCTTTGCTCTCATCACAACCTTCCCCCTGTGCTTTGTCTGATACGAGTAACTCTTTGGCCCCGCGGCAACAAACTCCTGAATGGTGTCCCCTGGAGGAAGCTCGTTTGTCAAGTCACCCAAATAGCTACCTGTCGGCAGAGAGCTCTTGCCTTCGCGCACAACATAGATCACACTGTCTGTGTCAAGGTAGAGTACCCGTTCTTGGAGCTGGTGTAGGTATCTGAATAACTCTAGTTGTGCGTAAGCTGTTGTAAATGCGGCAACGAACACATTGGTTGTTTTGTTAGGGGGCGTTACACAGTTTTTGTTGTACCTCCATTGAATCATAACCATCTTGGGGTTCAGAAAGCTGAAGTATGTCACAACGAACTTCCCTGAAAACAGGAACTCAAAAAACTTGTCAGGGTGTTTAATGATTGAGGTTTGGGTTTGGTCATTTTTTTGAGCAAACTTCCCCCAAAGCGAATTCAAACACAGCTTGGCTACTTGACGCTTTGCCGGGTTTAATTTAATTTTTTCAGGGTCTAACTCTACACCCTGATTCGCCATGAAATCCTGGATGTATTTCTGTCTGTCCTCCTCGCTCTCTACACCCTCGGGATAACCTGAAGCTTCCTGCTTGGTCTTCAAAAAGGAGTTGACATACTTTGCAAAGATCTGATCACTATGCTGCTCAAAGTGCCACACCTCAATGATCTGATCGATTCTGTAGCTGTGTGAAAGCACTTCTTTAACCTCTTCAGACACCCATACACCTGTTAAGGCTCTCTCAGTGTCAGTGTGGGTGCACCTATGTGTCTGATTGTTCACCAATGCACATGTGCGACAGAGGGTGAATACAAGCTTTCCATGATCTGTTCTGAATGGTAGAATGGGGAAATAAAGACCACGAGGTGGTGAAATGACTGCTTTGATAAATCCATAATAATTTCTAGGATCATCAAAGTTTTCCCTGATTATGATCGGGTGCCCTACAGGAAAGCTTTTCGTCTTCTGAACAAATGGGTAAAGACTACACACGTCCTGGTAAAGAACCTGCTCACCGGGGGCTGCAGAGTACCTCAACCTGACTGCACATGTACGCCCTCCAAAAAGCGCTTCACGGGGGGTAAGTGGTGCAGGAGCCTGGTAGGTCATCATGAACTGCTTCACATCAGCGTTACTCTTCTTCATTTCTTCCCACACATGTTCCCACATCACCTCGAGCTCTATACCGTACACAGTCCTCAGCACATGCTCCCTCTCCATGGTCATAGCGTAGAGCTGCCCATAAGGCATACCGGTCAATGGACTCTCAGCTGTCAGATAGCGACAGGTGCTGCAGCCATGATGCTCACAGCCATGGAACTCAAACCCTATTTTACGCTCCCGTACCTCCAGGTAACCGTCTAAAAAGTATGATCCAATCTTTTTCTCACCACCCCTTAGAGCGTGCTGTATTCTAACATTCCTTGTATGTGCAACATATTCTAACCACTCAATGGAAGCTGTGGAAAACTTTTTAAACTGTTCGCTGTAGTCTGTCTGTGAAGGAACAGCGAGAGTGTCCGCCTTCAGATGATTACTTTGAAACACTTTCATACAAGCACTTGCGATGGTGATCCTGTTAAAAGGGTCAATCTCACTGTCGTTAAAAAACTCCTGACGAAACCTTGTACATCCTTGTAGGAGTATCTCCACATCATTCTTACAGTAAAAGAGAGCCTCCTTTTTAAAGTCAAACACGCCCTTGCTAACCTCAGCGTACCATGTATAGAATTCCTCCTGCTCAGCACGATTCATTCGCTCAACACCGTAAAATGATGGCAGCGGGTAAGAACCTACATAGCTCAGATTGTCAGAGGATGAGAAACGGTGTGGGAAATAGCCCTTGCTATGGTCAGGAAAACCCAGGGGATTCAGGCATTTTACTAAGCTTCATGGGAAGGAAAGATAGGCTGTCAATGAACCTCAAACCGTAATCAGGATCAGTGATGCTCAGAATTTTACACCCTTGCATAATGATGTCAGGATTTAAACCCATCTCCGTCATTGCATTCAGAACAAGGTAGGAATCAAAAGCTCTAGCATTATGGGCTACACATGTGTAATTCCGACGGCCTGGCCTCCTGATTTCACGAATAAACTCCCGAATACAATCACTGCCGTAGGCTGACCACTCCTCACCAGATGTGGACTTTGAACAGATCAGAAATGGAACATGCTCACCCTGCGCACCAGGGAAAGTTTCAATATCGTAAAAAATCACCTTCTCACTTATTTCGGTATCGACAGAACATGTCTGGATATAACATTTATGGTCTGCAACACAGGCTAAGCTAATAGCAAAACACAGTTTATCATCTCAATCATTGTTCACAATATATAGGTGGCGTCTCTTCTTGTGTATAAGCTCGCAATCGAGAGACATTTCAACTTTTCGTCTAGCTCCCCCGCTAAGATCACGCACTGTTTGAATTACAAACTCCAAACGCTCTGTTGAGGCTATTTCGGCATTGGATTGCATCAGATCATCTAAAAACGTTTCGAACTGGTGCATGACGTTACTCCCCCCTTCATCGACTGAGAAAGTCACGCTGCGAGACACGCCGGGTCCATTAACCTCTATCTGCCCAATATCGTTAGTGTTAACCAGCGGTGTAACCCGGTCTGATAAACCCCTGAGCATATTCATTATGTGATTATGACATTCGTACGGACACGGTTGATCACCCTCAGGCCGGACAAAGTTGTGTCGGATCTCTATGTTATTGAATTCGTCACGTACATTGATCTGAAATTCTTCATCTTCCTGACTAGACGGTTAAGGACTATTTAGCTCCTGTGAGACATTCATACTGACTGGTTGATGTTGCTATTTAAACATACGATCAGAAAAAAAAGGACATGAAAAAACATTCAGAGTCAGACAATACACAAGTTGGAGAAAGCTCCAGACAGTCTCACTGTTAATTGAAGTAGCAAGGCTGGCGTTGGGCAGATCCGCTGAGATCCAATTGCAAACAGCTCCGTGCTTCGATCACGATCTATGATAAAGCGCAGGTAAAAGTCAGGAATATAATAAAATAAATAAAAATACAGTAATACCCATATCTGAACAGTCAACAGAATTTAACAAACAGTAAACTCACCTCAGAGCAGCGTTTCGCTTTGTAGCAACCCCCAGCGCCTTTTTCCCGCTCCAGCCCGAAACCAACTCAGAGCAGCAACCGGAGTTGATCGATACTTCTAGCTGTAACAGAGTATGTATGCTATGGTGAATCTATCGATAAGCCAGCAGCGAATCCAGCTTGGCGCAATGAAACATCCGTAGACGATCGCACAATTGCGAGCTAAAAAACATTTAATCACCTCGCTCCAAACCGATAATACAGGTCGCCGATGTGAAGATTTCCTGAAGTCGCTGTGAAGTTGATCTCACCGCTGAACCCGTAACTCCAGCTCTAAGCAGGGGAAGCTCTGGATTCCCGCCAGGACTCAGCTCTGACGCGGTCTGAGAATGACGCGGGCTTTTGGGATTCCCTTCGAATGAAGCCGGTGATACAGTCTTCGTGAAACCGCTGTTTTCTTTGTTCGTCGTAGCACCGCGCTCCGTTTCCTTAAGGTCTGATCGTCGAATGAGGTCCTTTCAGCATGCTGTAGAGATTAACCGTTTTCCGACAGCCTTTTATACAGGTAAATGCAGCCCGGTGAGCACCGCCCAAACCGGTTTACCTGACTTGCGGACGTAGGTGAAGTCAGGGGCGTGATAAATACAGCGAATACAAAGCACAGCAGGGGCGTGTCAAACGCCGATTGGTGGACTGTTTTTTATCTGTAACTTTAGTAGTTTGGTGGATTTCTTATTTCCAGCTTAAACCAAACAGGTTTAAAGTGATGTTTTTTTTTTTATTCTTATCTGTTTTTAAAGACTATGTAAGGGTGCATTTTTTTTAAATCAACAAAAAGATGAGCATCTGCTTCAACATAGCTGTGGGTGAATAAATTCTCTTTTTAATGCTCTTACAAGTTTAATTTATCATGGTTGATTTGTTAGAATCAGATGTAATGGTGTCTCTAGAGTGTTGGAGCTAATGTGGTTTTACATTAAAGTCAGGAAGCTAAAAAGCACCTTTTAACTGTTTAAAATAAAATGGAATGCTCAAGGAGCCATGTTGAGACAGAGCCCAGACCGTATATTAATAAAGGGACTTGTCCGGACATGTTCTGACGACACTGAGGAGTTAGATTCAAACCATTGGGGGCGCTATATACACTATAGGCTGTAATGTTAATTTTGAACCACAAGAGGGAGGTATTTATATATTTTGGTGTAATACAATTTATTGGGCCACTAGGGGGAGCCATTTTTACATTAGCATGTCATTTTAATTTTGAACCACTAGAGGGAGGTATTTATATATTTTGGTGTAATACAATTTATTGGGCCACTAGGGGGAGCCATTTTTACATTAGCACGTCATTTTAATTTTGAACCACTAGAGGGAAGTATTTTCACATTTGGGTGTAAAGTTACTTTGAACCACTAGAGGGAGGTACTTATATATTTTGGTGTAATACTATTTATTGGACCACTAGGGGGAGCCATTTTTACATTTGCATGTCATATTAATTTTGAACCACTAGAGGGGGCCAATTATACAATAGGCTGTTATATTAAAATTGAACCACTAGAGGGAGGTATTTGTATATTTCGGTGTAATGCTATTTATTGGGCCACTAGGGGGAGGTGGTATTTGTATATTTTGGTGTAATACTATTTATTGGACCACTAGGGGGAGCCATTTTTACATTTGCATGTCATATTAATTTTGAACCACTAGAGGGGGCCAATTATACAATAGGCTGTTATATTAAAATTGAACCACTAGAGGGAGGTATTTGTATATTTCGGTGTAATGCTATTTATTGGGCCACTAGGGGGAGGTGGTATTTGTATATTTTGGTGTAATACTATTTATTGGACCACTAGGGGGAGCCATTTTTACATTTGCATGTAATTTTAATTTTGAACCACCAGAGGGAGGTATTTAGATATTATGGATCCGGAACCGGAAAGGGTTTGGGTCGCCGGAACCGGAAGGGGTGGGGGTCACCGGAACCGGAAAGGGGTTTTGACGGGGGTGTGGTCTATTTTGACAGGTGGGCGTGGCCACAGATAGGGACGTGGCCTGTTTTGACATGTGGGCGTGTCCCTCTATGGCAGGTGGGAGTGGCAACCAGAAGGGGCGTGGTCTCATTTGCATTTTGACAGCTAGTGGTCTATACTTTCTCTCATATGTCATCATTCGATCTATCTCTTGATCCGCAAAGTCGGCTTGCCAACATACAAGTCAGCCGATGAAAGTCTGAGACTACCTCGCTTTTAAAGTCGGGGGCGTAACAAATGCAGGCTGACCTTAACGCTCCTCGTACATTGATCCATTTAAATAGAAATGGCAAGAAGTTTCCTTAATCACACCTTGAAGTGTTTTGTGAAATGGGCTACTGTGGTTTGCTAGAGTCCTGCAGCCTTAGGAATGTCTTAGTAACAGTGACAAAGTGGGTAAGAACACCCGATTGTCCAGAGAATTTAGTCTCATTATTTTCAGTCAACATTCTTGTTTGCTTAATTTAACCATACCTCATCTTTATTCTCTAGTCTGCAAACATTTACTATCCAGGGTATGTTTTTATTTTGCTTTTTTACCCATTATTTCATAAAACCTCTCGGTTCAAATCAACTCTGACGAATTTTGTTTAGTCAATATTTTATTTATTGTTTCAAACAGTCGATTTGTGCATTTCACTTTGTGAACTTGTGCTCCAGGAGCAAAAGGAGAACGTGATCAGTACACTTCCTGTGTGTTGATGATGTCACGGGAAGGGAACAGGGGAAGAGGGGGAAGAAATCTGTTGCAATTTGATATTGAAGTAAATATCAGGGTTTTATTTGCCTTTGTATTTGTATGTTATTGTGAACGGGATTGTCTACGCTCTAAATGTTGTTTTTTGTGTTTGCTGGTATAAAGTAGCATCAATAGGTTGATTGTAATGTTTAGTCTTACCTGACATGGAATATTCAATTGGAGACTAGAGCTGTGTTGCAAAAAATCGCAATTGATTCTTATAAAAATTATAAAAATTCTTAAAAATCGATTTGGACATTTAAAGATCGATTTTAATTGTTTAACATCATTTGCCGTTTTTACTAAAATGGGAAGGAAAAGTCTAGACAGTCGTTTTAAGGCTTAGGTCTGAAAGGGTTAATACAGTTTCGGATCATGATAATCGATTCTAACTCTTGAGAATTGGAATCAAATCGATTCCTGACATGTGAATCGATACACAGCTCTATTGGAGACCATCTTGTTTGAATAGCTTGAGCGTATTTAAACAGAAGGCAAGGCAAATGTATTTGTTTAGCACACTTCACTTTTATTAGTTATTTCTTTATCTCATCTGTTGGCCATGCTTTACTTTATGTCCTTATTAGCATTATTGTTCTCTGATTTAAGTTCTTTCTAAAGTTACTGATGTTCCTGTCATGTTTCCCTCTTCTCTTGTTACATTCATTAGTGCTTTTGCTTTTAGTTTCTATTAGTCTCCTCTACTCTTATTCTCTTAGATTTCTTTTATTCTTAGTTCTTACTTTTCTCATCTACAATTAATCTCTAGCCAGTCTTCTCTTCTGTTATTCCTTTGTTTTCATTCTCTGTCTTCCTCCTGCCATTCTGCTCCCCTGCCTAGTTGCTAATAATCTTCACCTGCTCTCTCCTTCTCACCTGCATCAGTTTGTCGCTAATTGGTTCTTAGGCTTTCAGCGACACTTCTAATCCTTCCTCAGTGTAATTTCAGCTTTCTGGTTTCCTATGTTCCCCGCCGGATCCTCTGTCTTTATACCCTGCCTTTATCCCCCGACTTAGATTCCAACTTGTCAGTCCTCTTGTCAGACTTTTGTTAGTTCTTCATTTTTACAGTTATTAAACATTCCTCATCTACACAGTTTTCTGCATTTGGGTCCTCCTTACAACGCCTGGTCTGGGGGGTTGGTAAATTGCAATGGACAATGGACAACAGATCTTCAACATACTTTGGAGCAAAACCATTCAATGATTTATAAACTAGTAAATATTTGGAAATCTATTCTCTGAGCTACAGGGAGCCAGTGTAAGGACTTTAGAACTGGGGTGACGTGCTCTACTTTCTTTCCTGGTTCTAGTGAGGACAAGGGCAGCAGCGTTCTGGATCAGCTGCAGCTGTCTGATTGACTTTTTAGGCAGACCTGTGAAGATGCTGTTGCAGTGAACAGTTTTTCACAGTCCTGTTGTGATATTAGTCCTTTAATCCTATAAATGTACTTCAGATGATAAATGACATTGTTATTGCCTTTATGTGACCCTGGAGGTTCAGGTCTAAATCCATTACTAGATTACTAGACTTAATTAACTGAAGCTGTGTGCTGACTCTTGATTGTTTCTCTTTAGGTGCAAAAATAATTACTTCAGTTATGTTTTTATTCAGCTGGAGATAATTTATAGCAGCTAATAACAGAAGAAATCAGTTAAGGTGGCGAAAACCAGGTCAGTCTATCTGAGTAAGTTCAGTTATGTTAATTTGCACCTACTTACTCTTGTCAGTAACGCAGCTCCATGCGGAGAGTTCAGGACACAGCAGGTGAAATGCTCATAATTAATGCATGTAGCTTATTAATCTACTCGATGTGTGATGGCACGATGTGAATCCTCTGTTCAGTTTGTTCAGATTGAATATTAGTTAAACTAAAGGAAACTTAAATATTACTGAATATATTATGATTATCATTTTAATTACAGACATACATGCATTAACTGCTGCCCAAACGCTAACATCTGCAGCCGTGATTTCTACTTCCGTAAACAGAGCGCGTTGTGTGTGACATCTTGCCTTCTTCTGCACGTGGGGGCCGCTTCAGGGCCGTGAACTGTTCACACTGGAGCGTGTTTGCTATCATATTTTAGTTATAGTGTGAACAAAAACATGACAAAATCGGATTTCATCCAAAAATTGGAATTTAGCATTAAGACCTGCAGTGTGAACGTAGCCTTTGACACTCCCAAGTAGTACAGTATGTAAAGGATATGTAGCTTACCGGGTTACCCCTGCTTGGACGCATCCTGGTGTCAATTTCTGTACCATGCAGGCCTTGATCTCTGCATCGCCGATCCCTTTATAGAGCTTCTTAAAATGGTCTGTTTAAAAGGAAATCAAATTCCATGAATTGATTTAGTCATTCCTTCAGATTCTCTAAACCATTTATTCCTTGTAGGGTCAAAGGGAGCTGGTGCCTACGTCTTATCTAAAAGGGTTGAATCAAACAAAAAGAAAAGAGAATCATAATTTTTGAAGTAAATATGATGAGTTTAATTGAAATTACTTTTTTTGGATATGCTTATGGCTTCTTTTTTCCAAGACTTTTTTTATGAAACTCTAAAATGCTTTCCGATGACAAGCTGTCGTTTTTCTCCAACAACCCCCTTTCTGCCTGTAACTGAGCATGTTGTCATTTCTTCCACAGTAAAAATGGAGTCCATGACTGTTCTTGTCAGGTTTTTGTATCCATCACATCTTCTTGCAAGGTCAAAGACCACTGGGTTCATTAAGTCTGTTATAGAGTCATTCTGTAAAGATAAAAGAGAAAACAGGAGTCAGGTTTATTTGGTGCAACTTTGGGTGTCAACATTTCTAAGAGTCTATCTCAACACAAACATTATCTTTAGTCTGTGTGAACGGAGGTCTTTTGTATAATAAAATCGTGATTTATGAAAACAAAACGTCAACTTTTTTGTACTTTATTTTCTGCTCATTGTTTGCTTTCAGAGTCATCAGGTAAAATAATCCACTTCAGGGTTGAGCCTCCTAGCCTTTTAATTTTCTTTTCTCTTCTTTTTTTTTTACAGACAATACCTTTGAAGGATTTCAAATTGTTGGCAGAACTGTGCTTCAAAAGAAACAATCGATTTGATTGGTCTATGGTTGCTGTAGTGGGTGGGGCAATGCTTCACATCCAGCTTTGTGGAAAGAACTGAAAGGTCAGTGGTCAGGCAGACCATTGTTGCTATAAAATGATAAGGTGAATAAAGAGAAAAAAAAATGTATTTAAAAAAAGTGCTTAATACTACATAATGTGATTACTTTCACCTGGATAAGCAGTGTTTTCTTTTGCTTTGCTAACTTTTTATAAATGAGAAAGCATATTTTATGGGTGGTTCAATTTACCTTAATGGATTGTGGTAAATTGAGCCACTCATTTCAGCTTATATGAGCCATCTTCAGAATTTAATTTTGAGGGTTCCTTTGGCAACAGTTAATACATGAAAATGGGTAAAATTATACACTAGATACATTTTAACATATTCTAAATGTGTAGATCCAGTGGCAGCATTATGCTGTGGGCTGTTTTTACTGCACCATGCTGTCATACCATGGACTGTTGGTGAATGAAAGATTCACTCATCACACTGCAGCGGTATCTGAGGTGCCTCCACTCTTTACATTCTTGGATGCCAAGCTGGTAGGTTCTGAAGAAATAACAGTGAATTTTGAATGTGTTATCAAGGAAGAAAGGGTTCATACCACAGCTAAAACCATCAACCTCCATCTGTGCGATCTGGCTAAATAACAAAGACGGCTAAGCCTCCATTGTTTGTGTCACAAGTGAGGAACATGTTGGCTAAATTTCCACCAAGGCGTACAAACTAAAAAGAAAGAAAAGATCAGAAGAAGCAAAGGAGCAGAGAAGGATGACCCCCCCCCCGACCCCGACCCCGACCCCGACCCCCGCAAAGCATGTAAAGTAGTCTATGGAGACCAAAATGACCCAAAGCCCACTGAGGAGTGGATCAGCTGTGGGAACTGCAACGTCTGGTTCCATGAGACGTGTGGAGAAGAAAATTGTATCTGTGAAGACGGTGGTCTTTTTGAAAATAGAACATAGCCTAGAATTGTTATGAAAAGGTTCTAATAATCAATTAATTATGGTTGATTTTTTTTATTTCGGTGTTGCTATTCATGGATTATTTGATCAACACCTGAATTTGTTATGTTTTCTAAAATGAGTTCAAATGAAAGTTGATTGATTTGTTGTTGAACTGTTTTATCACAAATGATTGGTTTGCTTTGCATTTTAAATGGCTCATTTTAGCTGAAGGTGGGCCCACTTTACCTGAAAACACTGCTCATCTAAATAAACAACTATACTACCCAAGCAGTTATATTTTATAAAGTTAAATCGACAAATACATGTTGAAAACAAACCATATTAACAACAAAAACACTATCCAGTCTCATTCAGTGCTTGTTTTTTCCGGTTTAACAAGGGATTTGCCAAAAAGTGCCCCAGTTTACCTGATTACACCCCTTTTACTGTATGCCTACTACAAGGAGTGCTGACGGCTTCTGATTGTATTCTGTGAGGAAATATTTCTTAGCCTCTGAGTCACCTGTATGACTAATGACAGTCTGGGCTCTAAATGCTTGCTCTCAGATCCTCCAACGAACAGCAGCTGTTAGTAGGCGACGTGAAGGACGGCCTGCCTCTTTGCCTTTCCCCGTTTGACGGGCAGCCGGTAGCAACAATGCTCACACGCTGTGAGGGACCGTTAGATCAACAAAGCTTGCGGTGTGGGGTGGAAAATGTACTTAAACTCCACATGTGTGCTCGAACCGGATTAGAAAGTTAAAAGAAAGAAAAGTGTATTGAACAGGAAGTTAGTCTAAAGATGGGAGCTGAAGATGGGAGCTGGAATGTAAAAGTCGCCGCCGAGGCTTAGCATTCCTACCAGGGAGGCAGATTTACCCCCCCTTACCACCCCAAGCCGCCTATTTTCGTCTGTTTGCACTTCACGCATCTGTGTTGCCGTGCGCTGATTTGCAAACACGCTTCGCTGTGGGTGCAGGAGCACGCGTGTCTGTTTGTGCTCATTTTCCCCACCACCTGCATCCGCGGTTAGCTCTGCGTGGCAGATTTTCCACTTAACATGATAGAAATGCCTCTGGCCATGAATAACACATTTACTCTCTACTGTACCAAAGGCAAAGTATTACATGATCAGTTTCCTCAGCCAGGATATGTTCCAAATGGGGGAAGAAAAAAAATCTCTGTTCCTTTAGGATGTTGTAGCTACAGAAGCAGCACTATTTTAGGGATATGGGGGGGAAAAAATGCTGGAAAAACAAGATCAACAGTGAAAAAATGAGGAGGAGGAGGTGGTGGTGGTGGTGGGGGCGGCCACAGCAGTCAGCAATGATTTGTGTCCCCTCCAGAATGGCAGTCGTTGGTAGCAAAGTGTGCGTTTGGGGCGTCCGTGCCCCATGTGTGTGTGTGTGTGTCTGTAGATGTCACTGCGTATGTGTGTCTTAGGGCTGAGCGTGGAAGCGCTAATGGAGTGTTGATTGCCTGGCAGTAAGCAGGCATCAGTGGGTAATTGCAGCTCTACGGTGTAACGGCTCGAGAATGAAGACGCGTTTCACATTCGATCACGACGCCCTCAGTGTAGATCCATCTGTACGGAGCGAGATATATTTCTATCGAGCTTACAGGCCGCTAAACAAAAGGGCGCCGACACCTCGCCCGCCCGAGTTGTGCGTCTGCAAACCGACACGCTGGCAAATTGAAGGTTTTAAAAAGGCTAAGTCTGAAAGTAAACGTATGGCTGTAATGCTTTAAGTCGATTTCAAAAGGTAAAAAAAATAAATTAATGAAAAGGTGGAGCCTGCCCTTTCTTCCGTCTTCTGTTTTCTTTTCCTTTGCATCTGGTCTACCCTTGGTGAACTTCACTCGTGTTGCCAGGCGACAAGGTTGTCTGGGAGCAGGGCTTTGATGAACAAGCACAGTCTAATAGCTATAGCCCTGCCAGCACACTTAACTCAGGCACAGGCAGGTAGACAAATGTATTCATGTGTGCAAACAGAGTGGCATGTTTGCCGCCTGAGCAGACAGCACAGGTAGCCATACAATGAATGTGTTGCTGACCCTGATGGACTAGCACTACCCCGCGCCCACTGTTTGCTGCACGTTCTGCAATCCTCTGTGCCCACTACATCTTCTCCATGTGGACATATCATTCACAAAGCAAATAGCAGAGACGATATCCCAGATCAAACCTTCACATCAAGTTTAGTGCGGATAGTAAACATGCACAATTTGCATTGGCTTTACTTTAGAAGAGCGGTCCCAAACCTCTTCTTTTTTTTTTCTTTTGCCACGGACAAGTTTAATATCAGGCAATATTTTCACGGATGAGCCTTTAAGGTGCCTCGCCCAAGGCAGCTCTGCCCTCCCCCAGACGGTGATCCAGATCACCCCCAAAATCAAACCACTTGTTTCTGGTCCCATTGCAGACATTTCTTGAAAATATCATCAAAATCCGTCGACAAATTCTGGACTTATGTTGCCAACAGACAGACAAACAAACAAACCCTGGCAAAAACATAACCACCTTGGCGGAGTTAATAATGAATGTAAATCCAGTGTGTCCTTGTGACTTTATTAGCAGCGTCCCTGTATTATCGCGCCTAAAAAAACATAACATGAGTAACTTCCTATCTGCCCCCCATTGCTCTCTGGTCACCATAGTAACATTAAAGCAACACTTAATAAGTTTCCTGCTTCTCCTCCTAACTGGTTGAAAGGGGAATTACAACTGTTGTGAACAACCCTGCCGCAGCCTGGTGTTGCTCCCATCGGTTTTGCAGATAACAGTGTCATCAGTCTAGGTGGTGTATTTTGTATTTGTTTATGAATGTACGATTATTGGCAGTTCAGAAACAAAGAAAAAGGAATTGGGACTTTGCTCGCTACTTTTTTAGATGGTTTGAAACTGTAAGAATGAACTGACAGCAATAATAGCCTAGTTCGATTCACACACGGATGAAGTCCCAAAACTTAGCTCATGGTTTAGTGTGTGATAGCCATTTGCATTGTCTACTAAGATAAACTTAGAGCATTTTGTTGAGCAGAGACAGATGAATACGGTTTTGTGGTTGCAAAACTACATATATTACATTATGTAGTAATATACGTTTCCTGTCTCTCCTTGCTCCAACTATCAGCTGTTGCTGTAAAGCAGGTAGAGCCCTCCCACTAGTGCCTACCTGAACCATCAAAGTTGTTTAGTGCAGTTTCTGACCAGCAGAGGGCGGCTGAGTGCTGTCATATGTGAACCTGCTCTACTCCTTGTACTGTCTGTTAAATGTAGCTTTCTTTTTCTTGGATGTCATGAGGCGCGTTTCCACTATCAGAACTTTAGGGTAATTTGACCGGACCTTTCCGATGTGCTTTTACTTTGCCGGGCCGGCCCGATAGGGGCTGTTTTCGGGGCCATTTCAGCAACCAACCGAGTATCTATATGGGGGTATGTACTCCGAATGGCCCAATTGAGTCACTCAGCGGAAGCTGTGGTTAAATCGCGCTGATTGGTTGTAATTCAGAGGCAAATGAGCGGATGTCGCCAAATAACCGGCTTTGTAAAAATAAGAAGAGTTACCGGTTACAGAAAAGCAGCTTCTTCCACGTCTTTCACGTCTTTTTGATCAGTGACGCTACTTGCTTCTAAAACAGTCATGATATGCAGATGTCTTTAGCTGATTCCTCAAAGGGCCAAGTGTGTATGGAGACACGCCGGCTGAGAGGAGCGTGCCGACAGATTACCCCATCAGAAAAAGATCTGGTTAAATTACCCTGAAGTTCCGGCAGTGGAAACTTGCCTATAGGCTCTTCTGTCTCTTCATTTGACCTTTCCCTTTTCAAAAGACGCTTTTCAGAGAGCCCTGTTTTAATCATTTTGCTAGTTTTTAGCAATGACATACCATGTGACCAAGACAAGCGTCTTAACTTGCGAAGCCTGGGGGTTGGGGGCCTCTGTTTTAGAATACAGAACAATTTGCCCACATCAGTTCAGGGGTCTGTACAATGAAGCAAGATTAGTGGTTTGGACTTAAACTTCAGTTTGGAAGTTACAAGCTTGGTTCTTTCCTGTGTCTGTCCACATGGTAACCCATGTAAGATGATGAAAGCAGTGCATCTAAACCAGTGGTGTCCAAAGTCAGGCTTGGTTTAGAGCAGGGGAGTCCAACTTCACTCCTTTAAGGCCAGGGTCCTACATGTTTTAGATGTCATCCTGGGTCAACGCACCTGAATCAAATGCCTCTGGAAAACTTCAAGACATGTTGAGGAGGTCATTCAGCCATTTAAATCAGCCGTGTTGGAACAAGGACACATCTAAAACCTGCAAGACACTGGCCCTTGGGAACTTGAGTCGGACACCCCTGCTCTAAATCAATCAATGGCCTGAAAGAAAAAGGACTAAATAAAAAGAACAGTGGTATGTAAACAGCCTAGCCTTTACATCACATTCGCGCTTTCCAACCAGTGTAGTCTGGAAGAGATTGGTTCAGTTGGGGTGAACCAAACCAAAACTCTTCATATAGTTTGATTTAACCTTCACAATGTATTTTTGACAGTGAACCAAACCACCTGGACAATGCCATGCATGTCGTTTTTGATGGTATTTCCTCGAAATGAGCCATGAACAGGAGGGAAAAAGCCTAAAGAAGTAATCAATTACCTACAGCTTGAGGGTTTCTGTTTTTGATTCTAACCTCATTACTTTTTCATAAGAAGCTGCCCTGCAGGGGGAGGCAGCTAGCTAACCAGCATGGTGCTCTGTACATGAGACAAATGCAGCTGGTTCACCTTCACTCTTTGGTTTGTTGAATATATTTCGTGTGCATTTGCTGCTGTGGGCAAACGCACCAGGTTTCCCCTGCAATTGAACTGAGATGACCATTTTCAGGCCTACCAGAGTTTGTTCGGTTGGTCTAAGTTCAGACGAGTTTTCACACCTCCCCAAATGAAGTTGACTAATCAAGGAAGCAAACTATGGTCCACGTAAAGTGGATCATACAGCCATGGGGTTATCCCAAAAAAATCAATATGAGATATCTCACCAGAACTGCTACTTATATACTTAAAACAGATGCTGATTGCCATTAAGTTTGTTCCTATTAGAATCGGAAGATTAAAAACTAACTTGAATTGTTTTTCTTAATAAAAAGGCCTTCAGCTTTCCACTAGTGAATTATACTCTCCAAACTGCTACATGTCTGCACATCATACTCACATAGGCAGTTGCCCAGGGCGCCAGCTGCTGAAGGGACGCTGCTGCAACAATTCATAAGAAATGAAGGCTAAAATAACTAACAGCAACAATATGCAGCCCCGGCTGGTTACATTATCTTTAGCTCTGTGTTGAATATAAAAATTGACTGGGGCTCTACTGGGGCATCGGTACCTGGACCTGGGAGCACCTGGGCCGTGTGTATGGGGTGTGTGAGTGAGGGTACAGCGTCATTTTTTTGGGTGTCTTGGTGAGTCAGTGAGAATGTATGGGTTTAAGAGGGAGGGAACGTATGACTGTGTCTGTATGTCTTTGTCTACCTGTCAGGTTGGATCTTGGTCTGCCCCCTTGCCTGGCGCACCTCAGGCCTTACACTTAATGGGGGGCCTATTTCCCCTCCGTCACTCCCCGCCGGTGACGGGGGCCCCTGCCTGCCGGTGCATCGGTGGTCAATCCGGTTCGGACCTGGTGCGTGCCTGACCGGGGCTGGGGGGGCCGGTGTGTCGGTCGGCCGATGCGCTGGGCCGATATCTTCCTTTGGTTGGTTGGGGCACCTTTCTTAGAGGTGCCAGGTTTGGGATTGTTGGGTGGTGCCTGCTCGGTGGCTCGGCGGGATGCGGATCCGGCGTCTCTGCTCGTTTGATCACCTGTTCTGTGCGCACCGTGCGTGGCCGGTTCATTGGCAGGTTGGACCGGCCCTGGCCCTTGTTGGATGCCTGGTCTCGGCGCCCTGCGTTTCGCGGGATCAGGACCCAGGAGCTGGTACAACATGGTGTCCAGATGCTGGCTGAGCCCGGCCTGGGGATGCTGTCCGTCCCCTGCGGCTATCGGTGGGGCGCTGGGATGTTGGCGGTGGGGATTGGCCTAGGGTGGAGGCGGCGCGTGGCGGCAGGCGGCCGGCCGCGGCCCCTGCAGTGCCGGAGGCCCCTCGTCGGCCGGTCCCTTGTCAGGTCCTTGCTGGGGGGTGGGGTGCCCCTGGGCCCCGGCTCTCCCGGTCCATTGACCGGCCCGCCCTGGCGTGGCCGGTTGCCGGCAGGGCCCGTGGGCTCGTCACTGCTGCCCCCCGGGCCCCTGCATAGTGGCCGCTGGACGTTCCCCTGGGGTTCTCCTCTGCTCCACTCTTGGGGGATGCGTTCGGCCCCGCCCGGGTCCGCCTGGGGCTCTGGGGGTCCTTTGGATGTCTTTGCTCCGATCTCCTTCATGTCTGCATCGATTCCTGGGAGACGGATTGATGCCTGCTCACACCAACTATCGAACACTCTTATGGAGAAACCTTATATGCACCAGCATGCTAACACACACACATGGATGTGGGGTCTCTGGTGTTTAAGGATATATTCTTGGGCTGAGGTTATCATTACTAGAGCTTGTTTTCCCCCTCTCTCTGCCGTCCTGTGGGTATGGAGGCAGACTTCAATGTCTTCCTGTGTTTTCTTTGTTCCCCTTCCTCTCTTGTATTTTCAACTCACCCTCTCTCTTGACTTTTTGTTTCCTACCTCTCTTCTTCATCTTCCTTCTTTCTTCTCCTTAATTTTCCGTCTCCGTGTCCATAACATCAGGAAATAAAACCCCCAACAATTCATAATAAATATTTTTCACACATATATCAAGTGGAGGACTATAGCAAAAGCTGTACTGCTCCGCTTGTGAAAGTAAATCTGTTGGGCCTCTACTTGGTACTCAGACACCAATTCTGAGTTCCACACTGCCAAACAGGACACGTAAAAAAACAAAAAATAACAAAAAAAAAGAATATAAAAATTGAGACAATATAAACCACTGCCCCCCCGCTAAATGATTTTATATATATATTTATTATTAGAAATTATGTTAGCAGCCAGTTTCTGTTGTTGTGATGAACTGAAGTAAGTGTGTGATTTGTAGCGTCTGCCAACTCAGCTTTCCACCAGAAAAAGCTGTGGAACTGCCTTCTGTAAGTGTACCTGCTTACTGGTTGTTGGATCATTTTCTCCTCTGAATAGGCAAAGGAGAGGTCATTTCCAGTTGAAGATAAACTTTTTTTTTTTTCAAAAAACAACATATTTTTACTACACATCACACCCATTACTTTAATTCATGTGGACCTGCTAAATGTGAGAAAGAAGTGTGTCTCTGGTTAGTTTTGCTGACTCTCTGTCAGTTTCCTTTTTTACCCCTCCATTTACAAAGAAATAAATCAGCTACTGGATAAAATGGGTCAGAGGCACTGAGGAATTTTTTTTGCCCCCTCTGCCCACACATGGAGGCTCTAAAAGTCCATTTTTACTGTGCCAATGAAATCTCCTAACCTTCAAAGTTTCTAATCCTCCATAGAGATAGAAAATTATGTCAACTGTAACATCTAATTTAATTCATATTTTATTTTAAATGCAGCATTGCCACCTATTGGACTTTCTCTTAAGGATTCCATTTAAGAAAACCATCAGCATCTGTTATTAAAAGCTATGTTACAACCTTTTGATATTAATTTCAAACAGATGTCACTTAACTTTGAAAGATGCAAGAGATTCGTTCTTTTCTGAGGTCACAAACAGAAACATTAATAATGCGCGGACTTTATCTGCAACAGTTGAGACACTAACTAATCGTCCTGCAACAGTAGCCCCTAAACTCAAGTCCACCAGGGCTTGCAAAGAATTTGCCAGCTTTTTACAAAAAATTATTCTGCCAATTAAAGGGTCAAACTGTACATCAGTACCAAACCCAGAACCATTGTTGAGAAAAATGTCTGAATTCCAAAAACCAAACCAAAAAAACCTTGATGAAATCATAACCCAATTAAGCTCCTCCTCTTGCTGCCTTGATATCCTACCCACAGTTTTTCTTAAGAAAGGTTTCCCTGTCATTGTACCTGATCTGATTCTAATAGTGAACTCATTCCTCCTGTCAGGTGTCTTAAACCATTATTAAAGAAGAACAACCTGGACAACATGTTAATGTTTAATGTTAATGTTTAATATCTATCTACATGCTCCCACTAGCCCAGATTATATCAAACAATAAGATTAGTTAGCATAACTATGCAGATGACACTTAATTCCATTTCAATTCAGTTTCTTTATATAGCGCCGATTCACAACAGATGTCATCTCAAGGCAGTTTACAAGAAAAGTCATTTCAATACAATCATACAAACATTACAATCAGTTTAAAGTTTACTTAGTTTCCTGTTTAAGGAATTTTCTCCTGCTGAATAGAAACAAAAGAGAAGTAATAATTACCTTTGGACTTAATCAAATCAAATCAAATCAAACTTTATTTATGAGGCGCTTTTCATACAAGAAGTTGCATCACAAAGTGCTTTACAGATTAAAATGACCCCACATAAAACCACCTTCCCTTCCCTCCCCCACAGATTTAAAAGCATGGTCACAGTTATACCCCCCTCCCCCCAACCCATCTCCCATGCACACACACAGTTAAAAGAAAAGGTAAAAAAGGACATTGGGCCGAGTGCAGATGAACCATGCAAGGAAACGCCATCAGAGGAGCCATCTGCCCCGGCAGCAGTAGATTAACAGCAGCAGCGGAGGCACTGACACAGGGCACCCAGTGGAGGCAAGGCCAAGACCCCCACCTCCACCCAAGCTCCAACCGGAGAGCACCCAGGCAGCTACAGCCGACCACCGCTCCCGGGGCAGAGGGCTCCCACAGAGGAAACACTGGAACGGGGATTAAGATAAATTAAAGTATAAAAAGAAACGGTAAATTAATGTGCTAAGATTGAAAAGTAAAACTGATAAAAATATAATCATATAAAACATCCAAAGCAATTAAACAAACAGTGATAAATAATAATCAGTTAAAAGCTAAGCTAAAAAGGTGAGTCTTGAGCCTGCTCTTAAAAACATGAATATTCTCTGCAGCCCTGAGGTTCTCTGGCAGCCTGTTCCAGAGGTGAGGGCCATAAAACTGGAAAGACGCCTCGCCATGCTTGTGTGTCCTGACTTTTGGGGTGACAAGGAGACGGCTGCCAGAGGAGCGCAGAGACCGCGAAGGTTTATATGGTAAATGCAGTTCAGAGAGATAAGAAGGCCCAAGACCATTAAGACACTTAAAAACCATTAAAAGAACCTTAAAGTCGATCCTGAAATGTACGGGGAGCCAATGCAATGATTTTAAGACCGGTGTAATGTGCTCCCGCCTCCTGGTCTTCGTCAGGACACGTGCTGCTGAATTTTGTAGTAGTTGTAAACCTGATATACTCTTTTTGGGAAGACCAGAAAGCAGGGCATTACAGTAATCAATTCTACTGGAGATAAAAGCATGCATCAGTGTCTCCGTATTGGCCCGAGACAGAATGGGGCGGACTCTGGCGATTTTCTTTAGTTGATAAAAACCTATTTTAGTGATATTTTTTATGTGAGGAATAAAAGTCAGCTCAGAGTCAAAAATCACGCCCAGGTTCTTCACTTGTAAAGAGAGATTAAAAGACAGTGATTGTAGTTTTGGTAAAAGTTTCTCTCTCTGAGCCTCAGGACCGATGACTAAAACTTCAGTTTTAGTCATCGAAGTCAAGAGAAGTAATAATTACCTTTGGACTTAAAGAGAATCGATCGAGAATCAGCACACATTTTCAGATAATATAGCTAGAAACTACTGACAAGGCCAGGAAATTTTACAATATATCAAAATGTTTTGTTAGCGTCATGCACAACAACAACAAAACCATGTTACGCTTTGTTTTGGTTATTCAGTTTTAGATGAAAGAAATAATTTACAACAATGTCAGGTAACATATCGCATATATGTTATCATTGTGATATCAGTGTGTGCAATATTCAGTTTAGTGTGCAGTAAATGCCAAATGTTATGAACTTGAAAGAGAGGAAAGAAGAAAAAATGATTATATCGCAACTGATATCACAATATTTACTGGTATTAATGCCATCTCAAGATTTTCTAATATTGTGCAGCCGTCAGGCAACTTTTTTTTGAAAGTTTGAGTGATTATGCTTTTTATGACATTTTTTTAAGTTCATTGTCTTTTTGTAAAGACTGCAGTACATAAATATTTCCTGTTAACTTTGTCGCAGAACATGCAAGTGTTTGAGAATTTTATGCTTTTAAGTTGTCACACCTGTATCTAAGCTTTCATCATAAATGCTGGCATAATACCTTGTTAAAAATGGAGCTAGCTGCATAATAGCATAGATACACAAACTGCTTGGCTCTCAAGGAGTAAAACATCCCTGTGAGGGACCTGTGTGTCAAAAAACAGATACAGTCCTTCAACGTAACAGCCTCTTTCCACTCCAGATTTCACCCAGCACTGAGTCGCTACAGTGATTAGAGTTTAAGGACATCATGAAAATCTTACGCAAGCCAGGATATCATCATCTATAACTGATGAGAAACCATGTCTGGCCAAAGGAAGCTTTAGCTTGCAGAATTGCAGCGCACTTATCCATGACCCCCTGCTCCTTCTGTCAAACAAAACTATTTTACAGTCTACAGTTATATAGATAAAAAGAAAACTGTGCTTGAGAAATCCCTTAATGCTGACGAAATATGCTCAAATGGTTCAACTAAACCTCATAGATATGAGCAAAGACTGACACACAGAATCAGTGCCCAGCAGAAGAATGGAAAGTAACATGGACACTGTGGTCGACTTTATGAAACCCCAGCACACCCACAGATGAGGTGATTAAAAAAAATGTTTGATCAGTCCTGGGAATGAATCTCCAACCCATTCTTCAGTGCCTCAAGCTCAGCTCCTAACGTGTCGCTTCACTATCTCTTTACATGTTTAAAGTAATACTTTAATCTACAACTTTTTTTCAAATAATTGCCCGCCTTCCCAGTCTCTTGCCCTCTTATTTAAATGTGATAGTAATTCACACTCAGACTGTGGTTCATGAAAGCATTTACAGTTGCTCTAGGAAAGATTCCTTTGCAGTTGATAAGAATTTGTTAAATAATAAAATAAAATCTGATGGAGCACATTCCCAACTTCCTCAGCCTTGCGAGTGAGCTGTGTATTCAGGCCACACACCACTGGCTTATGTTCGGAGTTCTGATAAGTCCTTCTTAGAGTCTTCTCAGCAAATATGCAGCAGTTGGGGGTGGAATACTATTGCAAATACAGACGGAATTAGGACCAATTGAAAAGTGAAAAGAAAAAGACAGTCTAACTCAACTGTAGTTTTATTTGAGCGGAGATACCACAATCCAAGTGGAGTTCAGGTTTTTCTCTCAATAACTGCTATGTTTTGTCTCCAGCGTTTATTACAATCTAAGTGAAAATAGCTCATAATGACACTAAATAAATAGGTGATGTCAACACGTCGGTGTCATCCATCCTTTCATCAATCCATTGTCTTCTGCCTACAGGGGTAGGGTCGAGGGAGCAGCAGTTTAAGCAAAGAGACCAGGACTTCCCTCTTCGCGGCCAATTGGGCCAGCTCCTCCGGGGGAATCCCCAGGCACTCCCAGGAACATAGTCCTTCCAGCATGTCCTGGGTCTTCCTCTGGCTCTCCTCCCGGTGGGACGTGGCCAGAACAGGACAGTGGCTCTCGAGGACCCCTGCTCTATACCCTAGAAACCGGGGATGATGAAGTCACAGAGTGAAGAAACTCCATTAGTAGGGTAAATTGGATTACAGACACAAATCCGATGATCAGGTTTCACCATGGGGTAGTGATAGGCTACTTTGTCTGTGTTTGTCCTTAAAGAGCAACTCAATCCCAAATCAGGTTTTTTTCCCTGATAAACTGCATAAATGAGTGTCTAATAGTCCTGTCTACCTGTCTGATCATTTTCTGGGGGGGGGGGTATTTTAGTACATTTTAGTAGAAATAATAATTTACCACCGAAAACCGTCAGTGTGGCGCGCTCTTCAGGTTAAAACTTTACAATTCAATTCAGTTTATTTATATAACACCGATTCACAACAGATGCCATCTCAAGGCACTTTACTAGGAAAGTCATTTCAATACAATCATACAAACATTCCAATCAGTTTAAAGTTTTAGTTAGTTTCCTATTTAAGGAATCCCAGCAGATTGCATCGACTCATTGACTTGAGGTTGCGCCCCATTGATGCAGACTTCCAACCACAGCAATCCCTCAGCAAACCCATCATACTGACTAAGCAAGCATGTAGCGACGGTGGAGAGGAAAAACTCCCCTTTAACGGGAGGAAACCTCAAGCAGAACCAGGCTCAGTAGGAGCGGCCATCTGCCACGACCGTCTGGGGGTTCAGGAAGACAGAACAGAGACACAGAAAGAACAGAAGTTCTGATATAAGAGCACTTTCTATATTAAAGAAAGTAAAAAGTTGATAACAAGACAAAGGGAATGTTCAGCCACTGAGACCATCATCCCAGTTGACGCCCCCCGTCCAACAGGGCATTAGCTAAGCAGGATAGCAGACCAGGTGTACCTACTATGGAGAGAACAGGTTTCTAGGAAACATAAGGGGGTGGGGGGCTGATGACTGGTGCCTATCTCTAGTAGTAAACGGGCGAGAGGTGTTACAACCTGGACAGGTTGCCGGTCCATTGAAGACCCCTAGACATTACCTTCAAATATATAACTACTTTTTGAAGAAGACTTTGTGTTATCAAAAACGATGACTTAAATTAAGATTGGACTGCTGGAGGACAGACTGACCACTTTTCTTCAGTCTGCTACTCTCCAGTTGTATCTTTTGCTGTTATTGCGACTGTTAACTTCGTTTTCTTCTCAGTGTTTTTCTCGCCATAGAAGCTACACCATTTAGCTAAAATGCCCTGTTGGACAGGGGGCGTCGACTGGGATGATGCTCCCAGTAACTGAGCGTCCTCCGTGTCCTTTTATCAACTTTTTACTTTCTTTAATATAGAAAGTACTCTTATATTAATTCTTTTTGTTCTTATTGTGTCTCTGCTCTGTCTTCTCGAACCCCCAGATGGTCATGGCAGAGCAAGCTTCTGGTTCTGCTGGAGGTTTCTTCCTGTTAAAGGGGAGTTTTTCCCTCTCCACTGTTGCTACATGCTTGCTCAGCATGAGGGATTGCTGTGGTTGGAGTCTGCATGTACGGAGCTCCACCTCCAGTAAATTACTTCATGCAAACTGCTGGGATTCCTCAAAAAGAAAAATTTTAAACAGATTGGAATCTTTTTATGATTGTATTGAAATTACTTTTCTTGTAAAGGGCCTTAAGATGAGATCTGTTGTGAATCGACACTATGCAAATGAACTGAATTGAACTAAAGATTGCTTAACATTTTAAAGCATTAAATGATCAACATGATTAGATGTAAAACTTCCATCCATCCGTCCATTCCTCTATTCTGCATAATCCAGGGTTGGATCCTGGAGGCAGCAGCCTCAGTCACTTCGGCAAATTCCTCCGGCGGAACCCTAAGGCGTTCCAAGGCCAGCGGAGAAACAGTCCCTCCAACAAAGCTGAATCAAATGAATGGCTCATGAGCAGGCCTTTTTCAAACTTGATAGCATGCTGCAGAGGTATTTCAATTATTTAATTCAGCTGTGTTGGAGCAGGGAAGGCATCTAAAACCTTCTGGACAGTAGCTCTTGAGGACCAGGGTTGGAGAACCCTGGTTCAGAGTGGTCCTGCAGGTGAAACATCCATCCATCCATCCATCCATTTTCTGTACCCGTCCATCCTAATGCAGGGTTGCGGGGGGGGGGCTGGTGCCTATCTCCAGCAGTCAAGGGGCGAGAGGCCCTGGACCCTGGACAGGTCGCCAGTTCATCAGGGCAACACAGAGACATACAGGACAAACAACCATACACGCACACACGCATACCTAAGGGAAATTTAGAGAGACCAATTCACCTAACAGTCATGTTTTTGGACTCTGGGAGTTAGCCGGAGTACCCGGCGAGAACCCACGCATGCACAGGGAGAACATGCAAACTCCATGCAGAAAAACCCCAGGCCGGGATTTGAAACCAGGACCTTCTTGCTGCAAGGCAACAGTGCTACCAAATGTTTTTTTGGTTTTTTTGTAGTAGTTGATTTTAAACAAGTCCCTAACATGAAAAGGGCTGAACTCAGATTACTGCAAATTATGTTGAATTTATTTT
Source organism: Valencia hispanica (assembly GCA_963556495.2). Classification (NCBI taxonomy): domain Eukaryota; kingdom Metazoa; phylum Chordata; class Actinopteri; order Cyprinodontiformes; family Valenciidae; genus Valencia; species Valencia hispanica. The sequence goes on along the minus strand of OY747714.1, from coordinate 9,296,984 downwards.
CCCAAGCAAGGACATGATGTTGCACTGTAATGTAGCAAGATCTTTGTCTTTGTGGTGCAATTGGTTGGTCTGTTTGGCTGTTAACCCAAATTTAGAAGCTTCAAGCCCTCCCAAGGTCTTGTGACTGTATTCTGAGATATTATGTATATTACCAGAAAGCCGATCCCAAGAAGAAGGTACAGTTCATCTTTCACATTCTATTTTTTGTCAATAAAACTTGTTTAGCCTTTCCTGGTCTGTGATCTGAGTTCTGGCTTTGAGTTGTACCTTTTCCAATACACACTAGTAATCTTTGTTGCTTTGCCAATATGCAAATACCACTTACAAAACAATACTGTACATAAGACTCAGAAGATAATTGTTGTATATCACAAAAGCAGCTAGATTGTAATTAAACAGTCAAATCAGGTTTAGACTAATCAGAATAATACAAGCCTGTTAGATGCAGATGGGTTGTGTGTGTGTGTGTGTGTGTACTGCAGTAATGAATGTGGGACTGCTAAAGGCTGCCAGTCTAACTGTGATTATGGCATTTAATTAAGGCAGATGATTTTCACTTCTGTGGTAATCACTGACATTGCTGTTTGGGAACATGTTTGAAGAATTTGAACTGTACACATTTTTCTCAAACCGAGCATGAAGCTGTCTATCGGTCTTGCTGCGGGATTAGCTTCATGTCATCCTTCCTGGGAAAGAAAAAAAACCAATTTACGCTGAAATCCTCATCAAGCCATCAAATGTCCGTTTGCTAAAAATAATCATCTCATGTCAGGCCGTGGAAGCATTCCCATCCACAGCAGCTGTGTCAGACTCACATGGCAGCGTGGTAAAATGTCTTAGTTGTCACTGTGAACAGCTGCATATTCCACCTTTATAACCACACAGCCCTCTTGTCGCAGGAGTTTCCTGCAACGACACAATAACAATGGAGTTGTTGTCTGGCTTCCGTGGAAGCTCAACTCCCTCCCTACAAATTAAATGACCTGTTAAAGCTGGGATGAGAAACACAAAGTTGTGATACATAAACAGATGGACATTTTTACAGGCATACAAGGTTAACTAGCCAAGTGTGAAAACAGCTAATTGGAATACAGCAGTGTAACCCGTCCCTGCCATGTGTATGTGGGCGTCCTTGTTCGTGTATTGGTCTGACATGCCTGAGTGGAGAATTTAATGTGGGATTTTTTTGATTTGTCCGTCAGAGAAGGTGAGATGTGCAACTCAAAGCATGTCCTTCATAATTTTAGATCTCCATCAGATTTTATTCGTTAACTAAGACAGTTTTGATGGACAAAAGGGCTCTTCTGTTGTTTTTCCTTCGTGAACGACATAAAAGCTCGCCAAAGCGTAACTAAGAGGTGAGGTTTAAAAAAAACAGACTACCGATAGTCGGGTGAAAAACATTGCAGGATTATGTCTGCATATAAATGATGCCTCCTAAGCAACACTGAACTGCTGCCGATGATGGCAAGGATTCCACACAATTTATATTCCATGAGGCTGATGTGTGCAAAACTGAAGTTAGAAATGTGAGACAACAGTATTTAGATATCAAGTGTTGGACGGACTTAAATGTGAAGCAACATCACTGATCCATTGTGTGTATGCCTGGTTTCTGTTTTTAATGCAGCAAGGAATTCTCCCTTTGATTTCATTTTAAAAGTACTTTTAGTCTAGGTCTATACAATGTAACAAAAAAACAACAACAAACAAATAGGGCTGTTTTAAGCTGCTTTGCAAAAGTGTTACCTTTAAACTCTTACTGATTTTGTGACAATCAAACCACAAACTTCAATGTTTTCATTGCATCTGCATTTTTCGTTTTCCTGTTACCTCATGATAGAAAACAAATGTCTGAGCTAGTCTTTATAGGTGATTAAAATTCAACGCATACCAAGGATCATATTCTAGAGCACTTTGCCACCAATTAGTGGTCACAATTAAACCAAAACAATATCTCTATATTTGCTCATTTGTATACTAAGTACCAAATGCATTTCTACTCTTATCAGGAGCTATGGGCTATATTTTTATTAACAATCTCTAGTAATTTAAAACCACTCTGAAAGCAAAACAAAAAAACTGAATTTATTTGTTTGCATAACTGTAACTAAAATTAGGTAGTAAAGGGTTAACAATGACTAGATCAAGGTTTGTTTGTGCCTGAGGAATCTTTTTGCAGCCACAAATTCTGTCTTATGTTCTTTTCTTTTTCTTATTTTTAATTTTTTTTTACACCATCTGACAGGGACACTAATATAATGGACAGCTCAGTCACCGGTAACAAACACAAATGCTTTAAATTTGTGCAGATCAATGTGGCAACACATTTCCTTTGCGCTACTTTGCAACGGGTATCAAAGGTCGATCAGCTCAACAAAAAAAATTATATATATATGTCCCCTTGTGGAACAATAAAGGATATTTCTATTCTATAGACAAAGGAAAGAAATGTACAGTACAAACCAATGTTAACATTGCAGAAATGTCTCGCAGCATTTTAGTCAAATTTGAAGAATGTGGGGGACAAACACCTGCATGTGCATGAAGCCAAACAGGCTTGGAATTCCCGTGTGAATCATAATGTTTTTAAATCTCTTTGCATTGTTGTGTAAATTATGTAGTCATTCTCGTGTGTGTCTTGTTCCAGTACCTAAACGATCTCATCCATCTGTGCTTACTGATTACAGATCTATTGCCTTACCATTATACCAGTGGCGGCTGGCCAATAGAGGGCGATAGTCACAACAGTAGTCACAACAACAATGGTCAGACACACCTGGATTGATCAGTTTGTCCAATGATGTCCAATGATGACAGGAATTAAAAGAGCTGTACTTAGTTCAGGAAATAGTGGAGTTGTGCACAAAGCTCAGAAAGCACAAGTTTGATTTTTTTTTAAAAGAAGAAAAAAAAAGCACAGCCCCACCAAGAACATTTTTCACCAGCCGCCACTGCATTATACATAATTATACATGAGTTGAAAATGTCATCAAACATCTCCTTTAACAAACCCACAGTCATCTGGACAACGCAGACAGCACTGTAAGGATCATATTCTCTGAATTATTCAGCGTATTAAACAAAATCAAGATTGATTTACTGTGTGACACAATCCGGAAGTTAGAGATAGACATTATTGCCTGGATTCCTGACTACAAATAGACCACAGTTATTGAAACTGAAGAAATAGATCTTTGAACAGGTGGTAAAAGTCTTAGGAGCACCACAGGGAATTGTGCTCCCACCATTTCTTTTCACTCCACACTCCTCGAACCTGCAGTGCAATTGAGACAAAGATGGAGTGTTTTGTGGCACGATGTGGGAACAATCAACTCACTTTGAATGTGAACAATACAAGGGAGATTGTTGCAGATTTTAGAAGAAGCAGAATGTCTTTTTTTTTTTTTTTTTTAAAGCCTAGGTATTCGAGTGTTTGCAGGAGGATGTTGGATGTCTCCCTTGTTGTGGAGATTGCATCTCATCGGCAATTATCTGCTTGGGTAGCAACATCAGACCCACTGGCTTAAAGCTGAACAAACTTGTAGAGAAGGCTGGTTTTGTTCTGGGTACTGGTCTGGAGCCTATAGAGCAGGGGTGTCCAATTCCAGGCCTCAAGGATGTGGTCTGCTCCAACACAGCTGATTCAAATGGTCCAACTAGCTCCTCAGCATGTCAAAGTTCTGCAGAGGCCTGCCAATGAGCCACCGTCTGATTCAGGTGTGCTGAACCAGGGAAATAACTAAAACATGCAGGAGACTGGCCCTTAAGGACCGGAATTGGGCAGCCCTGCTATAGAGCATATTCCCCAAAGAAGAATGTTTCATAGAATTGATCAAAATTAATGGACAATACTCTTCTTGGTTTACAATTAAGTTAACCAAGAAGTCTGTCTTCAGATTTGCGGCAAAACAGGAGATAATTTAGCTGCATTCTCAGGTATGTTTTTGTTTGTATTATTAAAACCAAAATGACTTTGTTTTCTAGCAATATAGCCTATTAAAAGTTAAGGCATGATATAAGCTATTGAAAGTTAGACTTGTGAGAAACATTGCTGAGTCAGCCAAGGGTTGGGTGGCACCTCTGCTCCCTGGGTCTAGCGATTAATTATTTCTGCTAACCCTTGCTGCAGAAATGCATGAGGTATTGATTGGCAAACAAGGTTAAGATACTGTTGCCCATGCTTTCTATGGTCTATCCCTCACGTCTTCTAGCCTTGTAGTCGATCCATTCCAGAACTGGATAAGGTGTAATTACATATTTTAGTATTTATGCGTCCTTATTGTGTCACATGAATGCCACAATACACAAAACAATACCTTTAGGATTTATTGGAATCATTTCTAACCATGGGCCATGACTTTGATTTTAGAGATACGGAACTCATAGGTTTACTTGTGAAACTGGGCGTTTGATTTATACAGCTTCACAGAAATGACACAGTTGATAATGTATATAGGCTACTCTTTGAATTTTGGTTGGTATTTGGTTAGAGCAGGGTACTACAAAATTTTAGGTCAAACACATAATAGCTCTTATACAATTTGTACCCGAACCTCAAGCCACACTGCTCTGCATCTCTTAGATCAGGGATCTCAATCCTGGTCCTCAAGAGGATTAGGGTTGGAGACCCCTGTCTTAGATGATTCCCAGTGGATTTAGATGATTGCAGTTCAGCAACTGTGGAACTCTGGATTTCAATTGATTGGCTGATTAACAGGCGTTAATCAGCCAGTCAACTAGTCAATTGATATCCGGAGTGCTGAAGCAGGTGGTCTCCAACCCTGGTCTTCGAGATCTACAGTCCTGCACGTTTTAGATAGATTTACCTGTAATGTATTATGCTTGCACTAATGCAAACTTAGCTTTCCAAGATATAAACTTTAAAATAAACTTAGTAAGTAAGACATCTGCTCTTTCTCACTTTGATCTATAGGCACATTGAATCAGTTGAGTATATTCATAATTCATGTATAACATAAGAATTATGGGTTTAGTGGAGATCCTAGATAATGAGAAAATTCACTCTGTGCTTTGTCTATTTGGATATTAAATTGCCTACAGTGAAAAAAAGAAGCTTCTCAAAAGTAAGGACAACATAAAGTATTGATTCAATTAGCTTATCGTTTAGAACCTCTACTTTCTAGATCTCTTGATTTACCTCTAGTTTCAGAAGTTTTTTTTTCTTAAATACAATATTTTGTTAGCATTTCTAATCAGTAAAACTTCCCCTGCTTCCCCTGAACCTTCCTTGTTTTTTCCTGTCATCCAACAGCAACGATAGCAGCCGCAGTTATGACGGTGCCAGAGGCCACACTGATCTGTCACACAAAAATTTACAGTCTGTTGCCTTCCTCTCCTTCGTCGTCCTGACCCTCCCCTCCACTGCTGATGCCCCCTTTTTCTTATCTAATAGACAGCTATACAAGACAAGAGGTCAACCCAGCCACCCAGTATGATGCCCCATTTCCACCTTTTGATGGAGCATGGTTGAATGTGTACTTGAGCTCCGTGCAATGGGTGTCTTTCTCATTTGACAAACTGAAAGTCTTCTTGGCCTCTAGTAGTTTTGGGAAGCTTTTTGCCATTAATATACTTCAAGTTTGATCATTTTTTTCCTGTCTGATTTTGAAGTTGGTTCACTTAAAGGTAAAAATCAGGAAGGAGAGCAGCTTAACCTTCACAGTATTTACTAATAACATTTCAATCCAACTGGAGACTAAGAGGAACTATTAGTTATACAAAAAATGTATTCTATCTCAACAATTTATGAGATAGAAACATTTACACATATATGCCAACCAGGGGTTGGGTTAACCGAATATTTTCCATATTTGACTGGGGGTTTTTTTCAACGGTGAGGGAAAAATCGGAAGTGCCATCGATCATTTTAGATCAATTCACACCCCTGACCACTTGGTGCAGAAGCTTGGACATTTTTAACTTTACACATAGAGTTCATGTAACTAAATCAGTCAAAAAAGGATTCCCATGAGAACATCTGAGCATCATCTCTGACCTGGACACCATACTCAGTGCATATTGCTTTCTGGGAGCTTATAGTATGTTGAAGAGTTACAAAAGCTTTGGAGCAAATCTGTGACTGCACCGCACACACAGATCACTGCAGCTTAACCGGTGCAGAAGGAGCGCATGCTGCGGTGTTTCCTCCTGCTGAAGCGATGAGAACAGCCCTCGTTCAGAGAGTCTTGCCGAATTCTGATCACTTCAGTTGTAGAAATGTTCCCTGATTTTAAAACTTTGTCTGAAGTGTCGCCCATAATTCCAGTCTCCAGTGTGGCAACAGAGCGCCAGCCTCCATTACGAACAAGCAGGAGCGCAGTTCAGCTCCATGCGGAGCTTTCAGGCCACAGTTCAATTCAATTTTCAATTCAGTTTATTTATATAGCGCCAATTCACAACAGATGTCATCTCAAGGCACTTAACAAGAAGTCATTTCAATACATTTATACAAACATTCCAATCAGTTAAAAAGTTTCCTATTTAAGGAATCCCAGCAGATTGCGTCAGTCATTGGCGTGAGGTTGGGCAGACTTTCCAACCACAGCAATCCTTCAGCAATCTCTCATACTGAGCAAGCATGTAGCGACAGTGGAGAGGAAAAACTCCCCTTTAACAGGAAGAAACCTCCAACTGAACCAGGCTCAGTAGGAGTGGCCATCTGCCACGACCGTCTGGGGGTTTGAGAAGACAGAGCAGAGACACAGAAGGAACAGAAGATCTGATATAAGAGAACTTTCTATGTTACAGAAAGTAAAAAGTTGATAACAGGACACAGAGGATGTTCAGTTACTGGGAGGATCATCCCAGTCGATGCCCCCCGTCCAACAGGGCATTGCAGCCAAGCAGGATACCAGACCAGGTATATCTTCTATGGAGAGAAAAGCACTGAGAGAAAACAAAGTTAACAGTCGAAATAACAGAATGTACTGTAATACAACTGGAGAGTATTAGTAGAAAAGGACGTAGCAGAGTGAAGAAAATTGGTAAGTCTGTCCTCCAGCAGTCTAAGCCTATAGCAGCATAACTACAGAGATAGCTTAGGATGACCTTAACCACTCTAACTATAAGCTTTATCAAAAAGGCCTGGCCTTAAAAGTAAACAGAGTGTCTGCCTCACTGACTAAAGCTGGGAGCTGGTTCCACAGGAGAGGAGCCTGATAACTAAAAGATCTGCCTCCCATTCTACTTTTAGAGATCCTAGGAACTACAGTGGCTTGCAAAAGTATTCGGCCCCCTTGAACTTTTCCACATTTTGTCACATTACAGCCACAAACATGAATCAATTTTATTGGAATTCCACGTGAAAGACCAATACAAAGTGGTGTACACGTGAGAAGTGGAATGAAAATCATACAAGATTCCAAACATTTTTTGCAAATAAATAACTGAAAAGTGGGGTGTGCGTAATTATTCAGCCCCCTGAGTCAATACTTTTACCTTTTGCTGCAATTCCAGCTGCCAGTCTTTTAGGGTATGTCTCTACCAGCTTTGGACATCTAGAGACTGAATTCTTGCCCATTCTTCTTTGCAAAACAGCTCCAGCTCAGTCAGATTAGATGGACAGTGTTTGTGAACAGCAGCTTTCAGATCTTCTGGATCTGGACTTTGACTGGGCCATTCTAACACATGGATATGTTTTGTTTTAAACCATTCCATTGTTGCCCTGGCTTTATGTTTAGGGTCGTTGTCCTGCTGGAAGGTGAACCTCCGCCCCAGTCTCAAGTCTTTTGCAGACTCCAAGAGGTTTTCTTCCAAGATTGCCCTGTATTTGGCTCCATCCATCTTCCCATCAACTCTGACCAGCTTCCCTGTCCCTGCTGAAGAGAAGCACCCCCAGAGCATGACGCTGCCACCACCATATTTGACAGTGGGGATGGTGTGTTCAGAGTGATGTGCAGTGTTAGTTTTCCGCCACACATAGCGTTTGGCATTTTGGTCTCATCTGACCAGAGCACCTTCTTCCACATGTTTGCTGTGTCCCCCACATGGCTTGTGGCAAACTGCAAACGGGACTTCTTATGGTTTTCCTTTAACAATGGCTTTCTTCTTGCCACTCTTCCATAAAGGCCAACTTTGTGCAGTGCACCACTAATAGTTGTCCTATGGACAGATTCCCCCACCTGAGCTGTAGATCTCTGCAGCTCATCCAGAGTCACCATGGGCCTCTTGGCTGCATTTCTGATCAGCGCTCTCCTTGTTCGGCCTGTGAGTTTAGGTGGACGGCCTTGTCTTGGTAGGTTTACAGTTGTGCCATACTCCTTCCATTTCTGAATGATGGCTTGAACAGTGCTCCGTGGGATGTTCAAGGCTTGGGAAATCTTTTTGTAGCCTAAGCCTGCTTTAAATTTCTCAATAACTTTATCCCTGACCTGTCTGGTGTGTTCTTTGGACTTCATGGTGTTGTTGCTCCTAACATTCTCTTAGACAACCTCTGAGGCCGTCACAGGGCAGCTGTATTTGTACTGACATTAGATTACATACAGGTGCACTCTATTTAGTCATTAGCACTCATCAGGCAATGTCTATGGGCAACTGACTGCACTCAGACCAAAGGGGGCTGAATAATTACGCACACCCCACTTTTCAGTTATTTATTTGTAAAAAAAAATTGGAATCATGTATGATTTTCGTTCCACTTCTCACGTGTACACCACTTTGTATTGGTCTTTCACGTGGAATTCCAATAAAATTGATTCATGTTTGTGGCTGTAATGTGACAAAATGTGGAAAAGTTCAAGGGGGCCGAATTCTTTTGCAAGCCATTGTATATGGTGAAAAGAATTGGTCCAAGCACAGAACCCTGTGGAACTCCACAAGTAACCCTTGAGAGTGAAGAAGATTTATACTTTGGATGAACAAACTGGAATCTGTCAGACAAATATGATTAAAAACCAGCCTAGTGCTGTTCCTTTGATCCCTGCAACATGTTCAAGCCTTTCTAAGAGAATATTATGATCAACTGTGTCAAAAGCAGCACTGAGATCTAACAAAACCAGAACAGACACCAGTCCATTATCTGAGGCCATGAGAATATCATTAGTAACCTTCACCAGTGCTGTTTCAGTGCTATGAAGAGCTCTAAAATCTGACTGAAACTCTTCAAACAGCTCGTTACTGTTTAGATGCTCACAGACTTGACACAGCAGGTGGAAATGTTTAGAATTAACACATGTAGCCTATTAATCCACACGATGTGTGATGGCACACTCTGTTCTGTTGGTTCGGATTGAATATTAATTAAAATAAATGAAAATGAAACACTACTGATTATGTCATTATTATAACTTTAAAAATTGACGTGTAAAAATAGATATGACCGAATTTTACCACAATATATCAGTGTCAATATATGCCAAAAGTGGTTTGACTTACTGTAGACAGGAAAAACCAGAGGAAGTTCCATTTATACCCTGGATCTTCAAAATCATGGAGCAGGCCATTAGGGAGGCAAACCATCCAGTTTCCCTGAAAGATATTGGCATTGGCTCCATCTGCGAATGGTGGGCCGGACGTGAAAGAAGGAGTGGGTACAAATATGTTTGTCAGGATTACAGTTCCCGTGTGTTGGAGTTGTGAAAAAAAAACCATGTGGTGTATGGTTCTAAACGTGAGGAAATGAAAGGGGTTTTGAAGAACATCAAGTCCTGTCACATCTTCGCATTCCTGGCTCAAATAGTGCTTGTCGATTGGGATCAAGACTGGGATTCACATCGTTTAACTTTGTCGGGTACATAGTTTTTGCTGTGATATCACTTTTCTCGTTCGATTTTTTTTTCTTTCACATTAAAGGATCAACTCAACTGTCAAACAATGACATTTTGAATGCGCTAAGAGTGCATCCAGCACGCCAAGGTGAGTGAAGTGTTTACATTGCATGGTGTGAGATAAATTACTGTTGTTACTGAGTCATTCATGTGATATTTGAGTTGCAGTTGTGTTGATATGGTAGCATTGGGGGGCAGATGTGTGATCTACAGGACATGTAAGACATGCAGTGCTTCTGTAGCTAAAATTTAAGATTTGTGTCCAGAAAATCTGTGGCAGCCTGGCATATGTTAGGATCAAATTCTTTGATACAGTATCAACAGTAAAGTATGCAGGAGTATTGTTTTTCAATTAGTGTCCTCCTACGCCATTGAAACAAAAGGCAGATATGTAGGAGTGTGGAGTGTGAGCCATAGAGTAATGCAGGGTCATAAAGAAAGCAAGACCAGTTTGTACATACAGAGGGAAAGGAGCAGCGAGGAAAACAACGCAAAAACAAAAATTCAAAACCAAAAAAATCTCACCTGTTTGAGTCGGACACACTTTACCTCTGTTTGCTCACCAAACCGTCAGTGCGGTCATATTATTACATCCACAATAGTAGCTTTATCAATTCTGCAGCTGATTAGTTGATTTCCCAAGGATTTGTGTTAGATTTCTGAGGTAAGCTTGGATGTCTCCGTTGCAAAGATTCAAAACGTAGAATGTCACTGATCTAAACAAATTTCATCGGATCAAAAGATGAATATGTCACGCAGCCGTCGCCAATCCAGCGATGCACATGGATTTTGTTGGTTTCAGAAAGGAATAATAAAAAACAACTGCAAGAGTGAAATTGACACATATTAAAATATATGCTGTGATATTTTCAGTTTGAAAGTATTTTACATTTCAACAAAATATTGTAATTCGGTGGCCCTATTCTTTTAACTTATCACTGATGGTCTTAATGAACAAAGAAATAAAACACAGGCAAGGTGATCAACTTAAACTCATACCTCGAACTGCTGATTCTCCTGTTCTAATGCACTAATGATGACTAACAAAAAAAAAAAGAAAAATCTCCAAATATCCATTGATAAGGGTAGTTCTAACGTATTGCCATAAAATGCAGTGAAAAAGTGCCTTTTTCTAATGTCTTCCTGGGATGTACAGAACTGTCAACACTTAAATGTTTCAGATCATCTAAGACATTTTAACATTAGGCCAAGATAACCGAAGAAAATACAAAATGAACTTTTTTTAAATCATAAATTCATTTACTTATAGGAAGAAACTATCTCAACTAACCAGGTCTTATTTAGAAAATTAATAGCCCCCTAAACCTAATAACTGGTTGTGGCCCCTTGGTGGCAACAACTGCCATTAAGCGTTTGTAATAACTGGTAATGAGAGTTTTACATCACTGTGGAGAAATATTTCCCAACTCTTCGTTGCAGAATTGTTTTAATTCAGCTACACTGGAGGGCTTTCAAGCTCGAACAGTTTGCCACAGAATCTCAGAGTTCAGTTTGGACTAAAATTTGACCACCTCTAAACCTCAAGGCTTAAAAACCTTCCTTGTTTCTTGTTGTCGTTGTGGGTTTGTCTTTTAAGCCATTTAAGTGGTGGACTTGCTGTTTTTAACCGGTTCTCCATGAGGATTTTATTTTCTGGCACAGCGTAGAATTCATGCTGCGGACATGGCAATTTATTGCCCTAGCCACATCAGCAGTCCTCATGCCTCCCTGCAGCATGCCTAATGCACGTTCACGCAGATGAGCAGGGACCCTGGGCATCTTTCTTTGGGTGTTTTTCACAGTCGGTAGACAAGTCTCTTTAGTGTCCTGCGTTTTTAGAACTGTGACCTTAAAGCCTACTTTCTGTAAGCTGTTAAGGTCTTAACGACCATTCCACAGGTGCATGTTAATTAACTGATTATGGTTAATTGAACATGCATGGAAAACATTGTTTAAACCCTTTACAATGAAGATCTGTAAAGTTATTGGGATTTTTACAACATTATTGTTGAAATACACAGTCCTAAAAAAGGGGCGTTTCTTTTTTTGCTGAGTTTACTTGGTTAGCAAGCTAAATCTCAAGTTTGAAGCTAAATATTTATCTAGCAAGCTAAATTGGCTTTCTAAATATGTAGCTTCAGATTAAACATTTAGCTCAGAGCTAAATGTTTAGCTAATATCCAAATTTTACATGCCGATAAGCGGAAGTGAACGACCAAAATAAAAGCTGGGTCTTGAGAACCTCTATTTAAACTGCTGGCGTGACCGAACGTTGCTCATTTCACCGTTTCATCATTGTTTAGCTAAATATTTAGCTACCCCAGTTTAGCTTGCCACTAGCTTCAAACTAAATATTTAGCTTGAAATTAAATATTTATTTTGCAGACTAAATATTTAGTTGACAAGCTAAATGTTCCGTTTGAAGCTAAACATTTAATTTCTAAACTAAATATTAAGCTTGCTTGCTAACTAAATAATTAGATCAAAACTGTGACATTTATAAATGAAAAAAACAACAACATGGGAGCATATGACTTTGAAAAATGAACCCCCATTTTTTTTTTAAATCTTATGACAAGCTAAATAACCCAAATCATAGCTGTTAATTTTTGACAGTGTAACTTTACAAACGGCACCTCATGAATATTTGAACTGAAATGTGTATGTCAATGTGATTACACCGAAATCCTATCTATGGCATCATCTGCAGTTGTGCTGGATGATAATCAGTATTTCCTTGAGCTTTCTACTAACAGTATAAGTATATCTCAATATGATTCTTATGCTTTTTCAATAATGATATGACCAAAGGTTTACAAAGATGCCAACATGACAACAGTGACAGGGTAAAAAACAATATTCACAGTCTTGTTTCCCTAATGTAGGAAACAGATTAGTGCCTAACAGACATTGGCAGAAGATTTGTCTAGTGGTTGCTGTTTGAACAAAGATACATTATGAAAAGCTAATGAAAAGCTGAATCATAGTCTAATAACAGATGGTTTTCAGATTGCATTTCGACTGCTGTGGCATTCAGTTTAAAGTCATTAATATTTGGAGCTTGTAAATTAATCCTCCTAAATTATTCCACAGTTTGATGTCATGAATCGATCTTCATCACTCTGAAAGATATCTGCTTGAGAAGTTCAAGATTGGGCATGAGTAAGTGAGATGTGCATTGGTGAAAGTGATATATATATAGAAAGATATATTATAGATATGAAGTTTTTTTAATGTTTAAATTTGTAATAAGTATGTGTTTAGAGACACAAAGGGGGAAATACGTGTCTCTCCTAAGTTTCAGGTAGCTGTTTGAACATCAACCCAACTGGAAGGGGACAGTGCAATGACAAACACTTCAGAGAGTTGATGGTTTTATTGCCTTCTAACATTCAGAGTTGCCCATCTGCAGACTTCACCTCTCAGGCTTTCAGGCATCCTGAGTCAATTGGATTTGAGTAGATAGCATACACTCTGCAACCAGTCAGCTTAATATGTTTGAATGAACTAAACTTTTACCTTTTTAATAAAATCTGCCTTCCAACTTTTTTCTCCAGAGACATGTGAGGTGCAAAGTGTCCATTGTAGATCATTACGTTTCAGTAGGGATGTCCCAATCAGGGCTTTTTTTCTCTAAAACAGATCCGAGTATTTTAAGATCAGGCATCTTCCACTACCAAGTCAGAGTCCAACATGTCAATAAAATCAACTCTTGGATATTAAATCTTCTGTTTTTGTCATGATCAGTGGGACCTTGTGTTTTTGGTGTCACTTGGTTCTGTATGAGGATTATATTTTTTGGGGGGGGTTTCTCCATCAAGGGTAAAGGTACACAAAAAATACGGTTGGGCACGTATTTGAGGTTTTAAAGTCACGATTCAGTACATTTTCGTTACATTTTCATCAAGAAAAATAAATACAAATGTACATATGACTTTCTTTATTACTTGGATCAACATTAAACAAAGAACCCTTTTTCTTGAATTCCTTCTTTTCAATTTTATTTATAGTTCATGGAATATTTCTATAGATTTTTTTATCCTGTTATTTTATTCGTGTCTCTTTTTTTATTTTTCCCCCATCAATCATTGATTTTATCCCACGTAATCAGGCTCCATGGGTTCAACCAACAGGGAGTTGTTGTTTATGGATGTTATGGGTGTGTCTTGTTGGCTAGTTATTTGAGTTACTGGTTTGAATGTTTACTGTTTTCCTTTGCTTAATGGATGTTGGAGTCTTCCGGAGTAGCGTCAGTTTATTGTTGATATTTTGTACTGTTGAACCACTAATATATACATTTTACGTTTCAGATTTTGCCCTTTTTGTGGATTTTTCAAGGATAATTGTTCAATTAACTTCAATACTACTCCCTCTAACTTCATTGGCTCACTCATGTATGTGTCAAAAGATGATTGGCTAATTTGATTTTTTTTTTTGTAGGTCTCATTGTATTTAACCTGTGTGTGTATGTAATTGTTTTAATGACCCTGATGAAGGCTTTACGCGTCTGTCTTAATAAAGTGGATCTATTCATTTCCAAGTGTTGCTGGAGTTTCCATTCAGACTATAATTTTCTCCTTCTCCGTGCACCTAGGAAGTGGGTGAAGTTGCATCGGCATTACTGTTTTCTTTTCAATTCCTGAAATTATTTAGATTTTATTATGTTCTATAACTTGTTGAACGTTTTGAAGGCCATCATTTTGAAAGTAAAGAACTGACTGGAGATTTGATTAAATCGTTGTTAATAAATTAAATTGTACAAGCAGACATAGCCAGAATAGAAAACAATATGACGACTTGAAAACAGTCAGCGTTGATGTTCATAAATGTTTAAATAATACTTATACTCATATTTGAGAATAAAACTTGCTTAAATCCCTTTGGAGTTGTTTTGACATTTCGACAACCTAGTCTCCCAGCTGTACTTGAATGCAACATGGGCAGCAGTTGGGAAATCCCTTCTCATCAACAAGGTTTCCGCTGACTTGCGTTATTATACAAAATAAAGAGTTTGGGCTGACTGGATGCTACTGGTAGCCATGCGGACGTCAGCTGGCTTTTCTCTAGTATCAGTGATGTTTACATTCAGCTTGACATTGTTTCAGGTGAGTCATTCAGTTCAGTGCTGGGCGTGTTATGGACATTATTGCTGTTCAAAGATGCGTTCGCTGACAAAGTTCTGGTTCGGTCCATCTTTCTTTTTTTACTGTAGCTACATGAGAAACCATTAATGTTCCCAAATAGCAGAGTTAAGCGATAGCTCGAGTCCATTCTGTTTTGTTTCGGTGTCAATTAGTTGAGCTGAATAATGTTGCACTTCACATAAACATTCTGCACGTGCTCAGGTAGAAAACAGCTGTATTCATTTCGTACATGTGCGTGTTGAACCGTCTGGGCCGTGCCGAAAACACGACTACAAATACATGTATCGTTACACCCCTATTCTCCATGTTTTATGTAGGATTCTTAGTTATATCTGTATTGGTTTACATTATTTTGTTGTGTATTAGTCTTTATTTTGGGATTCAGTTAGATACTTTGGTATCTTGTTAGATCCTTATTAAATGCAGCTGCCAACTGAGCTTCATACCTCAACTCCTGGGAGACTGACTATTCACAGCGATCAGGTGGACTGATACACCCTCTCTATAACTATATAATATATCCTAGCGTTGCTCCACGAACTTTGTTCAGCTCAGAAAACAACAATTGTAAAAGATTCGACTTTCAACATTGCATCATATAGTGTTGTACCCCACAATTTAATTTAGGTTGTTTTAAATGGAGTTAACATGTTAACTCAGGTTCAGGAGGAGGACCACGCCTCAAACTCTCTTATTACTCAGCTGTCTATATAAACTCAATTCACCGTATGTTTTCTTCGTTTCAAATATTATTAACATCTTCAGTAGTATTTATTTTTCATTAATTTCAGCATGGAGCTGAACAGTGATTCTACTTGTGCGTAATGGACGCTGAATCACCACACTGTTGGAATTACGAGCGCCACTTCAGCCAAAGTTTTGAAATCAGTTCGGCAAGACTCTCTGAACGAGGGCTTTCTGGTCAATTCAGCGAGGGGAAATCCCCCAGCATCCCCCCCTTAAGCATCATTGGTTAAGCTGCAGCGATCTGTCACTGCTGATCTGTTTACGCTGCAGTCACAGATGCGGTCCATGCCTGCGTTACTCTCGATGTCACTTCAGATTTTTTTGTCAACGTCAAACAAAATAGCCCTGAACCCTGATTTGTACACATGACATTATTAGCTGGATATTTGATTAGTGATAAATAATTGTTCATGTTGAGCTTATTTATGTGAAAGTTCAACTTTGTTTTCCTCTTCCCTGTCTGGAAGGCTGAGCTGATTGGCCAATTTGAATTGAGAAGGCGGGGTCTGAAAGTATATATTCTGATGGAGTGCTGAAAACAGCAGAAAGAGATGGAAGGGTTGCCATTTTGAAATCTAGAAGACAATAAATTGGCTTTGTTTGTTGTTCAGCTAAGTCAGAGTGACTTTTCTTTTCCACTCTACACTCTTAGTGTAACAACTAGTATGGTGAATATTGATCACCATAATTCCACAGAACCTCATTTAAAACAAATCCAAATGTCACTTCAAAGGTTTCTGAAATGGAAATGTGTCTGATATAAACATCTGCCCTCATAACTACATGTGAAGTTAGAGCATTTTGTTCCATTCTCTGGTTTGGTTGGAAAAAGGATTATGATTTCCAATTCTGGGCAAGTCAAACATGACTCTTTTGTTGAACCCTGTTGTAGGAAAGCTCGTTTATTTCTATCAGCAACTTCCGTGGATTCCTGGCAGTCTGAGGCTTATTCCCAGGTTAGATTTAAGGAGAACCTCTGTCATCTGCTATGCACCGGCAGCACTGCTGAAACAGTCTGGAGGATAAAGTGCTTTACTCATGGGCATACTGATAGTAGTTGATGGCGCAGGGAGAGTTTTACATACTCATTTTCTAATACAAATTTGGGCATCTGTGTGCCTCCAGTCAAAAGTCTACATTTCTAATGTGCTGCAGGCCCTGCTGGTTCATCACACTCCCTCTCTCATTTCCAGTCCAGTAGTGTTTATTTTTCCTCTCTGGGCCAGACAGATGGGAGTGTTAAGGAGTAAAAGACTCTGTATTTGTAGGGGCGACTGTGGCTCAGGTGGTAGGAGTTCATCCCATAACCGGTGGGTAGCCGGTTTGAGCCCCCACTCCATCCATCTCAGTCATTGTGTCCTTTGGCAAAACATTTCACCCGACCAACTTAGCCTCACTTCTGTCAGTGTGCCCCAGGATAGCTGTGGCTATAATGTAGCTTACCACCACCACCAGTGTGTGAATGGGTGAATAACTGAATGTAGTGTAAAGCGCTTTGTGGTCCTCTGATTGAAAAAGCGCTATACAAATGCAGGCCATTTACCAAATGATTTACTAGCATCAATGCTCATCCCTTTGGCTACTGCAGCCTATGAAGAAAACACATATTTTCCTCCTTCTCCTCCCCATCTTTGGCTTACCAGGAAATTTTAGGACTATGTGCAACAATCACCCAGCTGGAGCCAATTAGCAGCTTGATCGAGGATGTGTCAGCACTGGTTTTAACTGCACTGAGCCAGAGTTTAAGATTAAATGTAAATGGAATTTTTCTCTGAAGGTAACCTGGAAGACAATGTGAACACAAAAGCAAAGTCAAAAAATTATACCCAGGGCATTAGTGGAATAACATAAAGATTAGTCCAAAGTTTTTCCCCACCTTGTTCCTATAATCAATGATGATACGATATCCATGAGTGTTGCTGGCAACTTCCAGGCTAGTATAGAAAACTTTGAACAAGGTAATAAATCAGGTAGATTTTTGGCTAACCAGCTAAAAATTAATAAAGAAAAAACAACTATGTCTGCTATTAAAGATCAGACCGGGAATACAGTATATGATCCTGGAAGAATAAACAACACATTTAAAGAATTTTACAAGGCTTTATACTCACCAGAGATAAATCCATCGGATGATGAAATTGAACAATTTTTTGATAACATAACACTACCTAAATTATCTGAAAGTCAAGCGATGGGCCTGGATTCACCACTAACAGCGGCTGAACTCCAGGAGGCCCTCCAAGGCATGCCCAATAATAAGGCTCCAGGCCCAGATGGATTTCCAGCAGAGTTCTATAAAGAATTCTGGAATATTCTGGCACCAACATTCCACAGAATGCTGCAGGAAACCAAGGAAAATGGCCGACTCCCACCAAATATGAATTCTGCCTACATTAGTCTTCTACTAAAATCAGGTAAAGACCCTTTGTTTCCTACCAGCTATCGTCCCATATCCCTCATTAATGTTGATCTTAAAATAATCTGCAAAGCCCTCGCAAAAAGGATAGAGAAAGCAACCCCTCTTATAATACATCCTGATCAAACTGGTTTTATTAAAGGGAGACATTCATCCACAAATTCACGTAGATTAATAGATTTAATAGATTTTTCTAACTGTAAAAACATTAAAACTAATATATTATCTTTAGATGCAGAAAAAGCATTTGATAGAGTTAACTGGAAATTCTTATTTGTAACCTTACATAAATTTGGCTTTGGAAATTCTTTTATAAACTGGTTGAAAATATTATACAGTTCACCAACAGCGTGTATCAGAACAAATAACCAAACATCATCTAGGTTTTATCTTCAGAGAGGTACCAGGCAGGGATGTCCTCTCTCTTCCTCCCTGTTCGCTATTTTTATTGAACCACTAGCTGCAGCGATCAGGCAAACTCACAATATTAAAGGCATAAAATGCAATAACATAGAACATAAAATCAGTCTTTATGCAGATGATGTATTACTTTTTCTCCAGCATTCACAAACCTCTTTCTCTCAGGAAATCGGGTTGATAAACTCTTACTCAAATGTTTCAGATTATTCTATAAATTGGTTAAAATCTACAGTTCTTCCAATCAATTGTTCTGTCCAGAATCCAACTAATACACAACTGCAGTCAGGGAATATTACCTATTTAGGTATCAATGTCTCACCAAGCCTGGCAGATTTAATAACGTTAAACTACATCCCACTTTTAAAAAAAGTGGAAGATGATCTTGCCAGATGGAAATCTCTACCCATATCACTTATGGGAAGGGTTGCTTCAATAAAAATGATGGTTTTGCCCAGAATCAACTACTTATTCTCAATGATCCCAAGTAAACCATCACTAGACTGGTTTAGATCTCTGGACTCCTCTATCTCTAAATTTCTTTGGAAAGATAAACCCCCACGTATCAGCTTAAAAACACTGCAGAAGACCAAAGAAAAAGGAGGTCTAGATCTACCAAACTTCCATCATTATTTCTTAGCCAACAGGCTCCAATACATATCAAGATGGTTAAAACATAGCTACCTAGACGAGTCCTGGATAGACGTAGAACAGACACTATGTAATAAGATAAAACTTTCAGACCTACCATTTATTAGCTCAAATATAAAACAATATGAATGCTTTAAAAGCATAAATATCAGCTCCTCTCTGACAGCATGGTGGGAGTTTCTAAAAATGACAGAGTCCACAATAATCCCATGCAGACGTACACCCATCTGGAATAACCCCGACATCTTGCAAAAAAAATGTATGATAAGTTTCCCAGTCTGGAGGTGCAATGGAATTGAATACCTGGAACATATATTTGAAGGAACAGACTTTATTCCATTTAATACATTAATTACACAATATGGAATTGATCAAAACAAATTCTTAGAATATCAACAAATTAAATCTATTATTAAAGGTAAATTTAGGCTCAATACAGCTGAATTACAAATTCCAGCAAGAGTTTTAGATTTTCTTAATCTCAACCCCCCCAAATTGCTGTCTAAAATATAAAAAACTTTATCTACATTAGATGAGTCAATAGCCATCCCTATTTCAAAATGGGAGGTGGATTTATCAGCCAGCTTTGACCAAAACGTCTGGTCTCAGATATGTTTAAGAACCTTTAAAATAACAAAAAATCCTCATTTGCAATTAATACAATACAAAATCCTTCATAGAGTACACTATACAGGTCAACAAATGTTTAGGATGGGTTTTACATCGTCTAATACCTGCTTACAATGCACAAGCAATATACCAGATACTTATGTTCATGAGCTTTGGTTCTGGCCACCTGTTAAGAAATTTTGGTGCCAGATATGTGAGGACTTATCAAAGTGTCTGAAATGTAACATCCCACCATCTCCCTCAATTTGCCTGTTAGGAAATTTCAATGATGTCACCATGGACACAAAGTCAGTTCTAATGGTTCACATTGCCTTATGCATCGCTAAGAAAACTATCCTCCTGAACTGGAAAAATAAAAAAGCTCTTAATATTAATAAGTATAGAAATCTCTTGTTGGACCATATTGGTCTTGAGACGGCCTCTGGCTCCATATCTAAACAATCTCTCCGGGCTCCTTTGATCGGCTCCACCACCTAGTGGGGGTGGGTTGCACTTGGTTTTTGTCATTTGGGACACTGTTGCTGATGTGGGGGTTTTGGGGTTGGAGGCGTCTGGGGGGGACCCCGGGGGGTGGGATCACTGGGCAGATGGGGCGCTGGACGTCGTGGCCGGCCTGGGGTTGGGCTTTGGGTGGTGACTCCTGATGGCTGCATGCGGTGCCTTGGGGGGGTTGCACTGGCGGACATGGGTTACTGGCCTGGTGGCCGTGCTGCGCCTGGGTAGGGTCTGGGGTGGGCCTGGGGATTCGGGGCTCGGGGGCGCCGCGCCCCCTAGCTGTGGTCCTGGCTGGGGGTCGGCCGGCGTGGGGTCTCTGTTGGCTGTGGGGGTCGTGACCGGCTGGCGGCCGGCATGTGCAGCCGCCTCTCTCTTTTTCTCTGGGCCGATTGCCATCGCCAGTCCCTATATGGCGTCTCGCCTTGTTTGCTGGTTGGGGTGCCTGGCTGCTGGTCGCGGCGGCTGGGTGGCGTTTCTGGGCCGGATCAGTCCTTTTTTGCACTGGACTTGGCTCCTGGGTCTTGGTCTTTGTGTGGGGCACTGGGGTTGGGCATTTGGCCGGGTTCGGTTGGACTTGTGGGTGGTGCGTGCAGGGCAGGTGGGTGGGGCGCTGGGTTTGGTCTCCTGCCGGGCCGTTGAGCAACAGTGGTCGCTCCACAAAGAATGAGGGTGGTGGATGTCGGCCTGGTGGGTCGGCCGCCCGGCTCATCGGTTTGCTCCTGGTCTGGGCGGGTACGTCGACGTAGTTCGGGCTACGGGGGCCTCCGGTGTGCGGGTGGCGCTGGGGGCCTCCTTTGCAGGCGGGGAGGCTGCTGCTGTGTGGCAACAGGTCCTCTCCCCCTACGGGGGTACTTGGACGGGGGGGAGGGGTGTGCTGGAGGGGGGGGAGCGAACTCAACCTGGGTGTCTAGTGTCTTTTGTGTTTTGAGAGTAGAGCGAATGTCAGGGTGGGTTTAGTTCCCCTTCTGGGATGGGGCTGGGGGGACTGCCTTGGGATCCGTGGGGCTTTGTGGTGCTGTGGCCGTGGGCCCCGGGTCAGACGTGCCATGGCCTCCCTCCCCTGGTGGATCCCGGTGAACAGCGGTGCCTATTGGGGTCAGTGGGGGAGCTGGCTCCCTGGGAAGACATTTTGTCTCCCATTCCTTCCCTACCCATCCCTGGACACCTCTGTCCACCCGCTCCATCACTTTACCACTCATATAGGGTCTTGGGGCATGGGCACATCACTGGGGTGCGAGGAGGGGCTTCCCTCCTCGCTGTCCCGTGGTGTCCTGGGTCCCAATTTTAATATACAACTTAGACACTCCCACTGATAACATTTTCACACGACACATATGTAGGGACTTTGGGGTGGGCACACTTTTCGGCATCCAGAGGGGGAGCGGTACAATCAGCTTAACCTCTGGTGCCGGTGCCCACTGTTAAACCACATATAGACACTGAGGGCTCGGGGTGGGGGTTGGGGGATGTGTGGCTGCCTCCCCCACATTCCACCCCTCTGTTTTAAATGCACATTATAACAACACGCATCAACACCATACTCGAGCGGGAGGATGGAGGCTAGGGGTCTTTTCCCACCCCTGTTCGCACAGGCCATCAGGGGTTGGGGTCCGGAGGGGGACAGGCGGTCTGGTCGGGGTCCTGGGCTGTCGGGCTGCTTTGCCACTGTGGGGCCCTTGGCGGTCTGCTTGTCTCCATCCTAGAAGGTAGGGGGTCCACCTCCCGGGTCCGGGGGCTGGTGGCTCTACTGGGGCATCAGTACCTGGACCTGGGAGCATAAAGTGTGCATGGGGTGTGTGAGTGAGGGTACAGCGTCATTTTTTTGGGTGTCTTGGTGAGTCAGTGAGAATGTATGTGTTTAAGAGGGAGGGAACGTATGACTGTGTCTGTATGTCATTGTCTACCTGTCAGGTTGGATCTTGGTCTGCCCCCTCGCCTGGCGCACCTCAGGCCTTACACTTAATGGGGGGCCTATTTCCCCTCCGTCACTCCCCGCCGGTGACGGGGGCCCCTGCCTGCCGGTGCGCCGGTGGTCAATCCGGTTCGGACCTGGTGCGTGCCTGGCCGGGCCTGGGGGGGCCGGTGTGTCGGTCGGCCGATGCGCTGGGCCGATATCTTCCTTTGGTTGGTTGGGGCACCTCTTTTAGAGGTGCCAGGTTTGGGATTGTTGGGTGGTGCCTGCTCGGTGGCTCGGCGGGATGCGGATCCGGTGTCTCTGCTCGTTTGATCACCTGTTCTGTGCACACCGTGCGTGGCCGGTTCATTGGCGGGTTGGACCGGCCCTGGCCCTCGTTTGAGGCCTGGTCTCGGCGCACTGCGTTGCGCGGGATCAGGACCCGGGAGCTGGTACAACTTGGTGTCCAGATGCTGACTGAGCCCGGCCTGGGGATGCTGTCCGTCCCCTGCGGCTATCGGTGGGGCGCTGGGATGTTGGCGGTGGGGATTGGCCTAGGGCGGAGGTGTCGCGTGGCGGCCGGCCGCGGCCCCTGCAGTTCCGGTCCCTTGTCAGGTCCCTGCTGGGGGGTGGGGTGCCCCTGGGCCCCGGCTCCCCCGGTCCGTTGACCAGCCCGCCCCGGCGCGGCCGGTTGCCGGCGGAGCCCATGGGCTCGTCACTGCTGCCACTCGGGCCCCTGCATAGTGGCCGCTGGATGTTCCGCTGGGGTTCTCCTTTGCTCCTCTCTTGGGGGATGCGGTCGGCCCCGGCCGGGTCCGCCTGGGGCTCTGGCGGTCCTTTGGACGTCTTTGCTCCGATCTCCTTCATGTCTGCATCGATTCCTGGGGGACGGATTGATGTCTTCTCACACCAACTATCGAACACTCTTATGGAGAAACCTTATATGCACCAGCATGCTAACACACACACATAGATGTGGGGTCTCTGGTGTTTAAGGATATATTCTTGGGCTGAGGTTATCATTACTAGAGCTTGATTAATCTGTACCATGAGTTTTTCTGTGACATTGTTGTTGTATTTTTATATCTATTTTTGTGTGATGTGGTTGTGTAATTCTTAAGTTCACAATGTTTGGTTGGGTTTGTCGATGTTCCTTTTTCGTGTTTTGTTTTGTTTTCCCCCCTCTCTCTGCCGTCCTGTGGGTATGGAGGCAGACTTCAATGTTTTCCTGTGTTTTCTTTGTTCCCCCTCCTCTCTTGTATTTTCAACTCACCCTCTCTCATTACATTTTGTTTCCTACCTCTCTTCTTCATCTTCTTTCTTTCTTCTCCTTAATTTTCCGTCTCCGTGTCCATAACATCAGGAAATAAAAACCCCAACAATTCATAATAAAGATTTTTCACACATAAATCAAGTGGATTACTATAGCAAAAGCTGTACTGCTCCGCTTGTGAAAGTAAATCTGTTGGGCTTCTACTTGGTACTCAGACACCAATTCTGAGCTCCACACTGCCAAACAGGACACGTAAAAAAAAAAAAAAAAAAAAAAAAACTTCCAGGCTAGGCAAAGTTGAATATATAGCAGTTTTCAGACAGAAGTTCTGACCTTAAAATCAGGGTTGGCCCTGTCATCAAAGTAGAGAGGCTGCATAATGAAATATGAACCTGTGTTGGTATAACCTTCAGCCTTTTGGATTATGTACATTTGAACGTGTGTGTGTGTGAATAAGTGTGTGGGTGTGTGAGGTGTGGTCCGTTGGAAGATTAAGTAGCTATCAAGGTTTCTATTGTAGGTTGAGATGTGTTCGGAGACAGTGAAAGAAACTGTGAGGTCATGCTTTGAAGAATTCTTATCAATCATAAAACCCAACTATCATGGTGTGTCTCGTTGGTACTCTGTGACGGGGGTAAGCAGTATTGCGTCATTTCCTGTTGTCACTGTTGTGCTCCGTGGAGCTGTTTGGTGTTCAGACTTTCTTGAATTGATCTTGTTTTCTCTGTAATGTGGCCTCTCTAAGTTATTTTAACTCAAAAGCACACTAAAACACACATTTTGTGGTGGTGTACTTTACGTTTTGGGAACTCCTTGTGTTTCACACAGTTTTTCTTGGGGTGATTAGGTCTCGCTAGCTCAGTTAGCTTAGCTTCATTGCGGCTATGGCTACTCTTCTCTCTCCTGTCTCTAACTCTTCTCTTCTCTCTTGCTCTCTCTGTCAGATGTTTAGTTATTTCCCTGCCTCCTTTAGTGATAATGGTAGCTGTAATAAATGTAATATTTTTGTAGCTTTGGAGGCGAGGGTATCAGAATTAGAAGCACGGCTCTGCGCTGTTGAAAAACCAGCAGATAGCCGAAGCCCATTAGCCAGCGCGGAGCCAACAAGGATAGAACCCCCTAGCTGTCCTCCGGTAGAGCCCGAGCAGCAGGGACCTCAGGTCGGCTGGGTGACTGTACGTAGGAAGCATAGTTCCAGGACCCAGCCCACGGGCCACCACCAACCCGTCCACGTTTCTAACAGATTTTCCCCGCTCAGCGACACACCCGGTGTGTAAGTTTGCCAAAACAATGTCAGACTCGGTAATCTTTTCTGGTCCCCTGCCTGATTGGACCAGTGACGACATGTTTAGCCGCATGCTGTCATTCCATCAATGGTTGTCTAGGTGGTGTCCTGCAAATGATGTGGGCTACATTGATAACTGGCGAACATTTTGAGGAAAACCTGGTCTGATCCGGAGAGACGGCGTCCATCCGACTTTGGATGGAGCAGCTCTTCTTTCTAGGAATATGGCCGAATTTATTAGTCCTCCAAAACACTGACAGCCCAGGGTCCAGACCAGGAAGCAGATTCGTAGTTTAACCCACCTCTCTGCTGCTTCTGTACTGTTACCCACCCATATTAAACATAAGATCTCTCTCCTCAAAGACTTTGTTAGTAAATGACTTGATTGGTGATAATCACATTGATTTGCTTTGTCTCACAGAAACCTGGTTGCAGCAGGAGGATTATGTCAGTATAAATGAGTCAACTCCTTCCAGTCGTTTAAATTTTCACATTCCTAGAAGTACTGGGCGAGGAGGAGGAGTTGCAACCATATTTTGTTCTGATTTACTAATTAGTCCCAGACCAATTGATAGCTACAGTTCTTTTGAACATCTAACCCTTCATTTTCCTCATCTAAGTTGTATTGTATCGTCCACCAGGCCCTTACTCTCAATTCATGGATCAGATCTCACATTTTTTATCTGATTTAGTATTAAATACTGATAGGGTCATTATAGTGGGGGACTTCAATATTCATGTGGATACTCAAAGTGATAGCCTAAATGCAGCCTTTAGTGCTATTTTAGACTCAATTGGCTTTACTCAAAAAATACAGGGATCGACCCACTTGGGCAAACACACTTTGGACCTTGTACTGACATATGGTATTGAGTGTGAGGAAATAACACCCACAAAACCCGGTCCTGTCTGACCACTTCTTAATAACTTTTGAATTAACTTTAACTGACCATCTTAAATCTGAAAGAACATTTCATTATAGTAGAGCTTTATCAGACAATGCTGTAACAATTTTTAAAGAATCTGTTCCGTTCTTACTTTCCTCAGTGTCTCAGAGTAACACAGTGGATGGCAGCTATTTTATCTCTAACTCTTCAGAAATTGATGGTCTGGTTCACAGCGTTACGTCCTCATTGCGTTTGGAATTAGATAGTGTAGCCCCCTTAAAAAAGAAAGTGCCTAGCCATAGGAGGCTGACTCCTTGGTTCAACGCAGAGTTGCGTACTTTAAAGCAGAATACTAGGAAGTTGGAGAGAAAATGGCGCTTTACACACCTAGAGGATTCCTATTTAACCTGGAATAACAGTCTACTGCTGTATAAAAAAGACCCTTCGACAAGCTAGAACAGCATATTTTTCATCATTAATAGAGGCGAATAAAAACAATCCTAGGTTTCTTTTTAGTACAGTTGCCAAACTTACACAGAGTCATAGCTCTGTTGAGCCAACTATTCCCCCAGCTCTTAGCAGTGATGATTTTATGGGATTCTTCATAAATAAAATTAATTCTATTAAAAATAAAATCATTGGCATCCTCCCAAACATGATTACTTCTTCCTCAGTAAATGAGGCAGCATCGGAAAGAACTGTAGAACCTCATTTGTGCTAAGGCTGTTTTGATTCAATCGAGCTTTCGGAATTATCAAAAATATTAGCCTCATCTAAACCTTCAACTTGTATGTTGGACCCAGTTCCAACCAAATTATTTAAGGAAGTGTTCCATTTGGTTCCTGGCCCCATTTTGGATATGATGAATCTATCCTTAGTAAACGGATACGTACCGCAGGAATTTAAAATAGCTGTAATTAAACCTTTACTCAAGAAACCTTCCCTTGATCAAGATGACTTAGTGAATTACAGACCTATATCTAACCTTCCTTTCTTATCCAAAGTCCTTGAGAAAATTGTTGCTAATCAAGTCTGTGAGCATCTAAACAGTAACGAGCTGTTTGAAGAGTTTCAGTCAGGTTTTAGAGCTCATCATAGCACTGAAACAGCACTGGTGAAGGTTGCTAATGATATTCTCATGGCCTCAGATAATGGACTGGTGTCTGTTCTGGTTTTGTTAGATCTCAGTGCTGCTTTTGACACAGTCGATCACAATATTCTCTTAGAAAGGCTTGAACATGTTGCAGGGATCAAAGGAACAGCACTAGGCTGGTTTAAATCATATTTGTCTGACAGATTCCAGTTTGTTCATCTAAATGTTCAATCTTCTTCACTCTCAAGGGTTACTTGTGGAGTTCCACAGGGTTCTGTGCTTGGACCAATTCTTTTCACCATATATATGCTTCCAATTGGTAGAATCATTAGACAGCATGGGATAAATTTCCACAGCTATGCCGATGATACACAACTATATTTATCCATAAATCCTGATGAACCCAGTCAGTTAGGTAGATTGCAGGCATGTCTGGAAGACATAAAAACATGGATGAATCTAAACTTTTTGCTTTTAAATTCTGACAAGACAGAAGTTGCTGTTCTTGGACCAGAAATTCTTAAAAAGAAACTGCTTAGTCAATCCCTTTATCTGGATGGCATTAAATTAGCCCCCAGTAATAGGGTTAGGGTTAGGGTTAGGGTTAGAACCTCTGCATTATTTTTGACCAAGACTTGACATTTAAATCCCATATTAAACAGGTTTCTAGGATTTCCTTCTTTCACCTCCAGAACATTGCTAAAATTAGAAACATCCTGTCCAGGAGTGATGCTGAGAAACTAGCCCATGCATTTGTTACCTCAAGGCTGGACTACTGTAATTCTTTACTATCAGGTAGTCCACAAAATGCCATTAAAAGCCTTTAGTTGATCCAAAATGCTGCAGCAAGAGTTTTGATGAATATTAAAAATGGAGATCACATTTCTCCTGTTTTAGCTTCCCTTTCATTGGCTCCCTGTTAAATCCAGAATAGAATTTAAGATCGTTCTTCTTACATACAAAGCCCTTAATAATCAAGCTCCATCATACATCAGAGATCTAATTGTTTCATGTGTTCCCAACAGAGCACTTCGCTTTCAGACTGCAGGTTTACTTGTAGTTCCTAGGATTTCTAAAAGTAGAATGGGAGGCAGATCTTTTAGTTATCAGGCTCCTCTCCTGTGGAACCAGCTCCCAGTTTTAGTCCGTGAGGTAGACACTCTGTTTACTTTTAAGGTCAGGTTTAAAACTTTCCTTTTTGATAAACCTTATAGTGTGGCTTAGGTAATCCTGAGCTAGCTCTGTAGTTATGCTGCTATAGGCTTAGACTGCTGGAGGACAGACTTACCAATTTTCTTCACTCTGCTACTTCCTTTTCTACTACTACTCTCCAGTTGTATTACAGTACATTCTGCTATTTCGACTGTTAACTTTGTTTTCTCTCAGTGTTTTTCTCTCCATAGAAGATATACCTGGTCTGGTATCCTGCTTGGATGCAATGCCCTGTTGGACGGGGGGCATCGACTGGGATGGTGCTCCCAGTGGCTGAACATCCACTGTGTCCTGTTACTTTTTACTTTCTGTAACATAGAAAGTACTCTCATATCGGATCTTCTGTTCCTTCTGTCTCTGCGCTGTCTTCTCAAACCCCCAGACGGTCGTGGCAGATGGCCGCTCTTATTGAGCCTGGTTCTGTTGGAGGTTTCTTCCTGTTAAAGGGGAGTTTTTCCTCTCCACCGTCGCTACATGCTTGCTCAGTATGAGGGATTGCTGAAGGATTGCTGTGGTTGGAAAGTCTGCCCAACCTCATGCCAATGACTGACGCAATCTGCTGGGATTCCTTAAATAGGAAACGTTTTAACTGATTGGAATATTTGTATAAATGTATTGAAATGACTTCTTGTTAAGTGCCTTGAGATGACATCTGTTGTGAATTGGCGCTAAATACAAAAAAAATAAAAAATAAACTGAACTATAACTCCTTTTTTCTTCAACCAAAATTAATACTGGCCTTCTCTCAGCAGCACTGGTTATCCTTTTCCGAAGCCGACGTTTCTTCTTCAATGTAGGGAAAGAATTTTCCTTCATGGGAGGCTCAAACAAACAGTCTAGCGTCGCTAACCAACACTGCAACTGCGAGATAACCGCAAATAACAATGTGAACCAGAGCTAATTTAAACAAACAATCCCTCCATACCTAACAAAAAAACCGCTGCAGTACCTCTACTAAACCGAAGGTGTCACTGAGAAGAAAATATTTATGATACACGGCAGCAGGAATACTAAAAAAAGATTTAACAGGAAGTACAATTCTCTGCACCAAAAATCATTAACATTATTTTACTGTCCAACTGTACATTATGCCATCAAGGCGATGTAAATGTCAGAAACCCACAGGCTATGTGAACATACAGCTGATTTATTTCTGCTGTATGTATTTTGGGGAAGCGCATCTTACCTCTGATTCACTGCAATGTCTGAAAAAACCCAGCTTCCAGATATAACGGCTTATGTGACATTAGACAAAGTGACATTTAAACATCCTACAACTAAAATATTCATTGGCCATAAGAAAGAAGTCATGTTGTTTAATACAATATATCAGAATGTTCATCAATCGCTCTTATTGGGATGATTTCAGTAATAATGAGGGGGGTGGGGGTAATAAAAAACTAAAATACATTTAAGATTTAGGGCTGAGAGAGGCACTTTGCTTTTTCATACATGTGTACACAGAATCAACTCTGTGTATGTGTTTGACAGTCTAATACTGCAAGTGAGTAATTATTGGCAGATTATGGAAGAAGAGGATGGCAAGGAGCTTTCTTTGATGGGATTAAGCACTCAATTACCAAACTAAGTCTGCCTTCCTTACCAACCTCCCCCCCGATACCCCTTCCACCAACTCGCACACAATAGAAGCCCAAGCATTCAGGTCCAACATTTTTTTAAATGCATAAATATATGCAATTAGAAGGATTTTCAAAAATAGATTCACCCATGCATCTAAATCGAACCATCGCTGCATATCCTACTGTAGCAGGCCTGTTTGTTTATCCAGTTCAGGAATACAGGCATGAGGGAATGACAGAAACTAGCTTGTCTTCCCAGGAGGCTTTAAAGAAGGCACTGATTACTCCCCCTGTCAAGCATTAGAGAATGGAAAGTGCTCAGGGCAGCTTTGGGTCAGGAAGAAGAGGAGCTGCCTGCTGGTCTGTAGGCTGGTGGTTCAGTCATACACGCTGAAATGTTCCTGGGAAAGATGCTTGAAGCCAGAAGCGATCAGTGTGTTTTCTATATTTGAGAAAGAAGCTCTGCATGAGTAAATGCATCGAAGTATGAAAATGTTTATGAAATGCTTGCATTTGGTGCTTTGATTGGCTGGCAAGACTCATTTTATATACATTTTGTATAGTTGCTATTGATTTATGCTTTGCTCATAGGTCACGGAAATGTTTTTTTGTTGTCTGACGGGGTCAAAAAAAATCCAGTCATTATCTACTTTTACCAGTCAGGTTTTAGAATGAGAATAATGACATTCAGTAGTATTTAATTTCCATTCATTTTAACTAATATTTAGTCCAGCTGAGCTGCGCTCCCTCTTTTACGTAATGGTGGCAGAATCCGCATACTGTTGCCACACATGAGACTGGAATTACAAGCACCACTTCAGCCAAAGTTTTGACATCAGGTAATATTTCTCAAAAGCTGTTTTCAGACAGAAGTTCTGGAATATTTGCGGACAATTCCATCCGGTCTTTAACCGGAGTTGTGTTTTCAAATACACCACTTTTTTTCTGGAACATTTCCTTTCGGCTGCTTTCACACAGCAAGAAATGTACCGGAGGATCCTGATGAATGTTTGGGGGGTGGAGGTGTGGGGGAGTAGGGGGTTGTATGTGGATATGACGTAAACTTAGTGCGGCGGGCGTACATGTCATTTCCCCAAACAAAGGGATTATTGCAAAGAAGGTCGACGAAACGGCAGATCTACTCGCAGTGCTCGTCTTTCTGATGTGTGCAATTTTGCGCACATGGAAACGCTTAAGAGACATCGACGGAGAAGCTGAAAGGAAAATAGTCAAGGTCAACGTCAAGGTCAAATTTATTTATATAGCACATTTACAACAGTGATACTGCCCAAAGTGCTTCACAAGGTAAGAGAGGTTAAAAGCATAAAATATTACAAAGATACCATAAAATGAAATAGGGACATATAAATACAAATACAATGGAATAAACAAACAAAAAAAGTGTCAGAGACTGTTAACACGCAGAATACTCGAATATGACATAATAAAATCATACAATAAGTTAAAGCTCAACTTTGAGTAAAAGCCATTTCATAAAAGTAAGTCTTCAGTAGAGCTTTGAAAATTTCCAGAGATTTGGCAGACCTGACATTAAAAGGTAAACCGTCCAAAGTTTGGGAGCTGCCACAGAAAAAACTCTATCTCCACGAGATTTGAGTTTTGTCCTAGGAACCACTAAGAGCATTTGTGAGCTGGACCTCATAGTTCTGGTAGGAATATGGGTCACCAGTAGTTCTGACAGATAAGAAGGGGCTAGGCCGTTAAGACACTTGAAAACAAACAACATTTTAAACTGGTTCCTGAATAAAACAGGAAGCCAGTGACGAGACTTTAACACTGGGGTTATGTGCTCTGTCCACTTTGTACCGGTTAGCAGTCGAGCAGCAGCATTTTTGATCAACTGGAGACGTCCTATAGAAGACTGACCCAGGCCAACATACAGGGAGTTGCAGTAGTCTAGTCTGCAGGTGACGATGAGGCGGATGACCTGCTCGAAAACATTTGCAGGGAGGTATGTTTTTACCTTTGCTAACTGCCTAAGATGAAAGAAGCCTGATTGAACCCCTGAACTAACCTGTCTAGATAGCTTAAATGAGGCTTCGATAAACATCCCAAGACTTTTAACATTTATTTTATTATTAGCGGACAGAGGGCATAAGGAAATGTCAGAGAGACTTTGGGATGCAGAATTGCCTAAGAAGAGAATCTCTGTTTTATCCTCATATAATTTTAGAAAATTTAGAGCCATCCATTGTTTAACGTCCATCAGACAATTCAATAATAATTTAATAGAATCTACTCCTGCTTTTAAGGATAGATACATTTGAAGGTCGTCAGCAAAACAATGAAAATTAATGTTATGATTGAGGAAAATGGACCCCAGAGGTAGCATATATAATGCAAACAGTGCCGGACCAAGAATAGAGCATAGGCACACCACACTTAAGAGGGGCGTTTTCTGAAGTGTACGGGCCCATGTTAACATAGAACGACCTGTCAGACAAGTACGAGCGAAACCATTGAAGAACTGCTCCCTTCATACCAACGCAGCATTCCAGTCGTGACAGAAGGATATCATGGTCGACTGTATCAAAGGCTGCTGTCAAATCCAGCAGTAAGAGGGCAGCAGAGTTGCCGGAGTTGATAGTAAGAAGTATATCATTAAAAGATCTAAGTAGTGCAGTCTCGGAGCTATGGCGTGATCTAAAAAACGATTTAAACTTCTCCAAGATTTCATTGAGCTCAAGATAAGCCTGAAGTTGCTGGTAGACAACTTGGACAAAAAAGGTAGCTTTGAGATAGGTCTATAATTAGATAAAAAAGTGGGGTCCAGGCTAGGCATTTTAATTAAAGGTTGCAAAATAGCTTGTTTAAAACATGATGGGACACAGACAGTAGCAAGTGAATTATTGATCAAATTTAAAATAACTGGCCCAATAGTATCCATGAGTTTTCTCAGTAGAGCAGGTGGCAGGGAATCCATTGGGCAGTTGGAGGGTCTTGAGTAGTGAACAACCTTTAAAAGTCAATTTACAGAAACAGGTTTAAAATGCTCTAAGACAGCTGAGCACACATAAGAAGCACTAGGGTCTAAAACTGTGGACAATGAAATAGAAGACCTAATAAACGACACTTTGTCCGTAAAAAAAGCTAAAAAATTGTCACACATATTTTGTGAAGGTGCAGCATCTCCATTTACACAAGGTTTAATAATCCGATTAAAAACATTAAAAATAACCTGAGGCCTATGTCTATTATTAGACACTAGATTTGACATAAACTCAGTCTTTGCCGCTTTTACAGCTTGTTGTTGTATTGTATTGTTGTATTCCATAGCAGCAAAGGCTGCTGTTAAACACCGTGGCAAGACCTCCATCTCTACCCGAGCCCCGAGGGAGGCTAAGGAAGGAGCAATTCGGTGGAAGGAGTTCAGAGAAGACAACTGACTCATCTCACTGAGCCCATGTCCCTGGGCTCAGCGAGATGAGACGATTTTGTTGATACAGTTTTTCCACTGGATCTAGGTAGGCAAGCCCTGATTCTCACTAGCACACCAGCCCGCATTCCGCATCTCCTAGGTCGCTTCCTCCAGGGTGTGGCATGAAGTGCACCACGTAGGTACGCTGGAGCAGCAGTCCCAAACGGTGAGGGTGAAGGGTCATAAACATGACCAGCAGCAGTTTCTTTCAATAATAGGTCATAAGATGCCTTTATCTCAAAAAGAGTCCGTCGATCATACACAAGTAGTCCTAGAGCATTTTGGGATATTGAGCAAAGAATAAAAGTGGTCATTAACCAGAACAAAAAGGACAGACGTGTCGCCCTGCACACTGCTGTTGCCATCATCGTGACATTTATTCGTCATTAATGTGTGCTCACAGCGTTCCCCTCCCCTTTTCCCCACCGCCCCAAACCCCTCCAGCTTTCCGGGAACATTACCTGATAATCTGAACGCAAACACCATACCGCGAAAAGTCCGCTCTTGTTACTAGGTCTTCATCCACAAAATTACCGGTAAAGGGTATCTGGACAAAGTCTGGAAATTTGCTTTCAGACTCAAAAGCTAAACAAACGAAGTCTGAAAAATTACCATTTTTCATGTTTGAAAGGGGCTCAAAGGAAGTGATCAGAATGCAGCAAGACTTTCTGAACGACGGCTTTCCTGATTGCTTCAGCAGGAGGAAATCCCGCAGGATGCTTTCCTACTGCATCAGTCGTTAAGCTGAAGCGATCTGTGTCTGCTGCAGTCACAGATGCGCTTCATGCCTCCGTAACTCTTCAGCGTGCTGTCAGCTCTCGAATAGTGAGATGCGTTGGGTACGATGGTGTCCAGGTCTGAGATGATGCTCAGATGCTGGTCAAATACGGAAAAGATTCAGTTAACGTGACCCCTGGGTTTGCTGTATCAAAAGTCAGATGAAAACGTTGATTAAGTCTGAATATTTGTCTACTGTCGCAAAAGTGAATGCTGCAAGTCAATGACTCGATGCAATCGGCTGGGTTTCCTTAGATAGGAAACTTTTTCACTAATTAGAATGTATGTACTATTGAATTGAAATGACTTGTAAAGTGCCTTGAGATGACATGTGTTGGGCATTGGCGCTATATAAATAAACCGAATTGAATCAAACTATTTCCATGAACTCTACTACTATTTGTAGTGAGGCGGGGCATTTTTGTTGTGATGGGAGGACATTCTGCCTGTTGCACTGCTTTGGTGGGTGGTGAGTATTAAATGAAAAATAAAATGCATACACAAACTTGAGAAAGTCAACAACACCTTATGCCCACTAATCAACCATCATCCAACCTGTGAAGGATTATATTATGTACACAGTGCCTTACATAAATAAGTATTGTTACTTCTTCAAACTTGGGCCACTATACTACCCGAAAATGTAATGTATTTTACAGTAACTTGAAATGTGTGGAATGCATTTGTATTCAGCA
This sequence comes from Valencia hispanica, assembly GCA_963556495.2. Classification (NCBI taxonomy): domain Eukaryota; kingdom Metazoa; phylum Chordata; class Actinopteri; order Cyprinodontiformes; family Valenciidae; genus Valencia; species Valencia hispanica. Next base: position 9,262,561 of record OY747714.1, on the reverse strand, counting down.
CCCTTGAGTCAATCCTTCGCGGAACCACCTTTTGATTAAATTATGATTGCAAGTCTTGTGGGGTCTCCACCAGCTTGCATATATAGAGACTTTATATGCCTACATATCCAACATTTACCTGTCTCTGCTGAAACATCAAAACGGCATAATGCTGCCACCACCGTCTTTAACAATAGGAAATTGTGTGCTTGGTGTGATGTGCCATCAGATTTCCTCTTCACACAGTGTCAGCCAAAAAGGTTACATTTTGGTCTTACTTGACCAGAGCATGTTCTTCCACATGTTTGCTGTGTCCTCACTGAAAGGATGGTTTTCATCTTGCCACTTCTCCAGAAAGGATCAATTTGTGATAATATACAGTTGTGGCCAAACGTTTTGAGAATTACATAAATATTGGAAATTGGAAAAGTTGCTGCTTAAGTTTTTATAATGGCAATTTGCATATACTCCAGAATGTTATGAACAGTGATCAGATGAATTGCATAGTCCTTCTTTGCCATGAAAATTCCACTGCATTTCATTGCTGTCATTAAACTAGAACCAGGAAAGTAGAGCACATCACCCCAGTTCTAAAGTCCTTACACTGGCTCCCTGTAGCTCAGAGAATAGACTTCAAAATACTCCTACTGGTTTATAAATCATTACATGGCTTAGCACCAAAATATGTTGAAGACCTGTTGTCACGGTACCAACTCCCAAGACCACTCAGGTCCTCCAACTCTAGCCTACTAAACATCCCTAGACTTAGAACTAAACACGGAGAAGCAGCTTTCAGTTTTATGCTCCCCTTATCTGGAATGATTTGGGGTTGTGGTGACGGGGTAAGCCGTATTGCGTCATTTCCTGTTGTCACTGCTGTGGTCCGTGGAGCTGTTTTGGTGTTCAAACGCTCTTGAATTGATCTTATTTTCTCTGTGCTGAGGCTTTTCTAAGTTATTTTAACACACAATCACACTAAAACACACATTTTGTGGTGGTGTACTTTACGTTTTGGGAACTCCTCGTGTTTCACACAGTTTTTCTTTGGGTGGAAGGTCTCGCTAGCTCAGTTAGCTTAGCTTCATTGCGGCTATGGCTACTCTTCTTTCTCCTGTCTCTAACTCTTCTCTTCTCTCTTGCTCTCTCTGTCAGATGTTTAGTTACTTCCCTGCAATCATTAGACAGCATGGGATAAATTTCCACAGCTATGCCGATGATACACAACTATATTTATCCATAAATCCTGATCAACCCAGTCAGTTAGGTAGATTACAGGCATGTCTGGAAGACATAAAAGCATGGATGACCCTAAACTTTTTGCTTTTAAATTCTGACAAGACAGAAGTTGCTGTCTTTGGACCAGAAGTTCTTAAACAGAAACTGATTAGTCAATCACTTCATCTGGATGGCATTAAATTGTCCCCCAGTAATAACGTAAAGAACCTCGGCGTTATTTTTGACCAAGACTTGACATTTAAATCCCATATTAAACAGGTTTCTAGGATTTCTTTCTTTCACCTCCGGAATATTGCTAAAATTAGAACAGACTTACCAATTTTCTTCACTCTGCTACTTCCTTTTCTCCTACGACTCTCCAGTTGTATTACAGTACATTCTGTTATTTCACCCCCAGACGGTCGTGGCAGATGGCCGCTCCTACTGAGCCTGGTTCTGTTGGAGGTTTCTTCCTGTTAAAGGGGAGTTTTTCCTCTCCACTGTCGCTACATGCTTGCTCAGTATGAGGGATTGCTGAAGGATTGCTGTGGTTGGAAATCTGCCCAACCTCACGCCAATGACTGACGCAATCTGCTGGGATTCCTTAAATTGGAAACTTTTTAACTGATTGGAATGTTTGTATAATTGTATTGAAATGACTTCTTGTTAAGTGCCTTGAGATGACATCTGTTGTGAATTGGCGCTATATAAATAAACTGAATTGAATTGAATTGAACAGACTTCCTGACGAGTGTAGAGCTGCTGAAACTCTGAACTGCTTTAAATCGAGACTAAAAACCCATCTGTTTAGAATTGCCTTCGATTAAATGATTGATGTCATATGTATAAAATGTGTTCATGCTCTCTTGCTTTATTGATCTTTCTCTTACTTTATTGTGTATCATGTGTAATGTGTGTTTCTTTTACTTTTAATTTCCATTGTTTTTTTTTTGTTTGTTTGTTTGTTTTTTATCACCAAATCATGTAAAGCACCTTGAATTACCCTGCTGTTGAAAGTGTGCTATACAAATAAAATTGCCTTGCCTTAAAGGACCTGCTGAGATCATTTCAGTAATCGTCTTGTTAACTCAGGTGAGAATGTTGACGAGCACAAGGCCGGAGATCATTATGTCAGGCTGATTGGGTTAGAATGGCAGACTTGACATGTTAAAAGGAGGGTGATGCTTGAAATCATTGTTCTTGCATTGTTAATCATGGTGACCTGCAAAGAAACGCGTGCAGCCATCATTGCGTTGCATAAAAATGGCTTCACAGGCAAGGATATTGTGGTTACTAAAATTGCACCTAAATCAACAATTTATAGGATTATCAAGAACTTCGAGGAAAGAGGTTCAATTCTTGTTAAGAAGGCTTCAGGGCGTCCAAGAAAGCCCAGCAAGCGCCAGGATCGGCTCCTAAAGAGGAGTCAGCTGCGGGATCGGAGTGCCACCAGTGCAGAGCTTGCTCTTGAATGGCAGCAGGCAGGTGTGAGCGCATTTGCACGCATACTGAGGTGAAGACTTTTAGAAGATGGCCTGGTGTCAAGAAGGGCAGCAAAGAAGCCACTTCTCTCCAAAAAAACTTCAGGGACAGATTGATCTCCTGTAGAAAGTATGGTGAATGGACTGCTGAGGACTGGGGCACAGTCATATTCTCAGATGAAGCTTCTTTCAGATTGTTTGGGGCATCTGGAAAAAAGCTTGTCCGGAGAAGAAAAGGTGAGGGCTACCATCAGTCCTGTGTCATGCCAACAGTAAAGCATCCTGAGGCCATTCATGTTTGGGGTTGCTTCTCATCCAAGGGAGTGGGCTCACTTACAATTTTGCCCAAAAACACAGCCATGAATAAAGAATGGTACCAAAACACCCTCCAACAGCAACTTCTTCCAACAATCCATCTACAGTTTGGTGAAGAACAATGCATTTTCCAGCACGATGGAGCACCGTGCCATAAGGCAAAAGTGATAACTAAGTGGCTCGGGGACCAAAACGTTGAAATTTTGGGTCCATGGCCTGGAAACTCCCCAGATCTTAATCCCATTGAGAACTTGTGGTCAGTCCTCAAGAGGCGGGTGGACAAACAAAATTGAATTGCAGAGGTCCTGAAAAAGAAGGGCCAACACTGCAAATACTGACTCTTTGCATAAATGTCATGTAATTGTCAATAAAAGCTTTGAAATGTATAAAGTGCTTGTAATTATATTTCAGTACATCACAGAAACAACTGAAACAAAGATCTAAAAGTAGTTTTGCAGCAAACTTTGTGAAAACTAATATTTGTGTCATTCTCAAAACTTTTGGCCACAACTACAGTTGCCAATGATGTTAAAATAAAATAACTTTTTACTTCTTCCCATCAATTGATTGCAAAAATCTAATTGATTCTTGATGTATAAAGTGCAGGGGTCTCATTTATAAAGCTTGCTTATGCACAAAACGGGGTCTGAAAACTGCATAAGTCACTTTCTATGCCAAGTTTGGGATTTATATAAAAAAATCGTTGTGGAAAAATTTGCGCACCTCTAAGCACACTAAGGACCGTGTTTACACACATTTTGGACACGGAGGACACCACAGCCGGTGCAATACTGCAGTGACATAATGCTTCACAATGGATGGGCTGACACTCATTTAAGATGATGATCTGGATGGGGGGAGCGACCCCCACCCCGGCACCACATTCTGCCTGTGGCATGCTGTCCACTTGGGGTGTGCTATCTTGAGTGCCTCACGATTTCGATTTGATTACGATTGGATTATAAAACTATTATTTTTGTTGCATATTTTTTCCCCATTTAGGGTCGTTTCTTCATTCCTTCCATGGCTACTTTCTACTCTTAAATCCCTCCAGTTTCCATTAATTAAAGTATCCAAACCAACTGATTTCCTGTCTTTTATTGATTTGAAACCACAAATCAAAGACATGTCCAAAATATGCTTCATAATCATATCAAGGTCCTATTTTAATGAAAGCTAAAGGAAATGTGTGTTGGCAATTTAAATATAGTATAGGGTGACCATATTTTGATTTTTATACAAGAGGAAACTTGGTCCAATCCTCAAACACATCAGTCATATTCTGTTTACTTAAAGAAGACTTTTGACTTACATATTTTCTTATCGCTTACTATATTTTTTGTCTTTTATGAAGCACTTTGCTCACCTATTGGCTGAGTAAAGCTCCATATAGATAAACGTTGATTTATTGATTCGAGTGCAATTGATTGATTGATTGGAAAAATTAATCGAAATAAAACAAACTTCTGAGACCTTCAGTGATCAGCTGGATTTATGTGATTAAAATCGCCAATGGTGGAATCACCTTTGAAAATTAAATAACTTTTGAAGGTAAGACATTGCACTTGGATATATAATTTTCCTTCCACTTCACATTTATGCCCTACTTTGTGTAGGTGTGTCACATACAGTTCCAATTAAACCCACTGAAGTTAATGGTTTTAATGTGACATAAACATTTTAAAGGGGTGTGAATACTTTAGAAGTTTTGACCCCAAAACTTTAAGGTTTGATCGACAACATATGTGACTAAAGTCAGATTGTTTACATGTTTCCCCAGGTCCCCAGTTTGAGTTGTGTTTAATATGAAATCCTTCCCAACAAGTCAAACCTTTTATCAATTACGGTATTTCTGCTTTCACAGTTTTAACACATCTCACCTTTGAAATTTCCCTTTTTAATACAGTTGCTCCACTCCCCGGCAGATCCAGTGCCCTTTTACCGGCAACTATGTCTGACATTTGAATGCACAACTACAGTACACTGTGTGTCCATGCCTGACTGTATAGACAGTAGATGTAGCAGTGCCTCCTGAGGATGCCTATTATCTGCCTGTATGGTCCTGTGGGTTGGCAAATTGAGGGGCAGCTACCATCGAAAGGTCAGAGTCTTACTCAGGAAGGAGGAGTGGTCCCTGATTATTACCCTTTTTGGAGCTGCTCAAGAACAAAAGTAACTCTGTAGTCTTTGGTTTGACTCTCTCACGTACATATAAATGCTGTTTTACAATATCTACAAGTAGTGCTTTAGTTTTCTTAAACATGTAGGTTACATGGGACATTTTATTTCACTCTTTGCTGTAGTACATTTATTAGTCAACTAATGTATGGTGGTCATAGGCAGTGTGATAAAATTCACATTTATTGTTATTTTTGAAGTTTTCTGTTGCAGTGTAATCAGAAAACAGGGTAAAAATGAACGCCCTTCACTATATATGCTGTTTGATTACATTATTTCTTCAAACATTGACTTTTTAGTCAATGTTCATCCTCTAAAAAACATTTAGACGTTGAAATACTCATGGGAGCACAAAAGAAGTCCACAAAGAACCAAAAAACGTGTTGGTCATGTCACAAAAACAAGACTCCCACACTTAAACAGCTTCCAGATTCCTGATATTTTCATGAATATAGCCAGTGGCGTATGATGTCTATCTTCTAACATAAAATCCATAGTTTGAAATTGTGGCATGTGTTAGTCCAGTGGTTCCCAAACTCTTTTCCTTGACGACCCCCTTACCTGTATCCAGAAGACAGGGTCTCAACTCAACTCATACCTGCATACAAGTCTGGGACGGTTAGGAAAATAAAACTGCATAAAGGACTTGATCATTATGGAGGTGAGCACGAGGATTTACTATTTCCAGGTCTCTTTATGAGACACGGTTTGGTGGTGAGAGATTTTCACTTAAAAAATGTGAAAAATATGAGATTCTTCGTTTTCCACATGATGTTTTAGTTCTTTAAAAATGACAGAGAAATGCTTGAACCACAGCGCTGTTAGATTTGTGAAAATAGTTGTGAATGACAGTAAATGTGGATCTCTTTGATCATTTATTTGGTAAATTGTTTTCAGTCACTATAATGACAACATCTTTGGGTTAATAAATATGGTCAGAATGGAAAAAGTGGAATTCAGAAAAAAAAAGGAAAAACTGGAATTTTGGATAAAAGAAAAGGATTTCATAGGGCTCTAGAGAAGTTTGTGACAGTTGAAAAGAAAAAAGGTAGAGGTGACGTGGGCAAAGAAGTTATGTAGCCTACCTTTTTGATAAGTGATAAGCTGAAGAAGCTAAGCAGTAACCAATGTTTACAGTTTAAAAAAGTTTTGAATATTACTGTTTAGTCTAAAAATGCACATCGCAGTGAATCATTTGAGCTTTTTCTGTTCTAAGCATCACACAGACTGAGCAGTCTTGATGAAATGTTACCAACTGAGTTAATAAACTGAACTTGGAAATAGTGTTAAGACTTAAAACACTAAAATATGCTGCAACCACGTGAAGTTGTTGCAACTCTTTTCATTAATCAGTATATTGTGTGCAGAATGCTGGTGCCAGTGGTTCGTACAGATAAATAATTAAATTTTTTCTAAATAGTATTTCAGTTTGGGGGATGAAAAAAACGTATGTTCCCTGGGGGGCAAGACAGAACATAATTTTGAACCACTGCTGTAGAATATCGTCTCTGCTGCCTGGAAATTCATCTGTTAGCAGTCACGAGACTGTCATAATTCAATTAAATCCAGTTTATTTATATAGTGCCGATTCACAACATTTGTAGTCTCAAGGCACTTTACAAAAAAGTAATTTCAATACAAACATTCTAATCAGTTTAAAAGGTTTCTGTTAAAGGAATCCCAGCAGATGGCATCGAGTCATTGACTGGCAGTTGTGCCGCGTTGATGCAGACTCCAACCACAGCAATCCCTCAGCAATCCCTCATTCTGAGCAAGCATGTAGCGACAGTGGAGAGGAAAATCTCCCCTTTAACAGGAAGAAACCTCCAGCAGAAGCTGGCTCAGTACGAGCGGCCATCTGACAAGAGCGTCAGTTGTAAGTCTGGCCTTAAAAGTAAACAGAGTGTCTGCCTCACTGACTAAAGCTGGGAGCTGATTCCACAGGAGAGGAGCCTGATAACTAAAAGATCTGCCTCCCATTCTACTTTTAGAAAACCTAGGAACTACAAGTAAACTTACAGTCTGAGAGCGAAGTGCTCTGTTAGGAACATATGGAACAATCTGATGTATGATGGAGCTTGATTATTAAGAGCTTTATATGTAAGAAGGAAAATCTTAAATTCTATTCTGGATTTAACAGGGAGCCAATGAAAGGGAAGCTAAAACAGGAGAAATGTGATCTCCATTTTTAATATTCATCAGAACTCTTGCTGCAGTATTTTGGGTCAACTGAAGGCTTTTAATTGCATTTTGTTGACTTCCTGATAGTAAAGAATTACAGTAGTCCAGCCTTGAGGTAACAAATGCATGGACTAGTTTCTCAGCATCACTCCTGGACAGGATGTTTCTAATTTTAGCAATATTCCGGAGGTGAAAGAAAGAAATCCTAGAAACCTGTTTAATATGGAATTTAAATGTCATGTCTTGGTCAAAAATAACGCAGAGGTTCTTTACGTTATTACTGGGGGCCAATTTAATGCCATCCAGATGAAGTGATTGACTAATCAGTTTCTTTTTTAGAGCTTCTGGTCCAAAGACGGCAACTTCTGTCTTGTCAGAGTTTAAGAGAAAAAAGTTTAGAGTCATCCATGTTTTTATGTCTTCCAGACGTAATCTACCTAACTGACTGGATTCATCTGGATTTATAGATAAATATATTTGTGGGCAAGGCACATATATTTAGTTTTGAACTGAATTGAATCTGGATGGATTTTTTTAGGATTCCATCAAAGCACTTTAATCTAATCTACAGCTCATATTTTCTGTTACCTTTAACTCTAACAGAGATAAATTCGCCGATGTCTGTTTACAGCTGTCTGTAAGTAATCAATTTAAAGTAATTTTTTAGGATTACAAAGAGGGCTAAATAAAAACCCACACAGCTGAAACAAACTGCTGCTTCTTCTGCGCATGTTCATGGTTTATGCCTGTTTGGTACACTTCAGTGAAGCTTTAATTATTAAAATACGTGTAATCATTACATATTTTTACTGACTTTGATGTGATCATAGTTCAACATTTTGTAGTGTGAGAAAGGATCACAAGTCTATGGTTAGATCAGCAGGTTTTAACTCCAACTTGAGCCGTTTCTGGTTTTCTCAACCATCTTGTCACCTCAAAAGCGATGACACACAAAGGTTTGCATTGGCAAAATGCTTTAAAATTTTCTTAGATTGACATCTTTTCATGCTCCCTGTAGTGTGTAAGCAGTAATTATGTTTCTCACTTCTTACATGCATTAAAAACATCCACAAGAAATATATAAAGATGTGTTATCAACCCACAGACTGTGTAACTGTGCAATTTCGCCTGCTTCACTGTCACTTTAGTGGCCTCTGATTTTCCTTGGTTTCTCCCAAGAATAACAGAAGAACGACCTCATATTAAGGATACATTTAACTAACTAATAGGATACTTCCCTTAAGCATATTTTTGTGACACAATTCTGTTTCCATGTTTTTTACTTCTGACCAGGGAGAAAAAATGAGCTCATCAGTTATAATTTGCTTTGGAGCATAAGGGCTTTTTCTTCACAGCTGCAGGGTGTTCACATAGATCTGAAAATATTTGATGAAGGAGACAGAACTAGGCCTGATCAGAGATTGCTTTGAGCTTCTAAAACATGACAACAGGTGGATTTGATGGCATCGATAATTGCCATTGGTGTGAGAAGTATGAAACTAGAAGTTTAAACTCCTAGCTATTTAACTAAAGGCCTCATGAAAAAAAAAAAAAACACTGATGGGCATTTTATAGCATTACAGAAAAAAATTGAACAAATCAGAGGCAACTCACGGAATCATCAAAACGGGCAGAGTGTGTCAGTTCATGTTTTGGATGTCTTTGTTGTGGAGCATTGTAGTCTATGACAGAAAATTTGATTATTTCCTCTCTTTTCTCATAAATATGGACTTCTTCCATAACTGTTTTAAGAGTTAGTTTCGATTTGTTATTTACAGTGATTTATGACCTTCAACTTGGTCGCACTGCACCTGTAACCGCCTGTATTCTTATGACATTGAGGTAAAAGTATAGACCTCAGGTGGTCTGCTGGGGTGTAGTTTGATTGTAAGCTGTAAGTAAAGCAACATTATGGTGTCATGTTGTTGTTTTGCCAGTTCACCCCTGATTTACTGCAAATTAGGGCAATTTACCTTATAAACTGACAAGTGCTGCTGTAATAAAATGTGTAAAAGGAATAGATCTGCAGTTCTAACTACTAACCTATTAATGAATAGATAATTAAGATCAATCAATATAACTGTTATGTAGTTAAACTGTGCATTAGTTGACCACTTGGTGAACACTGAAATGAAATATCAAACTGTTTGTAAAATAACATAGCTTCAGTAACTCTGAATGAAATCTATACGTAGGCACACAAGTTTATGGTCTATTTTGTTATGTTAAGTAGGATAGAATAACTCCCTAATAATTTTCTTAGTAATGATTTAAGCTACTCTCACACTGTTTCTTTTACGGACTAATAAGGAGGAAATTGAATTTTCTGGAATATGAACTTATGTCAGTTTGTGTGTGTTGCTTTTGATGTGTACCTGTTTTCTATAGTGTACGTGTACTTGGGATGAAGGGTGTAGAATTCATTGTTTTCTACTTCATCAAAATGATGTTTGCCATGACATCACTGTCTTTTTTTCTTCAATTTTTTTAACCACAAATTGACTAACTATCTGATGAACAAAGTTTTACAATGTAAAGGTGCTCCCAAGTGGCTAAATAATTATTTACTAATGTTATCAGAAAGTAGGTCAAGCTGTCGGCTGTTGGAGTAGCACTTCATCATGGTAGTGTGAGATAAAATAAAGTTTTTTTACGGGTCATTAGTGCAACATTTGCAAAAGTGTTTATGTAAATTAGAAATCATGGCGATGGGGCCCATTAGCAGTTTATAGGACTTCTACGATTAGCGACAACTTGGCTTAGCTGGTGGTCAAACTGTATCTCCTGAACTTTCCGATATGTATGAAGGAAGCAGAAGGGTATGTACCTAAAGTCACGTTTATTTGCACGGTGATACAATACAAGGCAGACACAGTAGTGTGATAGGGATATAAAAACACAAGATTTACAAGGCAAGGTTTACATGTTATTTGCTTCTACAGCAGTAATACTAAATCTCTCATTGCTTCCTGTCAGTAATTATCATAGAAGAATAGGATCCACAATTAACATCTCTCAAATCTCAAGGACAGAGCATCAGCTGGCTATATGTGCTGGATGTAAAACAGCAGCATGAAATGATGAAATTATCAAGTCCATCACAGACTAAGTTGTTCATTGGATCACTGTGAAATTGATTAAATTATGTGAATTGTCTAAGCAAGGAGTCGGGTGTCTGCTCAGCAGATTCATTCATACTGACAATGAAAATATAGCTGTTGCTGAAACCATCTGAGCTCTGACATCTGTGGTCTAATTGAGACAAAATGCAGCCAGTGACAGTTTACAATGAGGACTGTTTCAACAGAATATCAGATAACCCAGCTCACTTCTGGAGTAAAAAAACCCCAAACAAACCTAGTTTGTATGTGAAATGGTTGGTCTAAAAGAACTCCTCTTTTATCTTTCGGATAGATTTATGTTTAGTGTGTACAATAAAATATTTAAATTGTACACAGATAAACCCTAATCATTTTAATTATTGTATGTTTTAGTTAAAGGCATTATTGTTTTGTACTATAGTATACATTACATCTAATGGAGGGCGTATTTCCCCCACCGTCACTCCCTGCCAGTGACTGATGCCCCGGCCCGCTGGTGCGTCGGTGGTCAATCTGGTTTCGACCTGGTGCGTGCCTGACCGGGCCTGGGTGGACCGTGTGTCTGTCGGTCGATGTGCTGGGCTGATGTCTTCCTTTTGTTGGTTGGGGCACCTCTTTCGGGGGTGCCATGTTTGGGATTGTTGGGTGGTGCCTGTTCGGTGGCTCGGTGGGATACAGAGCCAGCATCTCTGCTCGTTCGATCACCTGTTCTGTGCGCATCGTTCGTGGTCGGTTCATTTGCGGGTTGGACCGGCCCTGGCCTTTGTTGGATGCCTGGTCTCAGCGCTCTGTGTTGCGCGGGATCAAGACTCTGGAGCTGGTACAACTTGGTGTCCATGTGCTGGCTGAGCTTGGCCTGGGGATGCCGTCCGTCCGCTGCGGCTATCGGTGGGCCGCCCCGACGTGGGGCAGGGGGTGGGGCGCCGTGCCGGGGGCCCCTCGTCGGCCGGTCCCTTGTCGGGTCCCTGCTGGGGGGTGGGGCGCCCCTGGGCCCCGGCTCTCCCAGTCCATGGACCGGCCCGCCCTGGCGCGGCTGGTTGCCGGCGGGGCCCGTGGGCTCGTCACTGCTGCCCCCCGGGCCCCGCTGGACGTTCCCCTGGGGTTCTCCTCTGCTCCTCTCTTGGGGGATGCGGTCGGCCCCGCCCGCATCCGCCTGGGGCTCTGGGGGTCCTTTGGACGTCTTGGCTCCGATCTCCTTCATGTCTGCATCGATTCCTGGGAGATGGATTGATGCCTGCTCACACCAGCTATCGAACATTCTTATGGAGAAACCTATGCACCAGCATGTTCACACACACACATAGGTGTAGGGTCTTTGGTGTTTACAGATATATTCTTGGGTTGAGGTAATCATTACTAGATCTTGATTAATCGGTACCATGACTTTTTCTGTGACATTGTTGTTGTATTTCACATCAATTTTTGTGTGATGTGGTTGTGTAGTTCTTAGTTCACAATGTTTGGTTTGTTTTGTCCTTTCCCCTCTCTCTTTTTTTCCAAATTAATCTTTCAAGCAACACATACTTTGCGAGAAAAACAACAAATGAAGTAGAGATATGGAAATCTTAGTAATAGAAGACTCCACACACACACACACACCAATTGTGCAACAATAGGTTTGGTTTGGCTTTGAAGAACTATTCATAAGCACAAAAAGCAATTATTAACAAAGTTATTCATTTTGATTTAAATTATTAAGTCAGGACAGCACCTGATTATCAGGAAATAATAATGAATATGGGCCTGGTCTGATTATGTATTACATAACACCAGATGAAAGACTAAATTCATTACCAACGTTTTTCAAAAAGCAAACATGCACATGTACATTGAATAAACACACACAATTACTCTCCAAAATATAAGAATAAATTAACAAAAATAATCCAGCGTCCAGTTAAAATACTTTAGTCAAAAAACTCACTAAGTCAGTAAGGAAGGAAGAATGAAAGAATAATGAAAACGAATAAACTACTAACCGTAAAACAGTAACATGGAACAAATAAGAATAAATTCTAAATTAGAATATCTAACCCATTGCTTTCATTAGTAAAGTTTTGCCTGTCATTCTGTCTAATCTGATTTGAATAAGGAACTCATAGTGAAAATTAGGTGTTTTCGCCCAGGCTGTAAATAAGGCAGTTTTCAAACCACTGCTCACAAAGACCCATCTGGACAACTTTCTATTGCAAAACTGCCAATTTCTAACCTTCCATTCATCTACAAGGTTATTGAAAAAGCTTTGCTTCAACAGTTTAATACCTTGTTAACAATGATCAAGCACTTTGATATCTTTTAGTCTGGTTTCTGTGCTCACCAGTACTCAGATATCTCTCATCAAAGTGTTCAATGACCAATCCATTTAAATACAGACTGTGGAAGAACCACAGTGCTGGTAGTGTTGGACTGCAGCGCACTGTTGACCATGGTAAATTACTAGTACTGGTACAGTACTTAACTTGTTTGAGTCTTATGGGTTTTTTTGGGGGGGGGGTTACATGTCCTGTCTGGCAGTGTGGCACTTAAAATTTATGTCTGAGTACCAAGTAGAAGCCCAACAGATTTATTTTCACAAATGGAGCATTACGGCTTTTGCTATAGTACTCCACTTGATATTTATGTGTAAGACATTTTTGTTAGAAATTGCTGCGGGATTTTTTCAGATATTATGGACACAGAGACGGAAAAGAAAGAGGAAAAAGAAAGAAGATAAAGAGAGGTATAAAAAAGTTAAGAGGGAGAGGTTGAATTGAAGATGGAATAAAGAAAATACAAGAAAACATCCAAGTCTGCTTCTGTACCTGCAGGACGTCAGAGAGAGGGAACAAAACCATGATAAAACAAACCAAACAGTGTGAACTGAGAACTACACAATCACAACCCACAAATAGATATATAAATACAACAACAGCTCATGGTACCGTAGGATGTATTTGGGGTAACCTCAGCCCAAGAGTGCATCTTTACACCGGAATCCCCACACCTCTGTGTTTGTATGAGCATGCTGGTGCATATAAGGTTTGTCCATATGAGTGTTCAATAGCTAGTGTGAGGAGCAATCAATCTGCCGACATAACTGATATTTGTAGACACAAAGGAGATCGGAGAGCCCCCCCAGGAGAGAGCCCCAGGGGAACATCCATCAACTAAAATGCAGATACCTTCGATGAACCCATGGGCTACGCCAGCAGCCAGGTACGGCAGGGCAGATCTGGGGATGGACCCCGAGACCCTAGGGCACCCCACCCCCCAGCAGAGACCTGACCAGAGATTAACCGACAAGGGAGCTCCCAAGCTGCAGAGGCCCAGCCAGCCGATGGTCGTCATGCACTGCTGCCAGCCCAAAGTTGACATCCCAATACCCCTTAGCCCCACGTCAAACTGACACACCAATAACCACAGTGGACGGAGAACATCCCCAGGCAAAGCCCGACCAGTACCCGAACACCAAACTCAACCAGCTTCCGACCACTCAGACCACCAAGACCAAGCATCCAACCAAAGCCAAGCAAACCCACCGACCAAGCATGAAACACACAGAATAGGCAATCAAATAGAGACGCTGGACCCAACCCCCAACGAGCCACCGGACAGCTACAACCAAACAATACACCCCCAATATCTCTGCAGTGCATCCATGACCACCCCTGCCCACGATAAGCACAATGAACACTCCATACACACCCTAACCAGCAGACCACATACACAGCACAGTGGTGTAACAAAACTACCCACCAGTGCATCCTCTCTGCCTCCCCTGTCAACAATCTGCCCACAAATCCCTAACCAAACCGCCATGATCAGATCACAGAACAAAAACAAAGCAGCCCACCCATGCCCCACACACAAGGACAGCTCCACATCTCCATCGATTCCCAATACTCCCGACCATTGCAATAGGCATTCCTAATCACCAAGATCCATCAAGGGAGGGAGGCCCTGGAATGTCCATCCCGGGTCCCATGGCTGCAGCACCACCAATCCCCAAGGAGCCCAAGGCAGTCCCCCCGGCCCCATCTAGAAGAAGAGCTATACCCACCCCAACATTTGGTCTCCCTGCAAAACACAAAAGACATTAGACACCCAGGTGAGTTCAGAGAAGATGGCAGCCCAGCGACGGTGCCCCCCCACCTTTAACATTGTTAGTTTGCCTGATTGCTGCTGCTAGTGGTTCAATAACAAGAGCAAACGCGGAGGGAGGTGGACATCCCTGCCTGGTACCTCTCCAAAGACAAAACCTGGAAGATGTTTGGTTATTAGTCCTGATACATGCTGTTGAGGAACTGTATAGCGTTTTCAACCAGTTTTTAAAAGAATTTCCAAAGCCAAATTTATGTAAGGTTCCAAGTAAGAATTTCCAGTTAACTATCAAATGCTTTTTCTGCACCTAGAGATAATATATTAGTTTCAATGTTTTACAGTAAGAATAATGTATTAAATCTATTAATCTACTTGAATTTGTGGATTAATGCCTCCGTTTTATAAAACCAGTTTAGTCAGGATGTATTATAAGAGGAGTTACTTTCTCTAGCCTTTTTGCGAGGGCTTTGCATATTATTTTAAGATCAACATTAATAATGGATATGGGAGCATAACTGGTAGAAAACACAGGGTCGTTACCTGATTTTTATAGAAGACTAATGTAAGCAGAATTCATATTTGATGTAGTCTGCCATTTTCCTTAGTTTCCTGCAACATTCTGTGAAATGTCGGTGCCAGAATATCCCATAATTCTGCTGGAGAGCCATCTGGGCCTGAAGCCTTTTTATTGGGCATGCTTTGAAGGCCCTCAAAGAGTTGTGCAAAGAGCTCAAGTGCTGTTAGTGGTGAATCCAAGGCCATCGCTTGACTATCCGATAATTCAGAAAGTGTTATTTTATCCAGTCTTAAGTCTTGAGATTTAATTAAAGAACAGTGACTTCTTTGTGTCAATGCTTAAGTTTAAATCGGAACAAAGAAAAATCACAGTCTCGGAACCCCAAAGTTCCATCTTTGGGTCCCCCTTTTTTAATATCTACATGCTCCTGCTAGCTCAGATTGATCCATCCATATATTATCTATACCCACCGATCCACTGTAGGGTTGCGGGGGGCTGGTGCCTATCTCCAGCAGTCACGGGGTGAAAGGCAGGGTACACCCTGGACAGGTCGCCAGTCCATCGCAGGGCAACACAGAGACATACAAGACAAACAACCATGCACGCACACACTCATACCTAAGCCATAGTACCAAGAAGGAACCTACTCATGCACATGCAAACTCCAAGACCCCAGGCCAGGTTTCGAACCCAAGACCTTCTTGCTGCAAGGCAACAGTGCTACCAACTGTGCCACTATTCAGCCCGCTAGCTCAGATTAGAACAAATAATAGGATAACTTACTATACATTACATATGATTACGATGTCACCAGGTGACTACAGATTCTTAGAACAAACCAACACATGGATTTGCCATAACGTCCTCCAGCTTAATGGAAACAAAACTGAAGTCATTATTTTTGGACTTAAAGAGGTCCAACAGACAGCACACAGACAGCTATTACAGCCAGAAACAACTGAACAGGCCCGGAATCTGGGTGTAATAATGAAGTGAAGCCTTAACCTTCAGAGACGCTTAACATCAATTACAAAGCGCTTCTAACCCTAACCCAAACAGAGTCTCTTCCTGGGGAATCTGTCCATATACGTTTATAGATGTCCGTATAACTAAAACTTTAAAATTCTTAAAGCCAAGCAGGAGTTGTTTAATGCTAGCCAATCATCCAATTATGTGGATAAAGCAGGTGGCACCTCATTGGGAAAGCTCATTAAAACAGCGTTCCATCCTGGCTTTCGGCTGCCTCCAGAAATGAAAGCGCATTTCCTATTTGGCCTGTTCAATTTTTTTCAAATAAAGGCTGACTGTGAGAAGTAGAGCCTTTTCCTGAGTTCCAAAAAATTAGATGCTGGATCTCAGCCAGTCAAGATTTAGTTGATGTTTCTCTTTGTGGAGTCTACAGTGGGATGGTTATAGTGATGGAGTCTAGCCTCAGCCCTCAGGCGTTGTCAGCAGAGCGGAACATACCATCTGTTTTGGGGTCATTCTTTTTATTTCAAGAGCTTTATTTTCCTCAGTCTCACAAGTTTTACAGTGTTCGCCTGATGGCTATTTATGGTGCATGAAAGTTCAAATTGAACTTGTGGATAAAGGTATCCATACTACACACACGCACAAAAAACCCTTCTCTGTCCAGTCCTTCTTAATATTGTTGGGGTTTTCTTCAGTAAACATAACAGTTGAGAGAATAAAACGGTCTGGGTTTTTTTTCCATATTCCAAATCATCCATAAAACCAAAGGTCCTGGATTCTTTCATAACTACTATTCACCATTGTGGAAAATAGAGGCTGATTGGGCGAAAGTGGGAATTGGTTTTCACACACTAGCTTAACAGTTGCCATGTCAAGCACAATAACTCCTAATAGCTCTAAGATACCAACAGGGGGTAGAAACATCCAGTTCTTCCTTTTCTTTCTAATCCAGCTCCCTGCTCATCTAATCTTAGATTGTGGAAGTGATTGCTTCTGATATTAAGATAAATTGGAAAGTCTGTGATGCACTGATGCCTCCTTGTTGCCTCAAATTTCCTTTTCAAACCATCATCATATGCATCTTACTGTCCACACCCAAAGTTGATTATACAGCTTTGCTCACCGGGAGACTTTTGGTGTCATTTTACAGATACCTCTCCAAATGTTGCCTTACCTTCATTTGTTGTAAGAGAAATCTGTGTTGAGAAAACGGCAGTGGCGTAGCAAGATTTTATCATTCTATCATTCATCTTTCATCAGTCTAACTGCACACTCGGGTTAGGGTAACAAGTATAACACCATACAGTTTTTGAGCAAAACTGCTGGACCGCTACCCATCTTACTAGCAAAAGTGTGGGTGTTAAAACCTCCACATCCCCCAGGGTTGTGGCACCCATGGGTAAAAACATGTTTTACTTTGTATATACACAAGTCCAAACCTTAATCTAATGGAAAATCTGAGGCGAAACACTAAAATCTGTGAAATTGTTCACAGACACTGTTTGACCTGACTAATTTTGAGGTGTTTTGAAAAGGAGAATGAATAAAAGATCTCCATCTTTGTGTTGTTGTTGTGACTCAGATAGGTAGGTTTTGGCTAGGAATAATTATCAATAAGATTAATAATTTGTTGTCAAAATTACCAAGTTTGGGGCACCGCCTGGGACCCAGGAAGTATAATAATAGCCAAATAGTTCAGTATCAGTTAATGTTTATGATTACCTACCTGATAAGGCTGAGATAATTAAACAATAGATGAATGAATACGTTTTTGACGTTCTTTGAACAGCAAGTTACTACACATGCATGTGGAATAATAACAAACGACTTCCAAAATTTTATTTTAAAAGTTTATTACAAAGAAATTCAGTTAAAATGCTTTAGTCAACAAACTCACAAAGCTAGTAACACACAAATAAACTACTAAGTAAAAAAAGAATGAAAAATATAACTATCTACCAAAAGTAAAACAGTAAAATGGACAAATATGCAAAGAAGTAGAAATAGTAACTAATAAATTGGTGATGATGATAAATAGTTCAGTATGAATATGTATTCTTAAAGACCAAGGTTTGTATTGTAGAGTTTTGGGACTGAAGCTAAAAGTTAGTCTTGAACTAACTGCGATTAGTTTAAGACTAATTAGCACCCTTTGGTTTGTGTTCAAACATCAAATTCCCAATGCAAAGCAGATGTGAAGACAAAACATTATTTGGAGGAAGTAATGTTTCATTAAATCATTTGCTGAATTAGAAATCAATAACCTTTGGAGAATTGATTCTATTTTATGGATCGTCACCACAGTGATTGATCTAATTTAGTATTTTGACATACTAAGATGGCGGTTTCGGAAACGGCTTATACAATTCCATTTTGGTGTTCTATTTTAAAGGCGATCTGTATTTGGAATACTGTAGGTAGCAATCTTCATTGTTTATATAGCGTTGGTGGTATGCAAAAGCAGGTGACACTAATCAGATCGAGCGTGCGGATCTAATTTATGTAGCGCAGCTTACAGCCACTCTGTTTTAGCTTAGCACCAACGAACAAAGAAAAACTCTGGTCAGACGGAGTAACTCATGTTGCATGATTTAAAATGACAGTTTATCAGTCAGAAACCTTTGAAAAAACTGTTCATATCCAAACCATTGAAGAACGAAATCTTACAAGTGCAGCAAAAACACAAACAAACAAACAAACCTTGATTTGTCTTTCTTACGCTAATTTATATTTGCCCAGACACAACCGTACGTGAACCTTTCTTAGACATCCAGGGAAGGGTGGCTCCGTTGTCTGAAAAGGCCGGCGATAAGGCAGAGAAATCAGCTGTTATAGCTGGTCAGTTAGCCGTAGCTGTGAAGGGCGCTAACAGTGAGGCTTTGGATGCAGCTGCTAGCCACCGTTAGCCAGAACTCGGGTCCTCATGGGTTGCTGAGCCACCATTAGCTCGGAACAACTTTCTCCCTTTCGCGGGCGATAATCAGCTTAGCAGATCTCAGCTGGTTCAGCTCTCGGCTCCTGTAGCGTGCAGTTAAGCAGCAGGGCAGCAGGACTGCGGAGTGACAGCAAAGAGAGACTCCCCCTCTCTCTGTGGAATCTGTAATTCAAATGATTCTTTCTGCAGAGTTTTCAACAAGACATTCAGGACTTATTTTATCAGCCAAATACAGTTCACCTGATCAATCGGCAGACTGTAAAAGTGTTCCCATGTGTTACTTCCTGAAACTCGATCCCTCCCTCACCAGTGAAGGATGGCGTTAGTGCTCTGATCTCTCCCAATGTGAGCCGGCTGTACTAGCGGGCAAAAAAGAACAAAGTTTTGTTTTGAGTTTGGCCAGTCACAACTCCCCCTCTTCCTGTTGAGAGTGTTGTGTGATCAGCACTCCTACTGGCAGGAGGTCTGTGTTTTGGTCCAGTAACCATGGCTGTGTTTCCAACAGATGTGCAAAGCTGATAGAAACATACCTCTATCAGGGGGTTCTACAAAGAGCGTTAACTCAGGCCGACACATTTTGATCAGCTGTGTCTGTCGATCCAGTCATATCCATCGTGTGTCAAATCATGTGATACAAGCCCCACCTACTCTTACGCATGCAGCTCTGGCCTATCAGGTCCGGTGCTGATTTTGAGGGCACAGGCATGTAGCCAATGAAAATCATGTTTTTCCAAAGTAGCTCGACTCCTCTGACTGAAAATGGCATGTGACCAAAAAATGAGCCTAACAAAAAAATTATGAAGTCAAATAGTGATGATCTGAAATATCAACATTGGCTACCCTAAATGTTATGTATTGGTGTGGAAAAATGCTTATTGTGCATCCTCTAGCAACGATTTGAAGTGTTGTTTTGAGGCTAACATACCATCTTGAATTGTAGTCCAAAGTCTAACTTTGTCTTTTGAAACGTTTTAACCAGCATTGGATGTTTTCTTTTGAAGCAAACATTTAGTCTTTCAGCCCTACATCTTAATTTTGACTTAAGTAGAACATAAGGCATTGTTGCCACATTTAGCCTATTGGTGGCCCTCTCTCCCAATCACCAACTGGAGGTTCCAGAAGACAGAGCAGACACACAAAAAGAACAAAAGAACTGATGTAGGAGTACTTTCTATGTTAAAGGAAGTAAAAAGTTCATAACAGGTGTTGTGGGAAAAAAAAAATTCTTCCCTTCATAGGAATGAGGCTGGACTCTGCATCAGAGTTTTCCATATTCTATTACGGCCAGTGAGCCGTACATGAGCCTTTCTGGGCCAACTCTTTAACTTTCTCGCACCCAGCTCATGTCTGCCCCCTCTGCAAGCAGCTTCTGCCTTCAGTCCCCTGATATGTCTTCATTGCAAGGTCAACCAAGACACTCTTCACCGCTGAGGAGTCAGCAGTTAGATCAGAGTGGGTGAAAGGCCACTTCTGCAAAGCTGCTGAAACACAGAGTTCCTTTAAATCAAGGCTAAAATCTATTTAATCTAATCTATTTAGAGCTGCCTTTGATTAATTGACTAATAATAGCTGGAATGTCACAACAGTAGTATGCTTTAATGTTATTATGTCTTTAATGTGTTTTTCAATTTTCGTGGATATTTTCCACTAACCACCCAAAGCATCCTTCTGCTGACTGATACCTTTATACAGTGATTGTACAATGCTTGCAGCCTCTCTTTAGCTGAAGGATTTACTATAACTGATATCACCGTGTGTACCAAAAAACACAAAATGCCTAACTGAATCAAAAAGCTGCTTCAACAAAGTATATTTAAGGGTGTGCATTTTTATGCAACCAGGTTATTGTTGATGTTTTTCGTTTTACTCTGTCGTAAATTAGTTTTTCACTTGAATTGTAGAGGGTCATGCTGTTATGCAGTCCTGCTGACAAGAAATGAAAATGATTTCTGTTTTTAAATTTAACGATTTGTAACATTAACCTCTGTTGGTAGCTCACTTATGATGTTGTATGATGGTTTACTCATTTTTCGTTTCAGAGTCTGTGCAGTTATGTGGAAAAGATCCTATAGGGGCCACATATGGGGGCCAGGAGATATCCCGGTGTCATCCTGAAGAAGCAGACCTAATCCCGTCAGACAGCAGGGAACGGCTGCTATCTCGGCATGTCACAACTACTCTGGGCCCTCACAGCTGAGGCCGTCACAGTGAAAGCTAGCGTTCTGAAGAAAAGAACAGGATGCAGGGGGATGGAGCGGGGACAAAGCGTATAAAGAGGTGAATTTAAATGCATGGATGTTCCCTTTATGCCACATAGAGTACTCAGGTGCAGCAGGAGGATTTATGGTCCCACCTGAGAGGATAGAAGGCTGCAGTGGGTGTGAAGGATTTTCAAAGTTATTATTTTGCCTTTTTGTGTATGATACGCTTTCTGATGACAAGCTCTTCTGGGTAGCTCTCGGTACTCTCAGAAGCAATCAATAGCAATAGAATGTTCTTACCATATAAATGTTTACACTCAGTGAAATCAACATACATATGACTTTCGATCTATTCTGTCACTGGGTTCCAATGCCTCTTTTTAAGCCTGTCACTTATTTGAGACTTATTAGTCATATGCTACACCTACGCAAGGGATACGTGCTCCTGCAGATGGATTAGCAACCTGATCCAGATGTACCTGCCATAAACTTGAAATAACATGTTGTAACAAACACTATAATATTAACAGTGGGCCAGTGATCCAGCTGGAAAAAAACACCAAAAGACTAAGTATTCTTAGCCTTTTTGAACAATTTCAACAATTAGGATTTTAAGTTAAAGAAGAAAGGGTCATGTTTATTTGAGAAGTAGAAGGAAACTTTGACTTGGTTTTAAAACCTCAAAATAGTCAGTTTTGTTCCTCAAATAGCTCAAGCTCATTAAAATTGGATGAAGACTGTTTGTGAACTAGCCCAGAAAACTAGACAATCCGTACCAGTAGCAAAACTTTTGCTCTGCAGGTTGGCCTAGCCATGCTTCATTGTACCCTCCATTGGCTCGGCTAAGTGCAACAAAGCAAAACAACAAAGATGGCAGTGGCTCAAGAATGGTCTGTTGTCAGTACACCAGATATTCTCATGTTTTTCTGACAAAAAGGACAGAAGCCGTTGTTGATGTTGTTGATGTTGTTGTACGCCATCAAGTCTTTAGTCTCAAGTCTTTTATAGCCTCAATAACAATTTCTTGCTGGATTGCCCTGCATTTACAGGGTATCAGCAGGGTCTTGAAAAGTATTAGGAGTTGATTTAAGGAAAATTAGGACCCGTAAAAAGTATTTAAAAGTCATGTAAAGTCTTAACTGTAGTTAGTATTGAGATGTTTTTGTAAGTTTATCTATCAAAAATAGCTGCACGTAAATTAATAAAATAAAATATTTTGAAAATCTTTAATGTAGGATTTCTGTACCACGTGACTTTATGTATCCTACTATTGTTTCAGATGTGCCATCACCGACATGATGCATACCGTTATTTAAGTAAGTGTAAATGAGCTGATTCTTGGCTAGAAGTTGAGGATTTAAAACAGTGGCTGAAGACCGAAAACAACTAAGAGGCTTACTGTGCGTTTTGTTAAAAGATTAGTGTTGCCTCAACCACAAAACCGCCACCATTAGCCGCCATGAACATCCGCCTCGATCAATCGCCAGTTTTTGTTCTAAAGTCACCACTGTAACAGCGGGAGCAACTGTGGCACCTGAAATACCTATGAGTACACCACTCCCCAACGCAACTACCTGCACAGCAAGGACTTTGGCCCCGTCGTCAGCCTCATCCGACCGCTGAGTGGCATTAGCGGGCACACCAATGTAGTGGGCTGAGGTGATTTGGTGTTTTCGCACAGCGGTTAACCACCACTGCTTAACTAGGACAAGCATTAATAGCTTGACTAAGTTGTGATAAAGGACGCCATGATATCTAATTGTATTTTGATAATTTACTTGGGCAAATTTTAACACATTTGCCTGTGGTTAAAGTTTTATTGATGGATAGATTACTTTATTAATCCCTTTGGGATGTTCCCTCTGGGAGATTTCCACTGTTACCCACAGCACTAGGAAACATACATGTATGAAAAACAAAAACAAAAAAACACGTAGTCAGATACACTGACTGCCTCTCCCAGCCCTACAGTACCACAATCTCTCTGTGTTTCTGTTGTGATTCTGTTTTATTTTACTTTTAAAAGGTTTTATTTGAAAAATGAGTTTGTTCCTGTTTAAGTCACAGAATATAACTGTTAATACTTGTTACTGTATTGCAATAAAGTCTTAATTTTATTTTAGAAGGTCGTTTTAAAAAAGTCTTGAAAAGGTATTAAAATTTCTTTTGAGATCCCTGCATATACCCTAATTTAGCTCCAATGATTTTCCTATCAATTGAGTTTCTGGAGCATGATCCTGTCACCATTATGTTTCACAGTATGGATGGTGTGCTGAGGCTGCAGTAGTTTAAAATGTTCCACTTTGCCGTCATCTGACTGGAGAACAGTCTTCTTCTTGTCTAATGGAAAATAGAAATTGTTTTTAATGCTTTTTTTTCAGCAATTCAGATTTCATAAGGCCACTGTAGTGTCTGATTGTACAGGCCTATGAGGGTGTCTGAAACATGTTTCTAAGTAGAAGTCTTACATTGTAACTCATCAAAATAGGGAAAGGCATGGAGGCTAAATGTGCTCAGACAGACAGTGAAAGCTGCAGGCTGCCATATATGGAGATGTGTGCAGTGAAGGACCGCTGCTAGAAGATGCAACGTACATAAGTGATGGATCCTAGCACGGCAAGGAGTCGACCGAGGGCATGAAGACCTAATATGAAAGGTGTGTGCATGTAAAGACACTGTTCAAAGTAAGACCAACACTTTGGGTTTGAATATAAACAGTATATATACAGTTTGAATTTAAAATCCTTCGCTGTTCAACTGAAGTCCTGTATACAGAGTTTTCTTCCTAAACTACCATCACACATCAACATCCTGAAGTAGCCATAGAATACATAAAATACACCACACCACTCTTCCATGAAGGCCAGAAATGTGGACTGCTTTTCGGTAGGTAAAATTGTATTTCTGCTGTGCATTTCAGATAATCATTCATGGTCAAAATTGGGTTGAAATGATAACATTTCTTCTGTACTTCACATATTGCTTGTCAAAACTTGTTTTAATAAAAAAAAATCACATCGTTTTAGTGAAAGTTATGGACCAACAAGGCTTCATGATTTTATTTGACATAATTATTGAATCTGCCTAGAAGGCAGAGGGGTAGCAGAGTCGCTTAACCGCGGCTTTCTGGCTAAAAAACGCCCGCTAACATCCATTAGCTTCGGTTAGCTCCGGGTTAGCTCAGTTAGCTCGTAGCCACATCATCTCAGAGTTCGATGGGTGTCAATCATCCGTCCCCGCCCAAACAGCCCCACCCCCAGCTCCAGCTCTTTGCCCATGTTTTGCATTTTCCGGGCGTGACGAGATGCATGACGCGGCCAAGATGGCAGTGGTGGGAACCGCCCGTTGGGCTTCAATTCAGCTCTTTAGAAACATATGGATGAGCTGCTGCTGAGATCTCGCGAGAGCTGTGCGTAAGTAATATGGTATGGTAAACTGGTAAAACAAACAAACTCGGGTAAAAACATACCATAACATTTGAGCCAAATATAGCAAACATTTAATAATAATAAACATTATTTTGTATTTCTCCATAAACAAACTGGACGAGGAAACCTTGCACAGCCTGGAAAGCTACTTGGACGAGTGCTTTGACAACATTGTTATGGGCAAGCCACAGAAATCCACCTCTGCTGTGCCGACAACCACACTATCACAAAAACGCACTCGTTCTGAGGCCAGCACCTCCACAATCTCTCCAGAGAAAAGCTACAGCGATGTCCTGGACTATATAGAATAGATAAGAAGCTAACCAGCCTAGACGCCCGTCTGGGCCTGGTTTCCATAAAGAATTTCAAGCTCTAAGGGAATCTCTAGAGTTCAGCCAACAACAGGTAGCATCGCTCGCTGCAGAAAACCAAACGCTTAGGGAGAGTGTAAAGAAACTCAACGAGGGGATGACGCAGCTGTCCGGAGAAAGGAAGAGGATGAAAGAAACTATCTTGGATATACAGGCCAGGGGAATGCGGGACAATCTTGCTTTTTCCGGGATCCCAGAACAGGCTGAGGACGACGCTGAATCCACCGTCCGAGATTTTCTCCAACATCAGTTAAAGCTCCCAACCGACACGGTAAAAAACATCACTTTTCACCGCGTCCACCGGCTCGGAGGTAAGAAGCCCAACAACAGCCGGCCGCGACCAATTGTTGCTAAATTCGAGCATTACAAGCAAAAAGAGCAGGTCAGAGGCCAGGGAAGAGAGCTGCGGGGAACGAATTACAGCGTTAACAATCAAGATCAGAAGGAAATCCTGGATAGAAGGCGCGTTTTGTTCCCAATCAGGAAGAAATATATCAGTGAAGGCACCAGAGCTACAGTAGCGGTAGATAAACTGTATGTTAATGGGCAGCTGTTCAGGGACCCCCAGCTTACTCCTTGGCTTTATTAGTCATGTAACACTGGTCAGATAAGAGTTGTTTTATCAGTCAACTATAATCTAATGTTAGCACAGCTCTGTAAAGTTGTTTACATTACTCAATGTGGGCGGGGCCAGGGCTAAGCACTGGGTTACTGGCTCTTTTTTTTTCTCATCTTCACATGTCTATCACCAAATGTCTTTGTCACTCATTTTTCCTTCTTTTATCACTCACACACACACACAGAATTTTTTCACAACATAACTATTTCTTTCTCTCTCTCTCTCACCGTCACCCTTCACACCTTCACAACTTTCTGCTATTTCTCTCTTTCTTATATCTCGGCTTTTGGATTTTCAATCAGGCAACCCCAAGCACAAACTAATAATGCACCTGTGCTTATCAGTTTCTATGGTGATATGGACTTTACAACTTTTATCTAAAAAATATGACAACTCTAAGGTTTGTCACTTGGAATGTTCATGGAGCTGGCACCAGAGAGAAAAGAGTTAAGATTCTTAACCAGCTTAAAAGATTGAAGGCAGATGTCGTCTTATTACAAGAAACCCATAAATCTACCTTAGCTGCAGATGATCTTAAATCCCCTGAGTTTCCTAATGTGTTTTCTGCATGCTATAACTCCAGACAAAGGGGAGTAGCAATATTATTAAATTAAAATTAAAATTTTACAGTAATAGATACAGTTACAGATCCAGAGGGTAGATTTATTATAGTAAAACTATCTATACATAACCAAAAGTTATGTATTGTCAGTATATATGGTCCAAATGTTGATGACCCCTCATTCTTTCATTCCTTCTTCTCTGTGCTCCTTGGACACTTGGATTGCTCACTTCTTCTTGGGGGCGACCTTAACTTTGGTTTAAATGAAGAAATATACAGGCTCATTACCGCAGGGACTCAACGCAGCTGGAAATCTATAGATATAGTCAAACAGTACATGAGCGATTATGGACTTTGTGATGCATGGCGATCTCTTCACCCCAATGACAGAAATATACTTTCTTCTCAAATGTCCACCATTCGTATTCTCGACTGGAGATTTCAGACACTGAGATACACCCTATAGCTGTTAGCAATCATGCTCCTGTTTCTCTAACTTTAGTAAATAAAACAGAAACACCTCAAAGCAAAAATTGGAGATTTATTATATCCTTACTTAAGGATAAAGAATTTATTAAATATTTCGAAAAAGAGTGGGCCTCATATTTGGAATATAACGACCTTCCTGGTACGTCGCCATCCATTCTTTGGGAGGCAGGAAAAGCTGTGATTAGAGGTAAAATAATCTCATTCTCATCAAATAAAAAGAAAATGGAAAAAAAAACGTATTCAGGAATTAGAAGAAACTATTAATTCATTAGAAGCTTCTCTAGATGAGGAGAGACTAGGCAAAATCCGTAAAGCAAAGCTAGAATTGAATCAAATTATTAATAAACAGACCCAGTTCTTAATTCAAAGACTTAGGATAGAAAACTTTGAACAAGGTAATAAATCAGGTAGATTTTTGGCTAACCAGCTTAAAATTAATAAAGAAAAAGCAACTATATCTGCTATTAAAGATCAGACCGGGAGTACAGTATATGATCCTGGAAGAATAAATAACACATTTAAAGAATTTTACAAGGCTTTATACTCACCAGAGATAAATCCATCGGATCATGAAATTGAACAATTTTTTTGATAACATAACACTACCTAAATTATCTGAAAGTCAAGCGATGGCCCTGGAATCACCACTAACAGCGGCTGAACTCCAGGAGGCCCTCCAACGCATGCCCAATAACAAGGCTCCAGGCCCAGATGGATTTCCAGCAGAGTTCTATAAAGAATTTTAGAATATTCTGGCACCAACATTCCACAGAATGCTGCAGGAAACCAAGGAAAATGGCCGACTCCCACCAAATATGAATTCTGCCTACATTAGTCTTCTACTAAAATCAGGTAAAGACCCTTTGTTTCCTACCAGCTTTCGTCCCATATCCCTCATTAATGTTGATCTTAAAATAATCTGCAAAGCCCTCGCAAAAAGGATAGAGAAAGTAACCCCTCTTATAATACATCCTGATCAAACTGGTTTTATTAAAGGGAGACATTCATCCACAAATTCAAGTAGATTAATAGATTTAATAGATTTTTCTTACTGTAAAAACATTAAAACTAATATATTATCTTTAGATGCAGAAAAGGCATTTGATAGAGTTAACTGGAAATTCTTATTTGTAACCTTACATAAATTTGGCTTTGGAAATTCTTTTATAAACTGGTTGAAAATATTATACAGTTCACCAACAGCATGTATCAGGACAAATAACCAAACATCATCTAGGTTTTATCTTCAGAGAGGTACCAGGCAGGGATGCCCTCTCTCTCCCTCCCTGTTCGCTATTTTTATTGAACCACTAGCTGCAGCAATCAGGCAAACTCACAATATTAAAGGCATTAAATGCAATAACATAGAACATAAAATCAGTCTTTATGCAGATGATGTATTACTTTTTCTCCAGCATTCACAAACCTCTTTCTCTCAGGTAATCGGGTTGATAAACTCTTACTCAAATGTTTCAGATTATTCTATAAATTGGTTAAAATCTACAGTTCTTCCAATCAATTGTTCTGTCCAGAATCCAACTAATACAAAACTGCACTCAGGGAATATTACCTATTTAGGTATCAATGTCTCACGAAGACTGGCAGATTTAATAACGCTAAACTACATCCCACTTTTAAAAAAAGTGGAAGATGATCTTGCTAGATGGAAATCTCTACCCATATCACTTATGGGAAGGGTTGCTTCAATAAAAATGATGGTTTTGCCCAGAATCAACTACTTATTCTCAATGATCCCAAGTAAACCATCACTAGACTGGTTTAGATCTATGGACTCCTCTATCTCAAAATTTCTTTGGAAAGATAAACCCCCACGTATCAGCTTAAAAACACTGCAGAAGACCAAAGAAAAAGGAGGTCTAGATCTACCAAACGTCCATCATTATTTCTTAGCCAACAGGCTCCAATACATCTCAAGATGGTTAAAACATAGCTACCTAGACGAGTCCTGGATAGACGTAGAACAGACACTATGTAATAAGATAAAACTTTCAGACCGACCATTTATTAGCTCAAATATAAAACAATATGAATGCTTTAAAAGCATAAATATCAGCTCCTCTCTGACAGCATGGTGGGAAACCACAATAATCCCATGCAGACGCACACCCATCTGGAATAACCCCGACATCTTGCAAAAAAAATGTATGATAAGTTTCCCAGTCTGGAGGTGCAATGGAATTGAATACCTGGAACATATATTTGAAGGAACAGACTTTATCCCATTTATTACATTAATTACACAATATGGAATTGATCAAAACAAATTCTTAGAATATCAACAAATTAAATCTATTATTAAAGGTAAATTTAGGCTCAATACAGCTGAATTACAAATTCCAGCAAGAGTTTTAGATTTTCTCAATCTCAACCCCCCCAAATTGCTGTCTAAAATATAAAAAACTTTATCTACATTAGATGAATCAATAGCCATCCCTATTTCAAAATGGGAGGTGGATTTATCAGCCAGCTTTGACCAAAACGTCTGGTCTCAGATATGTTTAAGAACCTTTAAAATAACAAAAAATCCTCATTTGCAATTAATACAATACAAAATCCTTCATAGAGTACACTATACAGGCCAACGAATGTTTAGGATGGGTTTTACATCGTCTAATACCTGCTTACAATGCACAAGCAATATACCAGATACTTATGTTAATGCGCTTTGGTTCTGTCCACCTGTTAAGAAATTTTGGTGCCAGATATGTGAGGACTTATCAAAGTGTCTGAAATGTAACATCCCACCATCTCCCTCAATTTGCCTGTTAGGAAATTTAAATGATGTCACCATGGACACAAAGTCAGTTCTAATGGTTCACATTGCCTTATGCATCGCTAAGAAAACTATCCTCCTGAACTGGAAAAATAAAAAAGCTCTTAATATTAATCAGTATAGAAATCTCTTGTTGGACCATATTGGTCTTGAGACGGCCTCTGGCTCCATATCTAAACAATCTCTCCGGGCTCCTTTGATCGGCTCCACCACCTAGTGGGGGTGGGTTGCACTTGGTTTTGTCATTTGGGACACTGTTGCTGATGTGGGGGTTTTGGGGATGGAGGCGTCTGGGGGGGACCCCGGGGGGTGGGATCACTGGGCAGATGGGGCGCTGGACGTCGTGGCCGGCCTGGGGTCGGGCTTTGGGTGGTGACTCCTGATGGCTGCATGCGGTGCCTTGGGGGGGTTGCACTGGCGGACATGGGTTACTGGCCTGGTGGCCGTGCTGCGCCTGGGTAGGGTCTGGGGTGGGCCTGGGGATTCGGGGCTCGGGGGCGCCGCGCCCCCTAGCTGTGGTCCTGGCTGGGGGTCGGCCGGCGTGGGGTCTCTGTTGGCTGTGGGGGTCGTGACCGGCTGGCGGCCGGCATGTGCAGCCGCCTCTCTCTTTTTCTCTGGGCCGATTGCCATCGCCAGTCCCTATATGGCGTCTCGCCTTGTTTGCTGGTTGGGGTGCCTGGCTGCTGGTCGCGGCGGCTGGGTGGCGTTTCTGGGCCGGATCAGTCCTTTTTTGCACTGGACTTGGCTCCTGGGTCTTGGTCTTTGTGTGGGGCACTGGGGTTGGGCATTTGGCCGGGTTCGGTTGGACTTGTGGGTGGTGCGTGCAGGGCAGGTGGGTGGGGCGCTGGGTTTGGTCTCCTGCCGGGCCGTTGAGCAACAGTGGTCGCTCCACAAAGAATGAGGCTGGTGGATGTCTGCCTGGTGGGTTGGCCGCCCGGCTCATCGGTTTGCTCCTGGTCTGGGCAGGTACGTCGACGTGGTTCGGGCTACGGGGGCCTCCGGTGTGCGGGTGGCGCTGGGGGCCTCCTTTGCAGGCGGGGAGGCTGCTGCTGTGTAGCGACAGGTGCTCTCCCCCTACGAGGGCACTTGGACGGGGGGGAGGGGTGTGCGGGAGGGGGTGGAAGGGTGGGGTTGGAGGTTTGGTATGCTTGGCGAACTCAACCTGGGTGTCTAGTGTCTTTTGTGTTTTGAGAGTAGAGCAAATGTCAGCGTGGGTTCCTGTTCCCCTTCTGGGATGGGGCTGGGGGGACTGCCTTGGGGTCCATGGGGCTTTGTGGTGCTGTGGCCGTGGGCCCCGGGTCGAACGTGCCATGGCCTCCCTCCCCTGGTGGATCCCGGTGAACAGCGGTGCCTGTTGGGGTCAGTGGGGGAGCTGGCTCCCTGGGAAGACATTTTGTCTCCCAGTCCTTCCCTCCCCATCCCCGAACACCTCTGTCCACCCGCTCCATCACTTTACCACTCATATAGGGTCTTGGGGCATGGGCACATCACTGGGGTGCGAGGAGGGGCTTCCCTCCTCGCTATCCCGTGGTGTCCTGGGTCCCAATTTTAACACTCCCACTTATAACATTTTCACGCAACACATATGTAGGGACTTTGGGGTGGGCACACTTTTCGGCATCCAGAAGGGGAGCGGTACAATCAGCTTCACCTCTGGTGCCGGTGCCCACTGTTAAACCACATATAGACACTGAGGGCTCGGGGTGGGGGTTGGGGGATGTGTGGCTGCCTTCCCCACATCCCACCCCTCTGTTTTAAATGCACATTATAACAACACGCATCAACACCATACTCGAGCGGGAGGATGGAGGCTAGGGGTCTTTTCACACCCCTGTTCGCTACCGCCCATCAGGCGTTGGGGTCCGGAGGAGGACAGGCGGTCTGGTCGGGGTCCTGGGCTGTCGGGCTGCTTTACCACTGTGGGGCCCTTGTCTCCGTCCTAGAAGGTAGGGGGTCCACCTCCCGGGTCCGGGGGCTGGTGGCTCTACTGGGGCATCGGTACCTGGACCTGGGAGCATAAAGTGTGCATGGGGTGTGTGAGTGAGGGTACAGCGTCATTTTTTGGGGTGTCTTGGTGAGTCAGTGAGAATGTATGGGTTTAAGAGGGAGGGAACGTGTGACTGTGTCTGTATGTCTTTGTCTACCGGTCAGGTTGGATCTTGGTCTGTCCCCTCGCCTGGCGCACCTCAGGCCTTACACTTAATGGGGGGCCTATTTCCCCTCCGTCACTCCCCGCCGGTGACGGGGGCCCCTGCCTGCCGGTGCATCGGTGGTCAATCCGGTTTGGACCTGGTGCGTGCCTGGCCGGGCCTGGGGGGGCCGGTGTGTTGGTCGGCCGATGCGCTGGGCCGATATCTTCCTTTGGTTGGTTGGGGCACCTCTTTTAAAGGTGCCAGGTTTGGGATTGTTGGGTGGTGCCTGCTCGGTGGCTCGGCGGGATGCGGATCCGGCGTCTCTGCTCGTTTGATCACCTGTTCTGTGCGCACCGTGCGTGGCCGGTTCATTGCCGGGTTGGACCGGCCCTGGCCCTCGTTGGATGCCTGGTCTCGGCGCCCTGCTTTGCGCGGGATCAGGACCCGGGAGCTGGTACAACTTGGTGTCCAGATGCTGGCTGAGCCCGGCCTGCGGATGCTGTCCGTCCCCTGCGGCTATCGGTGGGGCGCTGGGATGTTGGCGGTGGGGATTGGCCTAGGGTGGAGGCGGCGCGTGGCGGCCGGTGGCCGGCCGCGGCCCCTGCAGTGCCGGGGGGCCCTCGTCGGCCGGTCCCTTGTCAGGTCCCTGCTGGGGGTTGGGGTGCCCCTGGGCCCCGGCTCCCCCGGTCCGTCGACCGGCCCACTCCGGTGCGGCCAGTTGCCGGCGGGGCCCGTGGGCTCGTCACTGCTGCCCCCCGGGCCCCTGCATAGTGGCCGCTGGATGTTCCCCTGGGGTTCTCCTTTGCTCCTCTCTTGGGGGATGCGGTCGGCCCCGCCCGGGTCTGCCTGGGGCTCTGGCGGTGGTTTGGCATCTTTGCCCCAATCTCCTTCATGTCTGCATCGATTCCTTGGAGACGGATTGATGCCTGCTCACACCATCTATCGAACACTCTTATGGAGAAACCTTATATGCACCAGCATGCTAACACACACACATAGATGTGGGGTCTCTGGTGTTTAAGGAAATATTCTTGGGCTGAGGTTATCAATACTAGAGCTTGATTAATCGGTACCATGAGTTTTTCTGTGACATTGTTGTTGTCTTTTTATATCTATTTTTGTGTGATGTGGTTGTGTAATTCTTAGTTCACAATGTTTGGTGGTTTTGTCGATGTTCCTTTTTCGTGTTTTGTTTTGTTTTTCCCCCTCTCTCTGCCGTCCTGTGGGTATGGAGGCAGACTTCAATGTCTTCCTGTGTTTTTTTTGTTCCCCTTCCTCTCTTGTATTTTCAACTCACCCTCTCTCTTGACTTTTTGTTTCCTACCTCTCTTCTTCATCTTCCTTCTTTCTTCTCCTTAATTTTCCGTCTCCGTGTCCATAACTATGGAGGACTACGGGGGTCATTGGAAAAGCAATACAGCATTTTGACGAGGAGTGCTTAATTGTGAATTAAAAATATAGATTGCTAAATATAATTTCAAATTCAACAATTAATCTATACAAAAAAAAGTCAAATTTGAAAAGCATTTTGTAATTACAAATTTTAAATTGAAATACTAAAGAGGAATTGCAAATTGTATTTATTATTTGATTATTAAATACTGTGATTTGAAAATGTTTTTCAAATCCTATTTCAAAATGGAGAATTAAATAACACAATTAATAAATGAGATTGTAAATATCTTTCCTTTTCATACATTTAAAAAAGTTATTCCCTTTTCTACATTCGCTTTCTCTTTCCAGCTCTCATTTTCAAATCCTTTTTGCAATTGCATTTCCTAAATGGTTTCCCCTCTCCTTTTAGCATTCCAGTGACCCTCCTGGTCCCTGAGCACACTGTAAACCAAGTTCAACCAATCACAGCTAATCCTCAAAGTAACCAGCTCTCTCATTGGTTAGACAGCCATATTTGGGTGGACCTTGTCGAGCTGCACAGCTCGTGTCTAACCAATGAGAGAGCTGGTTAAACTCGAGAAGCAGCTGTGATTGGTTGAACTTGGTTTTCAGTGTGCTCAGGGACCAGGAGGGTCACTCGAATGCTAAAAGGAGAGGGGAAACCATTTAGGAAATGCAATTGCAAAAAGGATTTGAAAATGAGAGCTGGAAAGAGAAAGCGAATGTAGAAAAGGGAATAACTTTTTTAAATGTATGAAAAGGAAAGATATTTACAATCTCATTTATTAATTGTGTTATTTAATTCTCCATTTTAAAATAGGATTTGAAAAACATTTTCAAATTACAGTATTTAATAATCAAATAATAAATACAATTTGCAATTCCTCTTTAGTATTTCAATTTAAAATTTGTAATTACAAAATGCTTTTCAAATTTGACTTTTTTTTGTATGGATTAATTGTTGAATTTGAAATTATATTTAGCAATCTATATTTTTAATTCACAATTAAGCACTCATCGTCAAAATGCTGTATTGCTTTTCCAATGACCCCCGTAGTCCTCCATACATAACATCAGGAAATAAAAAACCCAACAATTCATAATAAAGATTTTTCACACATATATCAAGTGGAGTACTATAGCAAAAGCTGTACTGCTCCGCTTGTGAAAGTAAATCTGTTGGGCTTCTACTTGGTACTCAGACACCAATTCTGAGCTCCACACTGCCAAACAGGACACGTAAAAAAAAAAAAAAAAAAAAAAAGAAGAAACATATGGATGACGTCACAGAGGCTCTGTCCATCTAATATATACAGTCTATGTTGTGGACAGGTCTTTGCAGTGGATGGTTTTTGGACAAGTCTACAGTGAATGAAGGTCACCAGCCATAGAGAATCACTATAAAGAGCTCAATAGTAGTCTCCAATGGCGGTTTGCATGAGGCTGGGTGATCTATCACTCAGCTCCCTTTTTATGTACAGATGTCCTACACTGGAATGTCTTTGAGCTGCTACGTGTGTAAAAGATGGTCATGACCGTAATGTGCTGCAAATTTATTTTGTATTCGGCAATGAGAACTCGAAGCACACAACGTTTGGCTGAGCTGATATGGGAGAACTAGGGGGAGAGGTTTTGGATTCTTCCTTTTTGTCGTGTGTGAAAATCTTACCCCTCAGCAATCGCATTTGAAATTTTATCAGTCAGGGACTTTTCTGCGCAGCAAAAAAAAAAGGAGAGTAAAAGACGAGGATGGGGGCTGGAACGAAGAGAGAAATAGATCAATATTTAATTTTCTCCCCAGGAGATATGTTCGGGGACTAATCAGCAGCGACATGGAAAAGATGACACCTGGAATAGCAAGCAGCAGAGCCAAGGCTGTCCTCTACTCTCCCACTACCCCATCTTTTACCTCCCAGTGCAGGCTCTCACTTTGCCCATGCTGTCAGTCTGGGTTTCTGCCTTATTCAGTCAAATTCCCTCCATATCTCTTTTTGCATCCTATTAGCCCTACTCGTCACTCTCTCTAATTTATCCCCTGTCTGTCATCCTCTCATTTTCCCAACATTTGTCTTTGCCCCTCTGTCTATCACTTTTTTCCCCTGCCAGATCTTCTCCCCTCAGTCTTCCACCAGCACTTTCGACCCATCACCTCTCTCTTAGTTTCAATCTCTTGCTCACTAACTACTTGTCCGGCATGACAGAGCAGCAGAGATTGGTCTTGCAGGAGAAAGCAGAGTTTCACTTAGCAAAACCACTGTAGTTGCAGCAGGTGTCATTCACCGCTGGTACTCCAGCTGTGCGAAGAATTGGTAATCCTGCACCGTTTGCTCTTTCTTCACGGCAAAGCTCACCAGTTGAGCTTATGCACCTTTATGGGAGTTGCATGTCTCTTTACTTTAAAATAAAATGCCACAGTCCCCCAGCAGAAAATCTGTAATGCACTGAAGTGATTTCACTGGTGCCGTCCCGATTTGATTTGCGAGGTTTTCACATTTTCATTTAGCGACACAGAGCAACCAATCTATTTCAAAAGCAATTCCAATTTGAATGCTTCCCGCTCTCGGGGATGAACAAGACCTTAAGCATAATGAGCTTAATTTCCAACTTGAACAAATTCATCCAAATTGAGTCTTATCGCTTCAAATTACTGCTCTGATTTCTGTGCCAAAGATGCCTGCTGATAGCAGTAATAGCACTGTTTTTGATATGCAAGATGAGTGGTAGCGAAATATTCAGTGTATAGTAATTATTATAAATGAATCATCGAAACTAAAACCAATGCCTGTCAACATGGTAGTTCTCAGTTGTTGTAATATATATATATATTTTAAGGTGACGCTTCGGTATGCTTTTGTTACACTTTAATCAAGAACAATAAATACAAATTTGTATGTGACTTTTTTTTTTACTTTGATCAGCATTAAACAAATAACATATTTTTTCCTGAATAACTGAAATTAATTTGATTTTGTAACGCTTTATGACTCAAAAACGTTGAAAGTATAGAAATGACTGGAGATTTGATTGTTTTTTTTATATACATAAAATAGTTCAAGCAGACATAGCCAGAGGAGAAAACAATATAACCATTTAAAAAAAACACAGTGTTAATGTTTAGAAAATATTTAAATAATTACTTTGCCCATATTTGAGAATTAAACATGCTTAAATTACTTTGGAGTTGTTTCGATATTTCGAAAACCTAGTCTCCCAGCTGTACTTGAAGGCAGCATGGGCAGGTGTTGAGAAAATCCCTTCTCATCAACGGGATTCCGGCAACTTGAATTTAATACAAAATGAAGAGTTTGGGCTGATTGGATGCTACTGGTAGCCATGTGGAGTCAGCTGTTTTTTCCTCTAGTATCAGTGATGTTTACATTCAGCTTGACATTGTTTCAGGTGAATCATTCAGTTTAGTGCAGAGCGTGTTATGGACCTTTATTGCTGTTGAAAGATGCGTTCGCTGACAAAGTTCTGGTTCGGTCCATCCTTCTTTTTTTACTGTGGCTGTATGAGAAACCATTAATGTTACCAAATAGCAGAGTTTAGTGATAGCTGGGAGTCCTTTCTGTTTCATTTTGGTGTCACTTTCTAGAGTTGAGCTGCGGAACGTTGCACTGCACTTAAACATTCTGTTAAACTCTTAACGTTTAGGGTTCCAGTTGTTTGTATATTTGTCAATATAGATAAAATAACATGTACAATTTCAGATATGTACGGGCACAAGTTTAGATCAGAATTGTTTTGTACCTGTAAATCAAGCATAGTACTGATGTTGAATTTTCCATGTTATTGTGCTCACAAAGTGTCTGGTCATTCCTTCTTGTGTTTTTGTCACTGAGGCTAGCTGTTGTATAAGATAAATGGGAGCTGAACGCCTCACTTCAATCATCATATGTCTTCGTAACACTTGCTTTGAAAAAGTGTTACAAAGTCCAGTAAAAAAGTATTTTCCCCCTGAAATAATGAAATTGTTCAGATCATTAAAGACATTTTGATGTCAGTTAAAGATAACCTGAATATAAATAATGATTTCATTGATTAGGGGTTCCAAAAAGCTAAAATGATTGCCCTCTTAGGAGCACATGCAAAAAGGGCTTTATTATGGGGTTGTATTTGGCAATTTAAGGTCCTGGGCCATTTTCAGCACCCCATCAAAGTTTCATATGCTACATACAGGCTCAAAGAACGCTTAAATTGTCAAAAATGTTCTTGAAACCCTTTAAAAATGAATTACATTTATCAGCATTGATTGAATAGTGGCGCAGTCGGTGGCACTGTAGCCTTGCAGCAAGAAGACCCTGGTTCAAATCCTGGCCTTGGGTCTTTCTGTATGGAGTTTGCATGTTCTCCCTGTGCATGCGTGGTTTCTCTCTGGGTACTCCAGCTTCCTCCCACAGTCTAAAAACATGACTGTGAATTAGTCTCTCTAAATTGCCCTTAGTGTGTGTGTGCATGGTTGTATGTCTCTGTGTTGCCCTGCGGTGGACTGGCAACCTTTCCAGGGTGTTGCCTGCCTCTTGCCCCGTGACAGCTGGAGATAGCACCCCCTGCAGTCCTGCATATAGACGGGTACTGATAATAGATGGATGGAATTAGTATTGTATCCAGGAAGTTGATGAGCTATCTGTTTTTTCTGCAACAGACACAGCATTCACTTCCCTTCACCTCTCTCATCTCTTTCTCTTACCACAGATGAAGGCCACTGGCACCACATAATTCCTATTTAGGAAACTAGCTACATCCAAACAAAATAGAAAGCTAAACACTGTTGTTACTGTTCCATTATTTGGAGTTCCAGCAGTAATATTTAACTGAACAAAAAGAAGTATACTTGAAGTTCATCTTGTCAAGCATACTTTTTTGGACTAAACAGGAAAATTTTTAAGTATACTTTAAGTATACTAAAATGTGAACTACAAGTACATACCTACTGCACTACCAGTATAATACTTAAAACGTACTTGTTCAAATTTTGTTTATTGAAGTGTAATTTCAGCAAACTTCAATAAACTGAAGAAGTATACTTGATAAAATGAACTGAAATGAGATGAAAATGAATTTATACCAGCTGGCTTCAGTTTTGATATTTAAGTTTTGATGAAACTGTTTCTTGTACAATTCCCCATCATCCTTGTATAAGCACTAGCCTGCTTGGGGGGAAAAAGTGATATATTTCCAGAAATGCACAGCCATGTGGAGTTTTCATATAGACGCTTTCAAAACCTGAACCCGTCTGCAGTATCTCTCTCCTTATATTTTTTCACCACTCTGAATGAGTGAACGAGATAAGAGCTTTTGGAGTTAAGTGGACCTTATCAAGTGGACAGAAAGGTTGTTCAAGGTTGATCTGTTGCCGGCAGTTCTGACACCGGACAGTCAGCCAATCAAGCCTTCCTGCAGTTGCCCAAAAAGCATGTGCGCACCCAGACACACACCTATACACACACATGTACACACACATAACCACAGCCAAACAGCAACTCAAGAGACAGAATTACCATACCAGACTTCTCTTCTGATATTTCACATTGCAGTGTATTCCTTCTGACACTCAGACAACCATCTGCGTCCTGTTGGTGGGTGTAAAATTGGTCTGCACTGGGCAAATAGTGAACGAGTGGATGGAGGTCTCTCCTGTCTACGCAAATCCTCCGAGGGGAGGAGGTGAGAGAGGCAAAGAGACAGAGAGGGAAGGCGAAAAACCTTTGGCCTCGAGGGGGAAGTCGCTCCGCAGCTGCTGCCTGCTTACCCGACTGGCGTCCTGCATGCACTGTCAACCTGTCTGCCCACTCACAGACGAGCATTATACAAGGAAAACAGACAGTCGCCTTCAAACTGCAGACTATGTATAAGCACGTATATGTAGGGGAAAACATTCAAAATCTTCATATATGCTAAACCTTCCTTACTGAGACCCTTACAGGGAACTTGACTGGTCACAACACATACAATTAACCACACATGGTTTGTCTCCTAGTGGGAAACAACATGTTTAATTAACGCTGACACCATATTCATGGCAGAGGAGTGTGAGTGTATGAGAGCGTGACTGTGTGAGACAATATGAGCCCAGGCGTCACAACGGCTACACTATGTGGAGCCTGAGTGGCTATTAAATATTATGCAAAGCTCATTCTCACACATACTGGGGCCAATCTTCCTCAATGTCACCTACACAGTCTTAAGAAGCCCTCAATTAACTTATTAGCAATTCTGTAGAGCTTAACATAGCCGCTAATGAAGGGAGTATGGAAAGGAAATTAACTTAGGAAATAGGAAATGTGGCCCACTGCAGTATTCATTGCTGTTTTATCTGAGCTGGTTGAACGTAATGAGGTGCTGATATTGTAAAATATTATTCACTATCAAACTTGCTCGATTCTTTCTGTTATAGGTATTAGTAATCTGATCAGCAAAGCTCTGAACTTAAATGTAACGGCCACATTGATGGAACTGTTCCAGGGGCGGAGTGGGGCACCAAAATCCACAGGTTAAATTCTGACCGCAAATTCTGACCTTCAAACCTTTACTCAAGAAATCTTCCCTTGATCAAGATGACTTAGTGAATTACAGACCTATATCTAACCTTCCTTTCTTATCCAAAGTCCTTGAGAAAATTGTTGCTAATCAAGTCTGTGAGCATTTAAACAATAACGAGCTGTTTGAAGAGTTTCAGTCAGGTTTTAGAGCTCATCATAGCACTGAAACAGCACTGGTGAAGGTTACTAATGATATTCTCATGGCCTCAGATAATGGACTGGTGTCTGTTCTGGTTTTGTTAGATCTCAGTGCTGCTTTTGACACAGTCGATCATAATATTCTCTTAGAAAGGCTTGAACATGTTGCAGGGATCAAAGGAACAGCACTAGGCTGGATTAAATCATATTTGTCTGACAGATTCCTGTTTGTTCATCCAAATTATAAATCTTCCCAGCTCTCAAGGGTTACTTGTGGAGCTCCACAGGGTTCTGTGGTTGGACCAATTCTTTTCACCATATATATGCTCCCAATTGGTAGAATCATTAGACAGCATGGGATAAATTTCCACAGCTATGCCGATGATACACAACTATATGTATCCATAAATCCTGATGAACCCAGTCAGTTAGGTAGATTACAGGCATGTCTGGAAGACATAAAATCATGGATGACCCTAAACTTTTTGCTTTTAGATTCTGACAAGACAGAAGTTGCAGTCTTTGGACCAGAAGTTCTAAAACAGAAACCACTTAGTCAATCACTTCATCTGGATTGCATTAAATTGGTCCCAGTAATAACGTAAAGAACCTCGGCGTTATTTTTGACCAAGACTTGACATTTAAATCCCATATTAAACAGGTTTCTAGGATTTCCTTCATTCACCTCCGGAAT
Source organism: Valencia hispanica (assembly GCA_963556495.2). Lineage (NCBI taxonomy): Eukaryota > Metazoa > Chordata > Actinopteri > Cyprinodontiformes > Valenciidae > Valencia > Valencia hispanica. Next base: position 9,222,242 of record OY747714.1, on the reverse strand, counting down.
ATTCCTAAAATTAGAAACATCCTGTCCAGGAGTGATGCTGAGAAACTAGTCCATGCATTTGTTACCTCAAGGCTGGACTACTGTAATTCTTTACTATCAGGTAGTTCACAAAATGCCATTAAAAGCCTTCAGTTGATCCAAAATGCGGCAGCAAGAGTTCTGATGAATATTAAAAAGAAAGATCACATTTTTCCTGTTTTAGCTTCCCTTCATTGGCTCCCTGTTAAATCCAGATTAGAATTTAAGATCCTTCTTCTTACATACAAAGCCCTTAATAATCAAGCTCCATCATACATCAGAGATCTAATTGTTTCATATGTTCCCCACAGAGCACTTTGCTCTCAGACTGCAGGTTTACTTGTAGTTCCTAGGATTTCTAAAAGTAGAATGGTAGGCAGATCTTTTAGTTATCAGGCTCCTCTCCTGTGGAACCAGCTCCCAGCTTTAGTCCGTGAGGCAGAGACTCTGTTTACTTTTAAGGCCAGGCTTAAAACTTTCCTTTTTGATAAAGCTTATAGTTAGAGTGGCTTAGGTCATCCTGAGCTATCTCTGTAGTTATGATGCTATAGGCTTAGACTTCTGGAGGACAGACTTACCAATTTTCTTCACTCTGCTTCTTCCTTTTCTCCTACTACTCTCCAGTTGTATTACAGTTCATTCTGTTATTTCGACTGTTAACTTTGTGTTCCCTCAGTGTTTTTCTCTCCATAGAAGCTACACCTAGTCTGGTATCCTGCTTGGCTGCAATGCCCTGTTGGACGGGGGGCATCGACTGGGATGATGCTCCCACTAACTGAACATCCACTGTGTCCTGTTATCAACTTTTTACTTTCTGTAACATAGAGAGTACACTTATATCAGATCTTCTGTTCCTTCTGTGTTTCTGTTCTGTCTTCTCAAACCCCCAGACGGTCGCTGCAGATGGCCGCTCCTACTGAGCCTGGTTCTGTTGGAAGTTGGTTTCTTCCTGTTAAAGGGGAGTTTTTCCTCTCCACCATCGCTACATGCTTGCTCAGTATGAGGGATTGCTGAAGGATTGCTGTGGTTGGAAAGTCTGCATCAACGGGGCCCAACCTCACGCCAATGACTGACGCAATCTGCTGGGATTCCTTAAATAGGAAACTTTTTAACTGATTGGAATGTTTGTATAAATGTATTGAAATGACTTCTTGTTAAGTGCCTTGAGATGACATCTGTTGTGAATAAACTGAATTGAATTGAATTGAATCAAACGTTCGTGAAAATCTGCACTGGTTTAAAGGAACATACATACCAGTTGGTGACAACAATGTCATGTTTGAGCTTGATGTGCAAATAAACATAATGGATATATGATAAATACTCTGTTTGAAAAACATCCATCCATTATCTATTGCACAGCAGTCATCACGTGAAGGCCAGGGTACACCCTGGACAGGTCGCCAGACCACCGCAGGGCAACATAAAGACACATAGGACAAACAACCACGCACGCACAGACTCATACCTATGGGCAATTTAGAAAGACCAATTAACCAAACAGTTAAGTTTTTGGACTGTGGGAGGACGCTGGGGTACCCAGAGGGAAACCCACACATGCACAAGGAGAATATGCAAACATGCAGAAAGACCCCAGACCGGGATTTGAACCCAGGACCTTCTTGCTGCAAGGCAACAGTGCTACCAACTGCGACACTGTGCTGCCCTGTCAAAAAACATTTTATCCAGAAATGTAAAAAAAATTTTTTTTAATCCTATTACCTTCATGATCATTATGGGGACATTTCTGGGGTTATTTAAATATTTACTGTGTTTTTGTCTTGAAACTCCGCTCAGAACTTTCCTGCGGCTAGAAATGGATCCACCTGAGTATTAGCCGTTAGATGTTCCTGGATTATGGGATGTTAATATCTCATAAAAATGTGTTCATGTTAGCTGGGATGACAGTTTCTCAGGTCGGCGGATTGCCGGTTTGAACCCCCGTGCAGTCCGTCTCGGCCGCTGTGTCCTTGGTCAAGACACCTCACATGCCTTGCCTGCTGGTGGTGGTCGGACGGCCTATTCAATGGAATGGTAGCCTTGCTTCTGTGAGTCTGCCTCAGGGCAGCTGCTGCTACGATGTAGCTTTTGAATGAATGATTAAATGATTGATATGTAAAGTGCTTTGGAGACCTCGGAATTGATAAAGTGCTAAAGAAATGCAGGCCATTTTCCATTTAGCTGTAGCTTCCTCATAATGGCAGCATTAATGTCTCTTCAAATACATGTATTTAATGCCTTTGGGTAATTTAAGAACAAAGTAAGGTCATTAACGGCAACATGCTTTCTGTGACTGCATCATTACAAGGAGACGTCTTGCTGGAAATATCAAAAATAACACCACTGCCACTTTTGTCCATTCAGAAGTTCAACATTCAGAGGTTTCAATTAGCTCACATTGAGTGACTGTGGCTCATTGGGATGAGTGGTCGTTTTGCAATTCCAAAGTTGTGGGTCTGAGTCCAGGACATCTTGACACAGCTTGTTGTGGCCCTGGGCAAGGCACTGAACCCCAAGTTGCTAGCCAATATCCATATCCATGTATGAATGTGTGTGTCTGTATGAGTGCAACTGGGTGAAAGTGGCTCTAGTGTATAGTGCTTTGAGTGGTCAATATGACTGGAAAGGCGCTATATAAATTCAGCCCCTTTACCATTTTACAGTGCTTCAACAGATATGCCATTTTTTTATTACATGTGCAGAAAATTTTAAAAGGACTTTTGTTTATTTTTTTTATTGTTTGTTTAAATTACCAAAATTTTTAGTATTGCTAAAAGTTATATGAAATATTAATGTGTCAAAATGTGTAAGCAACACTGGCTTTTTTTTTTTTTACATGACTCTACATGAAAAACGTGTTTGTCTTGCAATATTTAGCTTGCATTTGTATATAGCTTTTTTTAAGGCAGAGGACTCCAGAGTGCTTTACACTATATTCACCCATTCACCCATTCATACACACATTCACACACCAGGGTTGTAGTTAAGGCACCATCTCTCAAGTCCAAGTCACACTTGAGTTCTTAGTGTTTGAGTACAAGTGAAAGTCCAAGTCCAAGTCAATTCGCCAGGTCCTACATGCCAAGTCTGAGTCTAAGTCCCAAAAAGAATCTTCAGAGAGCAAGTAAAAAATAAGTGAGCAAAGTGGAGATTTTAAGATTAGAATAATGGCACTCAAACATAGCTAACTTTATTTAAACAAAAATGTACTTACTCCCACCAAGCTAACATAGTAGCATGTGCAAAATGATAAAATGAATAAAACATAAATCTGAAAACAATAAATAATCGACATGTCACCCATATACTTACAAAGGTTTTGTTATTAAATGTGTCCCCTTATCTGAATTAATATAACAGGCTAACATTAGCATCAGCCACATGCTAATTCCAACAATAGCAATGACCCATGTCCGAGTCCAAGTCCAAGTCCAAGTCCTAACGTTGCAAGGAGATAACAACAGAGAAGGACGGAGCATGGGTTTGAATCGACAATATATAACGATCGAATGTTGGATCACACCTGAATTTGTATGTATCTTAATGACTACGGTCAAATTAACACTCAATAATTGTAGGTAGTTAAGGGGTTAAGTTGTGACAGCTTTTACACTGGGCTCTTATTGACAAAGTCAACGTTTATTTATTTGGCAAATAGAGTGAGGAGATGGTTTGCCAGCAAATCCTGATGAAACTCTGTGTGAACTGATAACAGAGCATATAAAACACTTTGGATTAAAGCAACTCGCTAAGAGAAAACTAAGGCCTGCTCAATAATGTTTAACAGTGATTTTCCTTTCAGCATTAAAAAATTATATTCAGCACAAGATGGTTTGCAAATACATTAGAACGAAATTTTTAATGTATGAACACTGAAATTCCTTTGTACTTATTTTTATTATTTATTTTGTTGCTAAGTGCTATTTCCACCAGGGGCTGAAGAACATATATTTTTCCTCACTTTAAACACAATGCTTTTTGCAATACTTTGTGCAATATCTACATTGTATTTGAACTGTATTCACTTTTATTTATCCATAAAGGATTATTTCATTCATTGTGTTGTTTACCATCTCTGGTAACTGGTAACTTAATCCATACATTTGTTTTTTGAGCAGAAGAATGGGGAAATGTCACACATACTTTAGTAATAATGTAAATTACATTGGTTGTGCATATAGAAATGGACACATTTCAGACCATGCTGTTTAAGGTAAAGGACCGCAAGTCATTTATTGTCAGATGTTCCTTCCAAAAAGACAAAATAGCAATGGTTTACGGGCAATAAAAGGGAAGGACTTTCTTCATGTTTTAGTGCACGAAGGCTTGTAGATAAAGAATTTTGATCAGAACAGAATGAGATTCCTCAGTGATGGAACTTAGCAAAACAGATAGCTAAGAGGATCTTTAAAGAAACTAGAAAAGGAGACAGCTTTAGAAGAGCTCTGAAGCAGCAAGATAAGAAATCAAACTTATGGCTTTAGATTCATTTTATTTTTCTAATTATACAGATATATACATGTGCCATGCTATTTTTGATTTGTTTCTATTGCTAGAAACTTTATTCTTCAAAAAAACAGAAACTTCATAGAAGTTTAGTTAAGTTCAAAGCTATGAATATTATGGTATAGAGGTAATATCCATTCAAACAAAAAGTTTGTTTTTGACTAGAAATAAAGAACTTATGCAAGGTCAACTCTTTTAACTCATTTAACACTTGCATTGCACAGCAACATATCAATTCAGCACTATCGTATACACATGTCAGAGTGCTTTCTTTAACTTATATCTCTTGATGTACTTTTGAGAACAATAGCAAGACCTTCTCTTCCTACCTCTGCTGGTTCAGCAGAGACTTATGGTGTGAAGATGACATTGAGGGCCCTGGTGGCGTTGAGGAAGAAGGCCAATTGGGCGGTGGCGAATTCCTGGCTGAGTCCCCATTGCTCTCAGGGACTTGTCGGCTGAGGGCTGTGGGGACTGAGGTGGGAGTGGGCCCTTCTTTCTTTGATCCTTCTGATCAATGGCTCCCATGGTAGGCTGGTGGCTGCCCGGTTGGTAAGGGGCTCTGTGGTTTTCTTCCGCTTTGGTGCTTGGTGTTCTGGCGGCCAGGGGCGTGAGTGGTTCCTTGGCCATTGTGAGTGACCAGGTTCCATCCTTTGTAACTTTACAGTGCATTAAGCTCTGGGTGTCCTCAGATGCTAACCATGCATCATGTTTGTGTTGCTGTACCACACAATGAAACCTCACAATGTCCAAACTCACCATTTATTTACTGTAAACCTCTCTGTTCTTTAAAAGAAATCTGAAGAACTTAAACAAGCTCTTTTGAAAATGATAATGTACCTGCCATGTTTGGTTTGAAACTGTAGCCAGCCAGTAACGGGAGACAGTTTTGGCTCATGTATGCAGGGTGCATAATTCGATTAGCTGCATCATGGTGCAAGCCTTCCCACCCGACACCAGCACTAACACCGCCACCCCCACTAAGTATCACAAATGAGAAGCTCCCAAGACCTTTGAGTTCAACAAAAAAGGGACATAAATGCCTCACATAATAAAATGAAAACAACTATATACATAACAATGTTGCTCCATCTGAGAAAAAAAAGTGTACCTTTTATAGTCCAAACTGACAAACGGCTGTTAGCAATACCTTACTTTAACTGATACTGCTTTTTAGTCCCTACCACCTCACCCCCAAATACTGTTTTGCATGTAGGCCAAAAAGTTCAACATATGTTTCATCCAACCAAAGCACATTTGTCCACGCTTGCTGTGTCTCCTATGCTTTCTTGACACATGGGACTTCTTGTGTCTTTCTTTTAAGAACTGATTTCTTCTTGGCATTCTTCTATAAAGGCCAGATTTACGGAGTGTGCTGATACTTTAATAAATTCTCCCAAGTGAGGTGGATCTTTGCCACTCCTCCAGAGTTACCATGTGCTTCTTGGATGCTTCTAAGACTAATGTTCTTTGCCAGGCCTTTTCTGTTTGGGTGGACAGCCATGTCTTAGCAGGTTTAGAGTTGAGCCATGTTTATATGGATTGTGTTAAACAGTGTTCCATTAGATATTGGTTTAAACTTCTCCATAGCGTTCTCCCTGATCTGTCTGCTGGGTCCCTTGGTCTTCATGATGCTGTGTAGTCCATAATGTTCTCTAGCAAACCTCTGAGGCCCTCACAGAACAGCTGGATTTATACTGGGATTAGATTAAACACAGGTGGATTTAAGGTGGCATCTAAATGCAACAAGTTACACTGGATTTTATTTTGTGTCAGACGAAAGGTGGGGGGGGTAAATAAAATGCATTCAACGCGCTTCAGGTTTCTATTTGTGAAGACGATGTATCATTTTCCTTCCTCTTCAAAATTATGCACTCATGTGTGTGGTTCTGTCACATAAAAATACACCGAAATGTGTTGCGTGACAAAATGTGACATGGATGTGATTACTTTTGCAAAGCGTTGTACATAATTCAGCGGCACTGTGCTTCGATCTCCAGCCTGCCTTTTAAAATGACCCGACTACTTTGCTCCTCATGATGAAAGTTACAAAGTAAGCCATAAGTTGTGAAAGCAAAATTAATTATCCTTTATATAATCACATTATCTCCATCCATCATACTTGCCCTCTCGTTATTGCTAATCATCCTTTCTTACTGCACCCTTTCCCAGCTTTTGCGATCTCTCCAAGCTGCTCCCTCTCCCCCTGCCTCATCTTTTACTCCTTCCATCTTTTTTTTCCATTACTGTTTATTTCTCTCCCCTCTTTCTGTCTTTTTTTCTTCCTTGCCTTGTTCCCTCTCTTTCTCCCCCTGCAGGCAGTCATCGTCTTGCACAAAGTGACGCAATGGTTGTAATTGGCTGCCCTCTGCTACTAATCAGATCACAGTTGGCACTGGGAGGGCTCTGGCGATTACCCATAATCCCCACCCCTACAGATCAGGGGCTAAGTCCGTAGAGAGCTGGAGATAGGCAGGAGGGAAAGGGTTAGAGACTAATTTTGTTCCTCTGCTCTTTTTTTCCCCCTCTGGTCAGTTCCCCTGTCACTTGACTGCTGTGATGGCCATCCATCGATTAAAGGTGTTGTAAACAGCGGCTTGTTAAGTGGCTCATTTTCAGATTAACACTAAGATGAGGAGACAGAGCACAGAAAGTACTGAACAGTGTTGGTTTTATAACAACTGTCAGACATCTCTCCATTCCTCTTTTCCCCTGTTTTCTTTCATTCCCTCTCTCAGCTTTTTTTTGTAAAAAAAAAAAAAAGAGAGAGAGAGAGAGAGAGAGAGAAAGAGAGAGAGAGAGAAACAGCTGATGTGATCTTTGGGCCTGTGAGCAATTGACTTAAGATTGCATGGACTCCTCGGCCCCCACTCCATTGACCGTGAGATCTCTGCGAAGGGTCACAGCTGATGTGGTCCTTTATTAGCTCAAATTAGGCCTCTGTGTCTCTAGGATAGGGGGAACATCCATCTCCTTATTCATTTGTTCTTCTGTCCCCATTTATTCACTGAGTTGGCTGGGCAGTAGACTGTTTGGTCAGAGAGCACTGGTTGCCCCAGGCGGGGGACACAAATAACATTGTATGCACATTAGTTACAAATCACCAATGAGAAGCCGGGGTCAGAAGACAGGAAAAAAAAGGTGAAGACAAAGCTGGAGAGGACATGAAGTGCATTCAATAAAAGCTGGGGCGACTCAACACAATCTCACCCAAGAACATGCACTCCTGCATGGAGCTGTTTCATTCTGTTCTATTCATCCTGTTCTATTCAAAGCCTTCCTTTAGTTGCACGTTGCTCATTCTCCCCTTCGTTGTGTGAGATTTCATTTATCATCAGAGGTCAGTCTAAAAATCTCTCTGATCACCCCTTCACGGATGGGTGGTCACCTGTTCTGTGAGAATCAGTGGCGGAGAGAGACAGCGCGGGCGCAGAATGAAGTCGTTTAAAGGGAATAATAGCACGTCAATTATTACTTGTGACTGCATACAAAATGTGACTGCAATAGATACACGTGTAATAGCAGCCAAAGTATCTGAGACATGTACGCACATTATATGCTGGAATGGCCTTTAGAGTGCTCAACTAGTTTTAACTACTACACAGTGCTGGGTAATTTAACCTGCAACTATGCGTAATTTATATACTCATTATATGCTTTGTGTGTAAAGTCCTAATCTACAACCTAACTAATGACCACAACAGCTGTCTGGTAATTCCAGTTCGCTAAGGTAGGATGTTGTACTGTAGGGAGGAGGAGTGGGGAACATTTCAATATACTTGTCAAGTAGAATACTTGTTTAGATATCTGCAGTTAGTACTGACTATTTTGTAGTGCACATAAAATACACACTTTTCGTAAGAAAAAGGCCACAAAGATTATTTTATTAAGCATGACCTTCTGTCTTTAGTAATATTTTTAAATTACCTGCAAGAATAACGTAAGCATTCTATCTATTAGCATGTTGTAAGACTCAAAAATATTAGATATAATATTCAATACTAATCCGAGTCATTTTTGTATGACTGTTAGAAGAAATACAACTATAATCAAATATTATTATAGTATACAGCTGCATTTTAAGTGGTAAATTAGCATTATGAGAAGTCAAATATGATTGCTTTTATTGTTTATAAAGGCACCTTGCTTTATAAACATGTGAACCAATCATGGTCGTAATTTTTTTCTGTTGTTGACTTTTTATTTTGAGGAGGCAGAACATTTAATAATTTATTGTTTGAAACGCACTGCTTAAAGAAACCATGACAAACCCTGACAATTCCAGGTCTATGCTTCACAGTCAGCATGATGCTACTTTTTTTCTTTCTTACCAATCATGTCCTCTCTAAATTGAATTTTTAAGTTTTGTTAAATAGGTTAAAAAAAACACATGCTTTCATAAGGAGTCCAAAATTTGTTAAATTAATGTTTCTCATGCTTTCTCCTAATGAACTGAAGCCTATGACGATGGCTGTTCAAAAAACAATTCTGTCGCTAATTCGGATGTTGGTGTTTGTTTCCTTTGTTTTTAACCGAAGGGTAAAAAGCACCAGATCTTTTCTTAGCGACGCACGGCTGCCCTTTTCCGCTGCTAATTCACAGTTCAATTATTGGTTCATTAACTTGCCGTATCAATTTATGGATTGGTTTTCATAGAAACCAATAAAGCCATGGGCAGCAAAACAGTGTTTAACCAGAGCGATTTGGAAGACACTGGGGCAATTTCTTGTAAATAGAAGTTTAAGATGCCTTGTTTCCCGTCTGTGACTGTGTGGCAAAACAGATGGTGATAATCACAGGAACATTTCTGCCATAAAGACAGATCTTTAGTGTTGTGGCGAACATGTGGGGAACAAAACGCTTTAAGGAATGTGCCTTATGGGATTTCCAACTATGTTCAGCTTAACACAAGAACACATTCCCAAATGTTATTCATGGGTAAACACAGGAGTGAGAGCTTCACCTGCCTCTCTTTTGATTGTTGCAAAAGCAGCAAAGCAAGACATTTTTTACAGCCCCTTGTGCAGAATTCTGCAGAAAGTCACGTTGCCTTTCTGGCCTTGTGTCTCTTTCAACACAGCAGGAGGGTTTAAGATGAGTGATGAAAGTTGGAGAAGAAGTGTACAAGGGTTTTCGGAGCTGTAACTTTACTCATATGTGTAGTCTGATCCTCTTCAGGCCAGAAGACGTGCTTTCTCCCTCTCTGCTTGGCTTCTTTTGAAAGTCTTTTTTTTTTATTTATGTGAAAAAAAGGACCAGCGGATGGAGCAGCAGCTATAGGCTGAACAGAATAGATTGAGTACAAGGCTCGCTGTCACTAATCCTTTCTCCTCTGCCTATTTTAAATTCTCCCTCTGTCTGATCACGAAACAGTCTTCTCTTAACTCAAGCCAAGAGGTGAAAAGCAGGACTCCTTCAGCTATCTTCATTGCTTAAATCCTGCATTCTACCCCCCCACCACCACGAAACCTCCCTCTGCTCTCTGCCCAGCCATCCAACTGGGGGCAATGCACTGGCCTTTAAAAAGGCAAACTTGTAATCTGATAATTAACAATCTGCTAAATTTCTCAAAAGGAAAACAGTCATGTGAAATGTCTGCCTCATGCCCGTGAGTAGGATGACCTTTTGCTGGGGCTGGAATGGCAGGCAAAGCGAGTCGAGAAGCATTTAATTAGACCTGCTTACGGCTGTGCACGGTGCCAGTAGACAGAGGGAGGAGGAAGAGATGCAGGAAAGGGATGGACAGAATCTGTCCAACTTACTGTCCCCTGCTAAAGTATTTATACCCCTTGACCTTTTTGTACATTTTGTTATATCAACCAGCAATATCTAGATATTTCAGTAGGATTTTATGTGCTAGAATGATACAAAGTACTGTGTTTTTAACAAAAATCAGAAAAGTATGGGATGCAGTTGTATTCAGCCCCCTTCTACATCCATCCATCCATCCATTTTCTATACCCGTCCATCCTAATGTAGGGTTGCGGGGGGGCTGGTGCCTATCTCGAGCGGTCAAGGGGCGAGAGGCCCCCTTCTACAAACCACTGCAATTCTTTTAGGAGATGATTTTTTTCCACATATTTCTTTGCAGAAACGCTTAATTTCCTTCTCGCCACAGATTCTCAATTAGATATAGCTCTGGACTTTGACTGGTCCATTCAAACACTTGCTTTCATCTAAAACAATTTGTTGTTTCTTTTAGTTTCTCTGCTCTGTCTTCTCAAACCCCCAGTGGGTCATGGCTGATGACCGCTCACAAAGAGCCAGGTTCTGGTTCTGCTGGAGGTTTATTCCCGTGAATGGGTTAGTTTTTCCTCTCCAATGTCGCTACATGCTTGCTTAGTATGACAGATTGCTGCAAAGTCAATCAGTGCGTTCATTTGGGCATCTAAATTGAGCTATGGCAATAATCAAGCTAATTCCTTAAGCAGAATTGGAGCCTTTATCCAAGTTTACATGTCAGTCAGTAAATCGAATTATTGAATGACTTCGTGAGAGTAGGTGGTGACATGAGCCCTTTCGTGTTGGCATTCTTCCGGTTGGCCTAGAGCATCACACAAATAATACACAAATGCTGACGGCAGTGGAGCAGAGGGAGTAAAAGAAGGATACGTGTCAGGAAACTACGCAGGCAACGAGCAGTTTGTAGGATTTTTATTGAAAAGGAACAAGACCTCAAGTGCAGAACCTAGAGGATGAGAGGAGATCAGGACCAGGCAGATCTGACAGAATGAGCAGGACTTCGGTTGACATGGAAGGAACGTCTCTGAAGGAGCTCAGGGATGGTAGAGCAGATGACTGAACGAGGTGGAGGTGAGTGAATTATATTATATATAATATAAACATATATATATATATATATATATATATATATATATATATATATATATATATATATATATATATATATATATATATACATATGTACAAATAACTTTTGAATTTACTTGAACTGACCATCTTAAATATGAAAGAAAATTTCATTATAGTAGAGCTTTATCAGACAATGCTGTAACAATTTTTAAAGTATCTGTTCCATTCTTACTTTCCTCAGTGTCTCAGAGTAACACAGTGGATGGAAGCAATTCTATCTCTAACCCTTCAGAAATTGATGGTCTGGTTCACAGCGTTACGTCCTCATTGCGTTTGGCATTAGATAGTGCAGCCCCCTTAAAAAAGAAAGTGGCTAGCCATAGGAGGCTGACTCCTTGGTTCAACGCAGAGTTGCATACTTTAAAGCAGAATACTAGGAAGCTGGAGAGAAAATGGCGTTTTACACATCTAGAGGATTCCTATTTAACCTGGAATAACAGTCTACTGCTGTATAAAAAGACCCTTTGACAAGCTAGAACAGCATATTTTTCATCATTAATAGAGGCGAATAAAAACAATCCTAGGTTTCTTTTTAGTACAGTTGCCAAACTTACACAGAGTCATAGCTCTGTTGAGCCAACTATTCCCCCAGCTCTTAGCAGTGATGATTTTATGAGATTCTTCATAAATAAAATTAATACTATAAAAATAAAATCATTGGCATCCTCCCAAACATGATTACTTCTTCCTCAGTAAATGAGATAGCATCGGAAAGAACTGTAGAACCTCATTTGTGCTTAGGCTGTTTTGATTCAGTCGAGCTTTCGGAATTATCAAAAATATTAGCCTCAACTAAACCTTCAGCTTGTATGTTGGACCCAATCCCAACCAAATTCTTTAAGGAAGTGTTCCATTTGGTTCCTGGCCCCATTTTGGATATGATGAATCTATCCTTAGTAAACGGATACGTACCGCAGGAATTTAAATAGCTGTAATTAAACCTTTACTCAAGAAACCTTCCCTTGATCAAGATGACATGGTGAATTACAGACCTTTATCTAACCTTCCTTTCTCATCCAAAGTCCTTGAGAAAATTGTTGCTAATCAAGTCTGTGAGCATCTAAACAGTAACGAGCTGTTTTAAGAGTTTCAGTCAGGTTTTAGAGCTCATCATAGCACTAAAACAGCACTGGTGAAGGTTACTAATGATATTCTCATGGCCTCAGATAATGGACTGGTGTCTGTTCTGGTTTTGTTAGATCTCAGTGCTGCTTTTGACACAGTCGATCATAATATTCTCTTAGAAAGGCTTGAACATGTTGCAGGAATCAAAGGAACAGCACTAGGCTGGTTTAAATCATATTTGTCTGACAGATTCCAGTTTGTTCATCCAAATTATAAATCTTCCCAGCTCTCAAGGGTTACTTGTGGAGCTCCACAGGGTTCTGTGGTTGGACCAATTCTTTTCACCATATATATGCTCCCAATTGGTAGAATCATTAGACAGCATGGGATAAATTTCCACAGCTATGCCGATGATACACAACTATATTTATCCATAAATCCTGATGAACCCAGTCAGTTAGGTAGATTACAGGCATGTGTGGAAGACATGAATGACTAAACATTTTGCTCTTAAATTCTGAAGCTCTAAAAAAGAAACTGATTAGTCAATCACTTCATCTGGATGGCATTAAATTGGTCCCAGTAATAACTTAAAGAACCTCTGCGTTATTTTTGACCAAGACTTGACATTTAAATCCCATATTAAACAGGTTTCTAGGACTTCTTTCTTTCACCTCTGGAATATTGCTAAAATTAGAAACATCCTGTCCAGGAGTGATGTTGAGAAACTAGTCCATGCATTTGTTACCTCAAAGCTGGACTACTGTAATTCTTTACTATCAGGAAGTCCACAAAATGCCATTAAAAGCCTTCAGTTGATCCAAAATGCGGCAGCAAGAGTTCTGATGAACATTAAAAAGAAAGATCACATTTTTCCTGTTTTAGCTTCCCTTCATTGGCTCCCTGTTAAATCCAGAATAGAATTTAAGATCCTTCTTCTTACATACAAAGCCCTTAATAATCAAGCTCCATCATACATCAGAGATCTAATTGTTCCATATGTTCCTAACAGAGCACTTCGCTCTCAGACTGCAGGTTTACTTGTAGTTCCTAGGATTTCTAAAAGTAGAATGGGAGGCAGATCTTTTAGTTATCAGGCTCCTCTCCTGTGGAACCAGCTCCCAGCTTTAGTCCGTGAGGCAGACACTCTGTTTACTTTTAAGGCCAGGCTTAAAACTTTCCTTTTTGATAAAGCTTATAGTTAGAGTGACTAAGGTCATCCTGAGCTATCTCTGTAGTTATGCTGCTATAGGCTTAGACAGCTGGAGGACAGACTTACCAATTTTCTTCACTCTGCTACTTCCTTTTTTACTACTACTCTCCAGTTGTATTACAGTACATTCTGTTATTTCGACTGTTAACTTTGTTTTCTCTCAGTGTTTTTCTCTCCATAGAAGATATACCTGGTCTGGTATCCTGCTTGGCTGCAATGCCCTGTTGGACGGGGGGCATCGACTGGGATGATCCTCCCAGTAACTGAACATCCACTGTGTCCTGTTATCAACTTTTTACTTTCTGTAACATAGAAAGTTTTCTTATATCAGATCTTCTGTTCCTTCTGTGTTTCTGCTCTGTCTTCTCAAACCCCCAGACGGTCGTGGCAGATGGCCACTCCTACTGAGCCTGGATCTGTTGGTGTGAGGATTGTGTGGGTGTGTGTGCTTGCCTCACCTGTTTTCCATCCAAGGGTGCAGGTTGGTGATCGTGCTCTTGCAGCTGGTGCCACTCAGCCTGATTGAGGAGGAGCACTCAAAAGGAGGGTGCCAACCTGGAGCAGACGCCAGATGGTTAAACCGCGTCGTGTGGTAACAAGCCACTTCCTCTGCCTTTCCACCGTCCGCAACTTACTCCACGTAAGATCCTTACCTCCTTGCCTTTTTCCCTCCAGTCACTCTGCGGTCCCGGACCTGCTGGTCGGCCTGCAGCCTGGGCGTCTGCTCCTTCCCGGCATCCTGGGCTTCCTCCTCAAGGTATCTGGCTGAGCTCAGGGTCCCCACTGCCTGTCCACCCTCGCTCTGCTTCCTGGAGACAAACACCCCAAGGTCGGTCCCTCTTCCACGCACCTAGGACCACATCCTCCCCAAGCCCTCCTCAGTGGAATCTGCACCAACGGCAAAGTAAGAACCCACAAACTTCTGTTTTTTCCCTCCTGCCAAGCAACATTGAAAGATCACTCACCTCCATCTCTTGTCTCCAGTGGTTGTCCTCCAAGTTCCCCGTGGTTCTGAGTTCCTGTGTTCCTGGACCCTTCGAGCAATAGGGGAAAATAAATTACTTTTGCAAACTGTACCTCCAGTCTCACTGAGTCGTTTGTGTGTCTGCACTAGAGTCCGAAAGCTAAAATCATGACAGAACCATCTGGCCAGCCGGACTCTGCGACACACCTACGCTCAGCTGTTTCGGAGCAGGGCATACTGCTGGGCCGCCATGAGGCAGCCCTCCAAAATATAACGCAGCAGCAGACCTCCCTCCTTCAAGGTCTAAGTCAATTAACTAAGTTATTCCATGATCTTGCCTCTAAGGTCCCCTCCCAGACGCCTCGTCCCGCGGCCGCCGCCTCATCCTTCACGGAGGCTCCTGCGACCCAAGCCTTCCGCGAGGTCGCCTCCCCACCTCCAGAGCCGTTCACAGGCGACTTATCCAAGAGCGGTGGATTTCTCCTGCAGTGCACACTTGCCTTTGAGCGTTCGCCCCAAACCTTCCGGGAAGATGCAAATAAGATTTCGTACATGATCGCACTCTTCAGAGGTAA
The DNA here is from genome assembly GCA_963556495.2 of Valencia hispanica. Lineage (NCBI taxonomy): Eukaryota > Metazoa > Chordata > Actinopteri > Cyprinodontiformes > Valenciidae > Valencia > Valencia hispanica. The sequence continues at coordinate 9,207,028 of OY747714.1, read as the reverse complement.
GGCCCTGCAGTGGGCGCAAGCTCTGTTTGATTTGGAGTCCCTAGATGATTGCACCTTCACTCAGTTCATAGAGAATTTTAAACAAACCTTCTGCGTAAAGCGTGGTAAGGAACAGTCCGCTAAGCTTCTCTGGAGCCTAAAGCAGGGTAATTGTGCCGTTGCTGAACTCGCTATTGAGTTCCGCACGCTAGCAGCCGAATCTGGCTGGAACAGCCCGGCACTTAAAGCAGCTTTCCTACATTCGTTAAATGAGAAGATCAAAGACGAACTCGCTTACCGAGACGAACCTGATTCCCTGGATGAGCTAATAGACCTGGCTATTAAGATTGACAACAGGCTCCGGGAGAGGTCAAGAGCCAGGTTAACTGCTTCCCCATTCCCTCGAACATTCGCCACAGCTGGTCCCGCTTTGTCTACTTCCGCCTCTTCCCCGCGTCCGCCCTCTCCGGAGCCGATGCAGATCGGCAGGGCTCGGCTTTCTCCGGCCGAGCGTCAGCGCCGTATGGAAGGCGGTTGCTGCCTGTATTGCGGCGCTCCTGGGCATTTTATTTCTTCCTGTCCAGTCCGTCCAAAAGATCTGGCCCGTCAGTAAATCTGGGGGTACTGTCGGGCGCTACCTCCCTTAATCAACCCCGGTTAACATTACCAGCAGTAATTTTAAACCAAAGAGAGCACACTTCCATCTCCATGCACTGATTGACTCAGGGTCAGAGCAAAACTTAATTAGCCCTGACATAGTTAAGAAATTTAACCTTCCGGTGGAAGCGCTTTTAGTTCCTTTAGAAGTTTCAGCCCTTGATGGTAGCCCTCTGGCTGTTATAACACAGCGAACCCTACCCCTGAACTTGGTGCTTTCAGGCAATCATCAGGAACGGTCCCAGTTTTATGTTTTTCCCACCCGGGACGCTCCTCTAGTGCTGGGATATCCATGGTTGGCCACACACAGTCCCATTATTAACTGGACTGAAACCAGAATTGAGGCCTGGAGCAGCTACTGCCATCAACGTTGCCTCCGATCAGCTGTTCCTCCTGTCTCAGTCACCACCCCCTCATGTCCTGACCACCCAGACATGTCAAAAGTCCCTACAGAGTACCACGACCTTTACAAGGTTTTTAGCAAGACCCAGGCTCTCTCTCTCCCTCCTCATAGGCCCTACGATTGTGCCATCGACCTTCTCCCAGGTGCTCCGCTGCCCTCGGGCCGCCTCTTCAACCTGTCAGCCAAGGAGAGGGCAGCTATGGAGACATATATCAATGACTCCCTCGCAGCTGGCATAATTCGCCCATCTACTTCCCCAGTGGGTGCAGGTTTCTTCTTCGTGGAGAAGAAGGACAAGACGTTACGCCCATGTATAGACTACAGGGGCCTTAACGCCATTACCGTCAAGAACAAATACTCCCTTCCACTTATCACCTCAGCTTTTGAAGCCGTGCAGAGTGCCACGGTCTTCACCAAGCTGGATTTGCGCAACGCTTACCACCTCGTCAGGATGCGCAAAGGAGATGAATGGAAGACCGCTTTTAAGACTCATATTGGCCATTTTGAGTACCTGGTTATGCCCTTTGGCCTGTGCAATGCCCCTGCCGTCTTCCAGCATCTAGTGAACGATGTTCTCCGAGACTTTCTTAACATCTTTGTCTTCGTTTACCTAGATGACATCCTAATCTTCTCGAAGGACCGTCCCCAACACTGCCAGCACGTCCGTAAAGTTCTCCAGCGTCTCCTAGAGAACTCACTCTTCGTTAAGGGGGAGAAGTGTGAGTTCCACCTAAACTCTGTTTCCTTTCTTGGATACGTCTTCGAGGGTGGACAGGTGAAGACGGATCCAAATAAAATCCGAGCAGTCCAGGAATGGCCCAATCCCACCTCCAGGAAGCAGCTGCAACGTTTCCTGGGTTTCGCAAATTTCTATAGGAGGTTCATCCGAGGATTCAGTACCATTGCTGCTCCCCTGACCGCCCTCACTTCCACAAAGCGGACCTTCGTCTGGGATCAGATGGCCGACCAGGCCTTCAACGAGTTGAAGAAAAGGTTCGTAGAAGCCCCCATCCTGATTTACCCAGATGTTGACTCCCAGTTTATCTTGGAGGTGGATGCCTCCGACACGGGGGTCGGAGCGGTTCTTTCCCAGCGCTCCCCCGCCGACCAAAAGCTCCACCCTTGTGCTTTCTTTTCCAGACGCTTTACCCCAGCTGAGCGAAACTATAACATCGGTGACCGGGAGCTCCTAGCCATTAAACTGGCCCTGGAGGAGTGGCGACACTGGCTGGAGGGCACGGAGCTCCCAGTCATAGTTTGGACCGATCATAAGAACCTTCTGTACCTCCAGACGGCAAGACGACTGAATCCCCGCCAATATCGCTGGTCCCTTTTCTTTTCCCGTTTCAATCTGAACATTACATACAAACCTGGCTCCAAAAACACCAAACCCGATGCCTTGTCCCGTCAGTACTCCCCAGACATCTTGCCGGAGGTTCCCGACACTATACTCCCTCCGTCATGCACCATAGGGGTACTCACCTGGGAACTAGAAGCACAGATCAAGAAGGCACAAGTCGACGAACCCGATCCTGGCAACGGTCCACCCAATCGCCTTTATGTCCCCTCCACCATTCGCTCCCGGGCCATCCAGTGGGGCCACGCATCCAAGTTCTCGTGCCACCCTGGCATAAGTCGAACCATCGCCCTCCTTCGCCGCCATCTCTGGTGGCCGGGCCTGAACAAGGATGTCAGGGACTACGTGCTGGCCTGTCCGATGTGTAATAAGAATAAGAGCACTCACCGACCCTCATCCGGCCTTCTCCAACCCCTCCCAGTCCCGGCACGGCCCTGGTCCCATTTAGCGGTCGATTTCATTACCGGACTCCCCATCTCCCGAGGCAAGTCAGTTATCCTGTCAGTCATTGATCGCTTCTCCAAGGCATGCCACCTCATCGCCCTCTCAAAGCTGCCCACCGCAGCCCAGACCGCCAAACTCCTCATCCTCCATGTTTTCAGGCTCCATGGGATCCCCAGTGAGATCCTTTCCGACAGGGGGCCTCAATTCATATCCCAAGTCTGGAAGAACTTCTGTTCATCTCTCGGCGCCCAAGTCCAGTTAACGTCCGGTTTTCACCCCCAAACTAACGGACAATGTGAGCGACTCAACCAGGAGCTTGAGGAGGCGCTCCGCTGTGTCTGTGCTACCAACCCCTCCACCTGGAGCGTACATCTCCCGTGGGTTGAGTACGCTCACAACTCCCATGTCTCAGCAGCCACAGGGATCTCACCCTTCGAAGCCTCCCTCGGCTACCAGCCATCACTTCTTCCCAATTCAGTTCCGGATACAGTACTCCCCTCGGTCCAGTCACACATCAAAGCCTGTAAAAGGGTCTGGGAACAGACCAGAGCCGCCCTCCAACGTTCCTCGGCGCTAAATAAGCGCTACGCCGACCGGCGACGTCTCCCGGCACCCCAGTACACACCCGGTCAGTTGGTCTGGTTATCCGCCAAGGAATTTCCCCTCAAAGGTGTCCCCAGGAAATTGGCTCCCCGGTTCCTCGGTCCATATCCTGTTGAAAGGGTCATCAGTCCCTCGGCCCTTCGCCTGAAACTTCCAGCCCATATCCGTGTACATCCCACGTTCCACCTTTCCCAAGTTAGACCGGTTTCCGACAGTCCCCTGTGCCCTCCTTCCGAGCCCCCTCCACCCGCCCGAGTGATTGATGGGCATCCTGCCTACACTGTACGCCGCATCGTAGACGTGCGTCCTCGGGGCCGCGGCCGGCAATACCTGGTCGATTGGAAGGGGTTTGGTCCCGAGGAGCGCCGTTGGGTTCCCCGCTCTTTTATTTTGGATCCCTCCCTCATCACAGACTATGAGAGGTCTTCTGCCTCCAACTCTGGTCGGCCGCCAGGAGGCGTCCGTTGAGGGAGGGGTACTGTGAGGATTGTGTGGGTGTGTGTGCTTGCCTCACCTGTTTTCCATCCAAGGGTGCAGGTTGGTGATCGTGCTCTTGCAGCTGGTGCCACTCAGCCTGATTGAGGAGGAGCACTCAAAAGGAGGGTGCCAACCTGGAGCAGACGCCAGATGGTTAAACCGCGTCGTGTGGTAACAAGCCACTTCCTCTGCCTTTCCACCGTCCGCAACTTACTCCACGTAAGATCCTTACCTCCTTGCCTTTTTCCCTCCAGTCACTCTGCGGTCCCGGACCTGCTGGTCGGCCTGCAGCCTGGGCGTCTGCTCCTTCCCGGCATCCTGGGCTTCCTCCTCAAGGTATCTGGCTGAGCTCAGGGTCCCCACTGCCTGTCCACCCTCGCTCTGCTTCCTGGAGACAAACACCCCAAGGTCGGTCCCTCTTCCACGCACCTAGGACCACATCCTCCCCAAGCCCTCCTCAGTGGAATCTGCACCAACGGCAAAGTAAGAACCCACAAACTTCTGTTTTTTCCCTCCTGCCAAGCAACATTGAAAGATCACTCACCTCCATCTCTTGTCTCCAGTGGTTGTCCTCCAAGTTCCCCGTGGTTCTGAGTTCCTGTGTTCCTGGACCCTTCGAGCAATAGGGGAAAATAAATTACTTTTGCAAACTGTACCTCCAGTCTCACTGAGTCGTTTGTGTGTCTGCACTAGAGTCTGAAAGCTAAAATCATGACAGTTGGAGGTTTCTTCCTGTTAAAGGGGAGTTTTTCCTCTCCACCGTCGCTACATGCTTGGGTGGCCAGGGGAGCGCGAGAGGCAGGAGGATTTTTTAGTATTGGTGTCTTTATTCATCCTTAAATGATAAACAATCCTATGGTCACTAGGTGGCAGCAGTGCACAAACTAAGTAACATGCTGCCACTTCAACCCAGTAGAAGTAGCCTACAAAGTAGCACCAGTCGGTATACAGAGCTAACAAAATACAGTTCTATGAAGACCGCGATGAGGAAAACGTGGACAGAATTGTGGAATAGAACAAAATGAAATACACAATAAAATGCTGAAAGATGTACAGAAGTTTCAGTATTATTTTTCTGAATAACAAACTAAACTCGATAATAATGATCAATTGGAAGGATTTATGATTAATTTAGATATTTCTTTCTAAAATGCTTTCTAAAATGCGTGATTAGGCGTTATATGAATGAATATATAAATTTGAATTTGAATTGCAGCTCCTGTTGTATGTTTAAGGTCGCCCTGCTAAAAAGACGATTGTTGCACCCTTCTGCAGCTTTGGCAGGTTTTTCTTCCCAGATTGGGATGTATTTGCCTCTTCTCATGGATTCACTTTTTTTGGGTCACTGTTTCTTTTCTGCAACATAAGGCATTTACATCTAGGACTTTCTTACCAGAGCACCTTGTTCTATGTTCATGATGGTGTTCACATGTCTGCTAGATAGCTTATGGAGAACTTTAAACACAACCATTTGATTCTTTTTACCTGGCAATAGCTTTCTTCTCGCCACTCTCCCATAAAGGCCAGATTTGTGGAGTTGTCATGCCAACAGACCTCACCATGCACCTATTGGCTGCTGCTATGAATAACGCTTTATTTTAAAGCCATGTTTGTTTTTCATTCCCCATTACAGTTCTTCACTACTTTGTATTGGTGTTGTGCATGAAATCTGCTGAAAATGTAATGTGTAACATTGCTAAGCTGTGAATCGTACACAATGATGGTGAGAAGAGAGTTTGGCTAAAGAAGGCAGTTGTTGCTAGACTAGCTAGACTTTGCATACTGTCTCTTTCTCTTGTTGTTGTTGTTGACTTGCTGGGATTTGTCAGCTGATTCCTTGAGGTGATCCTCTGAGGTCTTGAAGTGAGCCTTCAGAGTGTAACTAGAGAGAGAGGGGTGAAAAGAGGGCTATCTCCAATGAAAGATTTTCATTCTGTCCTCCTTTTCTCTGTTTGTTCATGCTCTTTGCATTTCCAAGCCCAGACTTACTTGCCTGACTGTATGGTACACGCAAATTTCAGCAGCACTAAAGGAACATATCAGCCCCTTGGCATAATTCTGTGGCTTTACCCCCGCACGTCAGTGTTCATCTGCTGTAAATAGAATAAAGCTTACAAAGCATTCAGAAATGATTTGTTCTCTCTTTCTCTTAAAGAAACTCTTCTCTTTTTTTTCCACCCAATAAAATACAGCAATGGGTTAATGCATGCCACATATTTATTCTATTCCTCCATATCCACGCTTTACATGGGCTGCTTATATTAAGCAGCCCATTAGTATTTGCTTTGTGATGATACAGTAGCCCCAGCCGGGATCATTTAACTTTTTTTGCTTCGCTGCTTTATTGCTTTATGGGACTCAATATGGAAATACATTATTTACACAGCACACTGTCAGGATGTCAACTGCAAACTGAAGCCTCTCTGTGATTTATTGGTGAGGAAACAAAAATAATGTATTTCAGAAATCCGGAAACAAAAACCGCCAGAGGAAACGGACGAGAGTCAATTCAACAAAGTCAATAAAAGGATCATTATTCCACCTCGTTTCGAGCACGCATAGACAAACGGTGCGTGAGACATTAGCGCCAAGTCTCCATGAAGCCGCCAGAGCAATGCACTTACAGGGTTAATCACTGCATTTGTATGCAAATATGTATTTAAGTGTGTCTGCCCTTATGGGAGGGTTGTATGAAGGAATGGGCCCAGGCAGTTGGTGACATTCAGCGGCAGTGTAACCTCTGTGGATAGGTTCCCTGATGCTATTTATGAATGTTAATTGCTTTTCGGCTGCTGCCACCTCCCACAAGCCTCCACCTGTCCCCGACTGCAAAGCATCATGGGACTCCCTGTGGCCTTTCAGCCAAAGCTGTTGGTTAAAAGAAAGAAAATCCTCATATGGAAAATATTTGTTGTGTTTGAGGTTGATGGTTTGAAGATAAAAATTGTTGCAGATGGAAGTGTGTGGTGACGCTAAGCGGAAAGAAGGGATATCTTCCTCCTTTTTTTTGTTCTTTTCCACCTGAGTAAGGATTATTTGGGCAGGAGATATTGATCCAGTTGAGCAGAGAGCTAATCTGTCCAAAATGTAATTAACTGTAATGCAATCCCACATTAAAAAGAAGAGACCTTCCTCTGTACACAGCGCTTTATTTGAAGTATTCACATCGCTTGAACCTTTCCATATTCTGTCACCTCACAGCCAAACTTCAGTGTTTTTTATTTGAATTTTGGATGATAGACCAAGATATGCTTGACCCTAATGCTAAATTGAGAGGAAAATTATACAGTGACTTCAAAGTCTTTCACAAATGTAAACCTGAAAAGTGTGGCATGCATTTTTATTGAGCCTCTTAGAAAATTCCCTTTTGCTGCAGTTACCTTTCAAATCAAATCAAATCAACTTTATTTATAAAGCACTTTTCATACAAGAAGTTGCATCACAAAGTGCTTTACAGATTAAAATGACCCCACATAAAACCACCTTCCCTTCCCTCCCCCACATATTTTAAAGCATGGTCACAGTTATACCCCCCTCCCCCCAACCCATCTCCCATGCACACACACAGTTAAAAGAAAAAGTAAAAAAGGACATTGGGCCGAGTGTAGATGAACCATGCAAGGAAACGCCATCAGAGGAGCCATCTGCCCTGGCAGCGGTAGACTAACAGCAGCAGCCGAGGCACCAACACAGGGCCCCCAGTGGAGGCAAGGCCAAGACCCCCACCTCCACCCAAGCTCCACCTGGAGAGCACCCAGGCAGCCACAGCCGACCACCGCTCCCAGGGCAGAGGGCTCCCACAGAGGAAACACTGGAACGGGGATTAAGATAAATTAAAGTGTAAAAAAAAATTGGTAAATTAATGTGCTAAGATTAAATAGTAAAACTGATAAAAATATAATCATATAAAACATCCAGAGCAATTAAACAAACAGTAATAAATAATAATCAGTTAAAAGCTAAGCTAAAAAGGCCTGAGGTCCTCTGGCAGCCTGTTCCAGAGGTGAGGGCCATAAAACTGGAAAGACGCCTCGCCATGCATGTGTGTCCTGACTTTTGGGGTGACAAGGAGACGGTTGCCAGAGGAGCGCAGAGACCGCAAAGGTTTATATGGTAAATGCAGTTCAGAGAGATAAGAAGGCCCAAGACCATTAAGACACTTAAAAACCATTAAAAGAACCTTAAAGTCGATCCTGAAATGTACGGGGAGCCAATGCAATGATTTTAACAGCGGTGCAATGTGCTCCCGCCTCCTGGTCTTCGTCAGGACACGTGCTGCTGAATTTTGTAGTAGTTGTAAACCTGATATACTCTTTTTGGGAAGACCAGAAAGCAGGGCATTACAGTAATCAATTCTACTGGAGATAAAAGCATGCATCAGTGTCTCCGTATTGGCCCGAGAGAGAATGGGGCGGACTCTAGTGATGTTCTTTAGTTGATAAAAACCTATTTTAGTAATAGGTTAGTAATAGGAAGAGCCCACACGTTCTTTTTGATTTTTCAAGTCCTGATAGTGATTCGTACTTAGATTTAGGTCTTAACTTTTCCTGGGATAATCTAACACATCAATATGCTTTGATCTAAAAGATTCCATTATAGCTATGACTGAACTTAAAGGATTGTCCCGCTAAAAGATCAACCCCCACACAGTTCTCACATCGTTTGCCTCCAAAAGCTTTTCTTCCAGGGTGGTTGGAAGTATTTAGCTCCATCCAACTTTCCATCAACTCTGACCAGCTTCCCTGAACCTACAGCAGAAATATATCCCTACAGCATGATGCTGTCACCACCATGTTTCACCAAAGGGATGGTGTATTGAGGGTGATGTGCAGTTTCTGTCCTGTTTTGAGTAATGGTAGGACCCAAATGCTAGCAGAACAGGATATAGGAGATGAAGTGGAGGTATTTTTTAACAAAATTGACAAAACTTACAATAACGACAGATACACGGAGAGTCAGGAAACAGAAACCCAAGGCGATCAGGAACTATAGACCAACGGAGCAAACGGAAGAATCCAGCAAAGAATGAAGGAGAGAAATTAGTTTAAGTTACTGAGGGAGAGGTGGAAATGACAAAGAAGCCCGAAGAAGTAATCAGAGGTGAGAGGTGGCAGCTGGGAGAGAGTGCAGGCAGAGGGAAATAAGAAATGAGGATCAGCTGGGATGGGGAACATACCAACAGGCTGACAGAGAGAAAACAAGCAAAACATACTAAACAGTAGAAATGAATAAACAATAACCGAATAATCTAATCAGAAGTGAATAAAGAACTAGTAAGAAACTGATTTAAGGAAAAGAATAGCTAAAGCTAAGCAACAATAAACAGAGATGGCCAAAATGCAAAACATGGAAGAAAAAGCAAACCAACCCCAGATCCTGAAAGTTTCAATTTTCCTGTATGTAGGCCAAAGAGTTCACTTTGTGTTTTATTTGATCAGAGCACCTTCTTCCACATGTTTGCTGTATTCCTCATGGGGGTGTAGCAAACTGCAAAAGCTTTCTTTACTGCCACTCTTATGTAAAGAACAGATTTTTATAATAGACAACCAGCAATTGTAATATGCTAGTTAAATTTTTAGAGGATGGATTGAACAGTGCTACATGAGATGTTGCGTTTCTTGGTTTTTATGATGCTGTTTTCTTCACTAATGTATTCTAACAAACCTCTGAGACAATCACAGGAGAACTGGTGGTACACACAGGTAGGCTATAGTATTTAAGCAGGTGACTTGAATTTTTTTTAAGGGGGCTAAGCACGGGTTTTATTAATTTGATCTAAAAACTAAACAATTTTATCTAGAAACTAAACAACTAAAGTGGAATTTTCCATCCACTTCAAAGTTATTGGCTAGTTTCGGTTACAAAAACCCCCACAACAAGACAGCTATTGGGTTGGATGAGATTCGCCCGGAGTTCCTTAAAGCTCTGGATGTTGTGGGGCTGTGTTGGATAACACGGCTCTGCTATATTGCGTGGACATCGGGGGCAGTTCCCTTGGATTGGCAGACTGGAGTGGTGGTCCCCCTGTTAAAAAAGGGGGACCACAGAGTGTGTTCCAACTACAGGGGATCTCACTCCTGAGCCTCCCTGGTCAGGTTTATTCAGGAGTTCCGGAGAGGTGGGGCCGAAGGATAGTCGAACCTCGGATCCAGGAGTAACAATGCCGTTTTCGCCTTGGCCGTGGAACACTGGACCAGCTCTACACCCTCAGCAGGGTCCTGGAGGGTGCGTGGGAGTTCGCCCAACCAGTCTACATGTGTTTTGTGGACTTGGAGAAGGCGTTTGTTGGGGGTACTCCAGGAATATGGGTTACCGGGCCCCTTGATACGGGCTGTTACGTGCCTGTACGACCGGTGTCAGACTTTGGTTCACATTGCCGGCAGTAGGTCAGGCTCATTTCCGGTGAAAGATGGACTCCGTCATGGTTGCCCTTTGTCACCGATCCTGTTTATAACTTTTATGGACAGGATTTCTAGGCGCAGCCAAGGTGTTAAGGGGATACGTTTTGGTGGCCTCAGGATCGGGTCTCTGCTTTTTGCTGATGATGTGGTCCTGGCTTAATCGGAAAGTGATCTACAACTTTCGCTGGAGCGGTTTGCAGCCGAGTGTGAAGCGGCTGGGATGAGAATCGGCACCTCCAAATCCGAGACCATGGTCTTGAGCCGGAAAAGGGTGGGGTGCCTTCTCCGGGTCGGGGATGAGGTCCTTCCCCAAGTGGAGGAGTTTAAGTATCTGGGGGTCATGTTCATGAATGAGGTAAAAATGGAGCGGGAGATCAATAGACGGATTGGTAGGGCATCTGCAGTTATGCTGGCACTGTACCAGTCTGTTGTGGTGAAGAGAGAGCTGAGCCAAAACTAGGGTTGCCAATCGTCCCGTATTCAAAGAAAATATTACGCGCTCCGTATTGAGGAGAAAAGGGACGCGATTTGTCCCGTACATCAGCTTGAACGAAAAAAAAAAAAAGCTGGAGTTATTCTGTGTCTTTACACTGCGCAAGTGCTTCTTCTTCTATCATTTTCTTCCCCTCCCCTCTCCTGTTGCTCCTTCAATCATGAAACTGATCAATGATTGGCTTTTATGTCCCAAGTCCTGTCTCTTGTTTATCGCCCACTCTGCGCAGAAAGAGGAAACCAGTGGATGTCATGCTAAGCAATGGCAGCACGTTTAAGCTTGACAACCTGTTGTTAGAAGTGATTTAATATGACTTTCTAGTATCAGATGATGTTTGCTGGATCCCCAGCTGTAAAAGCTGCTGGTCTTGATATCAGTTTGGATATGTGGTGAGAGGGAAACATGAAGATGAAACCAGATGTCCTTACTGAATCATCAGAGGTGAACAGGTGATGGAAAAACAGGTTTACCTTTTAGGTGACATGAATGAGTTAATGGGAAGTTATAAACGGTTTCTCAGAGACAAATAACACCAGGATCCTTTTATGTAGCTGACAGCTGGTAACTGTGCAGGGGCGGCTCTAGCAAAGTTTTGCCAGGAGGCCAGGTAGGGCATTAACAGGGAAAGGGGGGCACAAATACATACTTTTCTTTCTTATTCTCATTTAAAAATGTCTAACTTTTAATAAATAATTATCTGAATCTTACAACCAAAGTAGTCATCTGATGTTAAATGTGTAGAAACCATTATCATATATAGTAAATATTAAGTCTGATATGTACCCGAGTAAGCTATAGTACTTTTTCCTTTGGGAAGGTACCATCTGTGCAGTCTGCAAATCTGTTGAAGAAAGATGTTGAATCTATTTAATTACTGTAGAAAAATAATTGATTTTTGTGCGTTTGTTTTGCACATGCATTAATTTAATTCACTTCAATTCAGTTTATTTATATAGCGCCAATTCACAACAGATGTCATCTCAAGGCACTTAACAAGAAGTCATTTCAATACATTTATACAAACATTCCAATCAGTTTCCTATTTAAGGACGTTTCCTATTTAAGGAATCCCAGCAGATTGCATCAGTCATTGGCGTGAGGTTGGGCAGACTTTCCAACCACAGCAATCCCTCATACTGAGCAAGCATGTAGCGATGGTGGAGAGGAAAAACTCCCCTTTAACAGGAAGAAACCTCCAACAGAACCAGGCTCAGTAGAAGCGGCCATCTGCCACGACCGTCTGGAGGGTTTGAGAAGACAGAGCAGAGACACAGTAGGAACAGAAGATCTGATATAAGAGAACTTTCTATGTTACAGAAAGTAAAAAGTTGATAACATGACACGGTGGATTTTCGGTTACTGGGAGCATCATCCCAGTCGATGCCCCCCATACAACAGGTTATTGTAGCTAAACAGGATACCAGACCAGGTATATCTACTATGGAGAGAAAAACACTGAGAGAAAACAAAGTTAACAAACAGAATGTACTGTAATACAACTGGAGAGTCGTAGTAGAAAAGTAGCAGAGTGAAGAAAATTGGTAAGTCTGTCCTCCAGCAGTCTAAGCCTTTAGCAGAATAACTACAGAGCTAACTCAGGATGACCTAAGCCACTCTAACTATAAGCTTTATCAAAAAGGAAAGTAGAAAATTAATGTTGATGACGTCGATTAAGTGTCATGAGGCGGAGGGTGGGGGATGGTTCCTTGTTTTTTTGCTGGGAGTTGGTAACCCTAGCCAAAAGGCAAAGCTCTCGATTTACCGGTCAATCTACGTTCCTACCCTCATCTATGGTCACGAACTCTGGGTGGTGACCGAAAGAACAAGATCGCGGATACATGTGGCTCTGTAGAGTGTCTGGGCTCTCCCTTAGAGATAGGGTGAGAAGCTCAGTCATCCAGAGGGGGCTCAGAGTAAAGCTACTGCTCATCCACATCGAGAGGAGTCAGTTGATGTGACTCGGGCATCTGGTCAGGATGCCTCCTGGATGCCTCTCTGGTGAGGTGTTCTGGGCATGTACCACCGGGAGGTGGCCCAGAGGAAGACCCAGGAAGCGCTGGAGGGACTATGTTTCTTGACTGGCCTGGGAATGTCTTGGGAATGTCTTGGGATTCCTCCAGAGCAGCTGGCCCAAGTGGCTGGAGAGAGGGTGGTCTGGCTCTCGGGGCGCTGCTGCCCCCGTGACCCGACCCCAGATAAGCGGAAGAAGATGGATGGATGGATGGATGGATGGATGGATGGATGGATGGATGGATGGATGGATGCAGAGGCGTAGCTTGCTATTAGGCAAGGCAGGCAGCTGCCTGGGGCCCCCAAGCCACAAGGGCAAATTTTGCACAAAGAGCCAAGAGAAATGACAAGTTGCAGTGACAATTGGCCGTCGCAAATTCCCTGACAGGGCCCCTCAGCTGAGCCAAACTAAACTTGCCCCTCCCCCACATGTCTTCTCTCAGTGAGTGAGGGGATGGCTCGTGCATGCTGTTCATTTAGGAAAACAAAACAGATGATGAGGGCAATGCGTGTGGTCCCATCTACCCCGAAGACATGAAGAGAAGTTATCCTTCAGGAAGCGAAAAACGAAAGAAAAAAAAGGAGGAAGAGGAGACAAGAAAGCAGGACAGTGGTGAGTGTAAAAAGTTACTTTAGCTGTGTGTGACAGCACGGGCTTGACCGTCTTTAACTTAAGTGTTGTGTGTGTAACTAGTTGGCCGCGCTAATAGGCTTAAGGCTAGCATCACTCAGTCAGACAGCATGCATGGTATTATTCCGTAAATCAAAATGTAATTGAGCAGTACTTTCATCTAAGTAAGAATTGCTGTGTAAATGTCAAAACAGTTGACCAAAGAGCTGCAAAAGTATTGACATTAGTGTCAATTTGTAAAAAATGTCATGTAGCCTACTTCCTACCTAAGAAACTGTGTGCACTGTGCAACCAGTAAGTAAGTAGTATCATGTCAGGCAAAAAAAGTGTAAATGAAATGATATATATTTTTATTTTAACTTGGGCAAGTTGGACTTGTTTTAACAGTGCCATGGTGCTGTAAAACATGTTATAAAAGAATGATGTGTCCCATCATCTACTGTATAACTAAATAATATTTCTTTTTTTCCCTTTTTACTCAGGATAACTGTTCCGTCCGTGTAGCCAACCAGACGTGCAGCTAACCATTTACTTCATCAATAAACAGATGAAAACCTTGGGTCTTGATATCTGCTCTTTACTGGGTGAAGTTTAAGTTGGTAAAACTAGAACACATAGAAAATACAAACATTTAAATTACTCTCTCTGCATTACAGTACAATCACGCTGTCTTCCCATGGCTGTAGGCATATGTGTTTCACAGTAAGTTTCACAGTACTTCTAAATGAAAAAATAAGCTGTTGTATAAAACTGAAAAGTTACAATTTAAACACTCGTGTTATGAGCCTTAATTAATATAAACGATTTTGTCAACTTACAAGCAAAAGCCTTCCAAGGCGAGAACGTTTTGAGAGTTTACAGGAGCTTCTCTGTATGTGGGTTTCACTACCGAACGGTCTTTAGAAATAAATTCTTACCCGACTTTCTTTTGCTGAACCTATCAAAATAAAATCCTAACAAAAGAGTGGCCCTAACTCTCGCCATCAGGTGGTGCAACTACACCATAATTAAACACATGAATATGGCATTACACTCCCCGTCTGGTATATCAAATACCACTACCAAATTCAATACAAAATGCATTCTCTAGAAAATCAGTCCTTAAGGGACATAAGTAAGACAGTCTCTGTTACAGGTCGCAGGTAAGTCTTGATGACTCCATTCCTTGAAATCTTCACCTCCACCTTCCTGATGTTTCCATCTTCATCCGGGAATGTACTGTTGACCCCCATGGGCCACTCATTGCGCATCAGGGTTCGTTGTGATGGGTGACAATGGGCGTGCATTGATGATTGCAGTGACTTCTGCCATAAAGGTGGACAACGCTTCGTGTGTCAGACGTGTGTATTTGGACTGTTGAAGCATGGCATCAAGAATACACCTGGATATGCCGATCATCCTTTCCCAGCTGTCTCCCATGTGGGAAGAATGAGGCGGATTGAAAATCCATGAACAACCTTCTCCTGATAGGTACCTTTTGATGTGTGACATGTTCGGCTCCACCAACAGGAAACCCAGCTCGACAAAGTTGGTTCCGCAGTCTGATCTGATTTGCTTGGCAGGCCCACGCAGACAGAAGAATCTGTGTAATGCGTTTATGAAACTGGATGTGTCCATGGATTCGATCAATTCAATGTGGACTGCACGCGTACTGAGACAGGTAAAAAGAACGGCCCACATTTTGCTGTTTGCTTGGCCTCCTCTGGTACGTCGGGCCAGTACAGGCCATGGACCAAAGACATCAAGTCCAATAAACGTAAAGGGGGGTCCAGTGCTCAAACGGTCACGGGGTAAATCTGCCATGAGCTGTTCATTCGTTCTGCCACGGAGTTTCTTACAGGCTATGCAATCATGGATGATGTGCTTCACCACTCGTCTTGTGCTCATGAGCCAATATCCAGCTATACGCACCGCTACTTCAGTGAATACTCCCCCTTGATGCCTCACGCGCTGATGGTGATGTTCCACAAGTAGGTTTGCAACATGACCAGTTGGAGTGATGCTGGGATGTTTCTCCTTGTATTCCAGCTTGGCATGCTCAAGTCTCCCTCCAATTCGCATCACTCCCTCCTCATCACAGTAAGGAATCAGTTTTTGCAAGGGGCTGTTACTTGGAATGCTTTTCCCTTGAGCAATGCATGTGACTTCATCCTTAAAGGTGTCTCGCTGGATGCTTTTGATGATGGCAATCTCTGCCTTTTCCAGCTCTTTGACAGTGCGCGGTTGTGAGCAGTAGTGCCATGACCTACAGCTCTGGTTTGGATCTTGGCCTTGGAAGTTTTTGAAGATATGAATGAGAAGGCTTACCGCTCTCAGCAATGCTCTCTATGATGAAAAGTGCTCAAATCTCTGAGATCCAAGCTGTGACCCATCCGCATGCAACACTGTGACATGTGTGCGCACTTCAGCATCTTTTTCTGGGTCGACAAGGTCAAAAATGTCAGGGTCTGGCGTCCTGCTTGGGCGTGACAAAAAGGCAGGTCCTTTTAACCACAAACTTTCACTCAGCATTGATGCAGGCATGAAACGTGTGGCTATGTCTGCTGGATTGCAGGTGGTGGGAACGTAGTGCCACTGTGCTGGCTCTGAAGATCGCCTAATACGCTGAACTCTGTTACACACGTACATGTAAAACCTTTTCGTCTGGTTGTTGATGTACCCGAGGGCTACTCTGCTATCAGTGTAGAATTTAACTGCATCTAGAACAATGTCTAGTTCACTTGTGACAATGTCTGCGATCTTGACAGCCAATACTGCCGCTCCTAATTCCAGCCTTGTGTGCAGCTTGTGGAGCTAGTTTTGCTTTGCCAAGCACAAATCCGACATGCACACTTTGTTCTGCGTCTGTTATTCTGATGAAAGAGACAGCTGCTATGGCCTTCAGTGAAGCATCTGAAAAGACATGGAGCTCTCTTCTTATCGCTGCGGACACTGTAGCCGTGGCGTATGGTCTCTTAACTTGTAGCTGTTTCAGGTCATGAAGAGCACTTCTCTATTCATCCCACTCTGCTTCTCGTTCCGCAGGTAGAGGAGAGTCCCAATCCATTGATGGTTGACAACACACCCCTGCGTGTGGAAGGGTTCATGAACTCGGCTACGTGAAAGGTGAATGAATCCTTCATCAAGTCCCATCTAAGACCTAAACTCCTCTGAATTGGCATTGGGTCTGCATCCAAGTTCAGCTCTTTGAGTGCACTGGCGCGGTCATCAGGAGGAAATGCTCCCATTACCTCTTTGCTGTTAGAAGCCACTTTGTGCAGACGCAGGTTGTACATCGCTAGCATTTTCTGTGTGCGCTTCAGCAAGTCAATGGCTTCGTTTGCTGTGGGCCGTGACAAGAGCCCGTCATCCACATAGAACCCTCTCTCGACAAAGTGGCGTGCATCTGATCTGAACTCCTTTTCTCCAAAGGCTGCAGCTCTGTGCAAGCCGTACATGGCAACTGAGGGCGATGTGCTGTTGCCGAATACATGCACTTTCATGCGATAGAATGTCTTTGTTGTCTTTGTGGCAGATGAAACGCAAAAAGTCTCTCAATGGTCTTCGTGCACCACAAAGCTGTGAAACATTTGTTCAATGTCCACTGTCACCGCTACACTTTCACATCTGAATCGCATCAGTACTCCTAATAGGCTGTTGTTTAGATCGGGCCCAGACAGCTAAATGTCATTGAGAGAAACGCCATTGTACTTCGCACTTTAATCAAAAATGACCCTAATCTGACCTGGCTTCTGCAGATGATATACGCCGAATGAAGGTAAATACCATCTCTCCTTTCCCTCTGACAGTGAAGGAGCCAGCTCGGCGTGGTCACGATCAAGGATTTTCTGCGTGAAAGTGATGAAATCTTGTTTCATCCCAGGCTTCCTCTCAAATGTTCGCTGCAGTGAGGCCATTCGCATGCAGGCGTGGTCCCGATTGTCTGGCAGACGTTGCCTGGGAGTTCTGAATGGAAGGGGCCCTACCCAGCTGTTCGCACTGTCCATATACATCTCTCTGTCCATTATCTGTAGGAACAGCCTGTCTTCTATTGAAAACCCTATCTTGTCATCTGGAGAAGTCTCAAACAGGGTGCTTCCCACACTGCTGTAACTGCATGTGGACCTCTGATGAACTGGGAACATGCTGGACGTAATACTGTGTCCGTGCTTGTCCTTGACGTACACCTTGCTTGGACATGTCCCAAAGACTGAGGGACGCTGGTTTTTTAGGATGCTTGTTTGGTAAGTATGCACATTGACATTGCTGTGGGATTTACCTAAGCACACCTGCCCGATGATCACCCACCCCAGGTCTAGCCTCTGAGCATATGGGGCGTCTTGCGGACCGTTGTATTGCTGCCTGACCTTTTGCACTCTCAGGATGTCGCACCCAAGCAAGAGAAGGATGTTGGCCCCTGGATCAAGTGGTGGGATGGACTGAGTGATTGCCCTGAGGTGAGGATGATACTTTGTCACTTCTGGAGTCGGTATTTCAGTTCTATCACTTGGGATGCCGTTGCATTCAATCAGCGTGAGTGATGTGGCTCCGTCCAGTGACTCTACTGGGAACCCTGTGGTCCTTCTGCCAATCATTTCTGTTGTGCCGGCACATGTTCGGAGTGTGAATGGTGAGTCTGCACCCTCAATGTTGAACATACCGAAAAATTCAGATTTTGCAAGAGACCTATTACTTTGATCATCTAGCACCACATAGGTTCTTTTCGTTCTCTCTGGATGAGCCTTGGGAAAAACATTAACTAGGCAGATCTTGGAGCAAGATCGTGAGCTCTGCCCCTCTCCACAGATCTCTGTGCACTTTGAAGACACTCTAGGTGCTTCTGTGGCTTCAGCTTCCCCCCCGCCATGCCAGAATGGCGGTGAAAGTGGCAGTCCAGGATGAAGGGCTGAAACGTGCTGGTCACTGTTACACTCTTGACACTTTACTGCTTCAGTGCAGTCTTTGGCTATGTGAACTTGAAGCAGACTTTATTTTCTTTCAAGATGGCCTTACGTTTTGAGATGGGTTTGTTGCGAAAGCCTCGACACCGTTTCAGAGGGTGTGGCTTTTTGTGAAGAGGGCATTGCTTTTTAATGTCGTTTCTGTTAGAGCTAGACTCATCATTTGTCTGCACAATCTCAGTTTTATGTGCTATGACCAAGTTCCTCTGTGGTTTCTTAAAGGCTGTGCACTGATCTGTGGGGCTGGACAGCCTGAACCCCGGGTCATTGCGTGCTCGTGCTTCATTGCAGATAAATTCACATAGGACGTTGAATGGTGGAAAGGCGACCTTATATTGTTTTGTATCTAAAGCCATGGCCGATCCATTTCTCTTGGATATTGTGGGGCAGTTTGTCAATGATTGGAGTGATTCCCTGTGCTGTATCTAGATAGCTCAACCCAGGTAAGAAACCATCCTCTTTGGCAGCACCTATTTCTTGTAAGAGATCGCTAAGCTCTCTAAGTCTCTCTGGGTAATTGGTGTTTAGCTTTGGAAAGCTTGTAAGCTTGTCAAAGAGGGACTTTTCAATTATTTCTGGCGACCCAAAACACTCCTCGAGTCTCTCCCATGCATCATGCAAGCCGCGTGAAGGGTGGCCGACATGTACTGCACGCAATCGTCTCACATGTTTCGCTGACTCAGGCCCAAGCCATTTCACTAACATGTCCAGTTCCTCATTTGGACTTAAGTTTAGTCCTTCAAAGGCAGAAATGAAGGATGATCTCCAGGCCCAGTAATTTTCTGGAGTGTCATCAAACTGTGTAAGGCCTGATGTGAGGAGGTCTCTCTTTGCCTGGAATTTTGCCATCTCATTCAGGTGTTTGCTGCCATCTAGTGGCCGTGGTGGAATTGTGCTGCCGGTTGAATAATTCACTAGCCTGAAAGGAGATTGGAATTGAGGATGGCTTTGCGGGGTTTTAGCATGCCGTGGTCGTGGGATTGGTTTTGTCTCATTGGTTTCAAATTTAGGCAAGAGAGTTTCTCTAGTGGTGGCAATGAGGTGCTGCCTTGGTGGAGAGGCAGATTTCATTACATGCACAATTGCCTCTGGGTGACGGGCATTCGCCATTGCAATTTCAGAGGGAAGCTTTTTGTTGTTGCTTGACATATTGTCGCGTTCTTTCTTCGCTGTAAATCCTGACTGAATATTTTTCACTTTTCTCAGTTCTTTGTGTGGCTGCCTCAAGTGCATTTGCTTCTGCTATGGCAGCTGCAACTTCCATTTCATGTCTTAAATTTTTAAGCTTAGCTTCAATATTGCCTTCTCAAGCATCATTTCAGTCTCTTTTTTTGCATAACTGGCACGAGCCTGAGCTGCTTCTGCTTTGGCGCGTGCTGCAGCGAAAGCCATGCTGGCTGAGGTTCGACTTGAAGTCCTCGAGGCATATGACCTTGTTTCCAAGCTACTGAGAGTGCCTGTGTTGTCTCCAGTTGCATTGCCTTCCATTTTCCAGCGCTGGTGTGAGCCTTGCGTGACCAGATGAAATGATGGCAAGCGACAAGAACTGTTGACAGCTGACTCCACGCTAGCTCCGCCGATTTCAGGTTGCTTTTTTACTGTTCCGTCCGTGTAGCCAATACGACATGCAGCTAACCATTTACTTAATCAATAAACAGATGACAACCTTGGGTCTTGATATCTTCTCTTTACTGGGTGAAGTTTAAGTTGGTAAAACTAGAACACATAGAGAATACAAACATTTAAATTACTCTCTCTGCATTACAGTACAATCACGCTGTTTTCCCGTGGCGGTAGGCCTACGTGTTTCACGGTAAGTTTCACAGTACTTCTAAATGAAAAAATAAGCTGTTGTATAAAACTGAAAAGTTAACATTTAAACACTCGTGTTATGAGCCTTAATTAATATAAACGATTTGTCAACTTAAAAGCAAAAGGCGAGAACGTTTTGAGAGTTTACAGGAGCTTCTCTGTATGTGGGTTTCACTACCAAACGGTCTTTAGAAATAAATTCTTACCCGACTTCCTTTTGCTAAACCTATCAAAATAAAATCCTACCGAAAGAGTGGCCCTAACTCTCGCCAGCAGGTGGTGCAACTACACCATAATTAAACACATGAATATGTCATTACAATAACTATGGTTTCCTGATGCAGCACCCTCAAATCCTGAAGATGCAACTCATAAGTAAATCACCTGAATGTCAGTAAGTAAATAAGTAATCTTTATTTGTATAGCACCTTTCACAGACAAAAGACACAAAGTGCTTCACAACACAGTAATGTATGAATAAAAATAAAAGCAGAATATGAATCAGAAATAATACACAGTGTAAAAGGCCAAGACAACATAAAATCATGTAAGCCCAAAAAGTGGCTAAATAAAAGCCTGAACAAATAAGTGAGTTTTGAGTTCACGCTTGAAGGTGTCAACAGAATCAATTGAGCACAAAGAGGAGGGAAGATCATTCCAAAACCTAGGAGAAACAGCCTGGAAGGAACGGTCACCTCTAGAATGGAAATGAGTGCGAGGAACTTTCAGCAGATTCTGATCCACAGACCTGAGAGCTCTCGGAGCGGTGTAAGGGTGGATAAGATCACTGATATAAGAAGGAGCCTGACCACGCAGGGCTAAAACCAGAATTTTAAATTTGAACCTATAGGACACTGGCAGCCAATGAAGTTGTTTAAGAATAGGGGACATGTGAGTCCTCCTATTTGTACAAGTCAAAATTCTCGCTGCAGAATTTTGCACTAATTGTAAATGAGAGAGCTCCTTTTTGTTCACATATGAAAACAAACAGTTACAATAGTCTCAATGTGAAGACACAAAAGTATGAATGATGAGCTCCAAATCATTTTGTGATGAAATGCTTCAACTAAGATGTCTTTTAACATTATGTTGTTCTGTTTCTATTTGTCTTTAGCTCAGTCTGCATCTACCTCCAGTACTACAGCCCCCAGCAGCACTACTACCTCCACTACAGCTGTCCCAAGTACTTCTACCTTGAAGCAGAAGCACCCATTGTTTATCTTGTTAAGAATGTATATTTGTTTGCATTTCATATTACTTTAAAACTTGTTTGAAGTACTTGCACAAGTAAAGTTTAAAAATGCTGCTGTTTGCTTTAAAAATTATATATTTCATTATACATTATATATTTCTTTGTTATAATTAAAATTATTATTAATAAAAGTCGCTCAAAATAGTATTTGCTGTTTGTTTTATAACGTTATCCAATCAGCCTGGATAAGCTTTGAAAACTGAATAACTTAATTACAAAACTGTCGACAGAGGGCCCCTTAGTGATATTGCTGCTTTGGGATGGATGAATGGATGGATGGATAGATGGATGGATAGATGGATGGATTCCGTTTTTTCACCTCTTTTCATTTTATGCAACAACCAGGAAGAAGAGAGAAGAGAAACTGTGCCAATAAAGAGATTTATTTTTTTTATTACGATAGGGGCACTTTGAAAACCAACAGAAGTGTGGAAGATTCAAAAGCTCATCTGAATAAAATGCAAATAGGTCTTTTGTTTCAGTCTCATGAAAAAACTTTCCCAAAATCACATTTTTGCCAGCAATTGTTATTCTCCCACCCCTTTTCCTTGTTCCCATTTATAGTACACTAGAGGGAGAGGAGGCAGGATAAAAAAAGAGTGTGTTAATTGCAGGACTCAATAATGCTAATATCATGGAGAATCCATTAGACATTTTTTCCATCCAAGAACTAAGTTTGCAAAGCAAATATTAAAATGATAAATCCAAATTCAGGATCTTGCCTTATTCCTGTGGGTAATTCTGTTACATTGACAGAAACGATGCACTGAACCTGGTTTGTGACTGCTTTAAAGTGACACTAAACATTTATGAATGTCATGAATCTTTGTTAAAACACTAACCATTTAGTCCTGAGTGGTGTTTAATGGACTTTGTTAAGTGGATCACAATGGGTTTTTTTGTCTGTGTTACTTGCAGGCTTTCTTTAAGCCAGTTATATTCCAGCAAAAGCCATATAAATGCTAACAACCATCCATTGATTTTTTTTCTTCTTCCCCTTCTTCGCGTGTGTCTGTGTGTGTGGTCGCATCTGATACATCAATCTTGTTAACACGGGAGGCTTAGAGTGGAGATCTTAGCTCGGAAAAATGTAAGATGTAAATTCCAGCTGTCTCCTCTGCGATATAATGCGACGTGCTGAGCAGCATTCTCCACAGTCTGCAGTTATTTGACTGCATTAAAGCGGCAAACAGTTGTAAACAGAGAACAGAGGGGATGGAAACGTTGAAGATGGAAGTCAATTTATTTCCACAAACACATAAAAGGTAACGACGTGGAAAAGCTAAGACGTGTCTGTAAAAAGAAAAGAAAAACAACAACAAAAAGGCAGAATGCTGTAAGTTGTGACCAAAGTGGGATGACATTAGTAAAGATGAGTATAGATGGGTTTTAGATGATTTTCAGGCAAAAGAAGGTTAGATTGAAAAACCACTACTGTTAATCTTAATAGTTGCAACTGTAAATCAGTTATAAAATCAGTATATAAAATTATAAAAATATAAAACATATACTTTTATTTAGCTATCAATATAATTTTTCAATAGGAAATTTCCCCTGAGAGACTTGTATCATTTGCATCAAGTCCAGCTAAAAAGCGAATCATGTATGGTTACTAGGGTAAAGGCTACAAACTAGTTGGTCAGCAGCACAGGAGCACCACAGGGGACTGTACTCCCACCATTCCATTTCACTCTGTACATCTCAAACTTCCAGTATAAGTCAGATACCTGTAATCTGCAAAAATACTCCGATGACTCTGCAGTTGTCAGAGATGGACAAGAAGCTCAGCACAGAGAGCTGGTGGAACACTTTTTGGCGTAGTGTGGAAACAATCATCCTACCATGAACGTGAACAAAACAAAGGAGATGATTGTAGATTTCAGAAGAAACAGGGTTAAGTCAAACACTGTGTGGATCATGGGAGAAGTGGAGGTGGTTGAGGTGTATAAATACCTCGGAGTTCACCTTGACAACAGACTGGACTGGAGACTGAATAGTGAAACTGTCTACAAGAACGGACAGAGCAGACTGTATGTCTTGAGGAAGCTTAGGTCCTTCAAGGTTTGCAGCAAGATTCTGCAGATCTTCTACAAGTCTGCTGAAGAGAGTGTAATCTCTTTAGCCATCATCTGTTGGGGTAGCAGCATCAGAGCCAGGGACTTAAAAAGGCTCAACAACCTGATGAGGAAGGCTGGTTCTGTTCTGGGGATGACTGTGAAACCCCTGGAGATGATGAGGCAAAGAAGGATTCTTCAAAAAATCAAGGACATTATGAACAATCCTAAGTATCCTCTTGATAAGACTGTCCTACAACACTAGTGTGTCCTCATTCGGAGGCTTATTCAGTTTCGCTGTAACACAGACAGCTACAGGAAATACTTCCTGGCCACACCATCCACAACAACTCCTTGAAGAATTTATTAGTATAAGCTACAACATTTAATTTCCCTCAACATGTATTTTTGAATTGAATATTCAATGTTTGTGACTTTGAAGTTATGATAATTATATATTTTATATATTAATTTAAATGCCCTTTAAAGTTAATAACGTTTTTTTGCCAACTTTAAAACTCAGTGAACAAAATGCAGGTTTTCCCTGCTAAGAATGTGTCAAATGCATGTGATGGAGCTTAAATAAAACACTGGCTCTAGACAGTACCATGACTCATGTTCAGAGAAACTCTCTCACTTAAACTGTAAACTAACAGGATTGAAAGAATAGCCTTTCTATTATTAACTCTTGGTATGATAATGTATACTTAACACAAAGTAGAGCTTCTGAGTGCTGAGTCAGTGAGTGACTGACTCAGAGGAGTCAATTAAGAAGAGATGGGGAACGTTAGACGGACTGGCCCATAGAAGGCACTGGGGCACCGCCCTCTCAGATGTGGAGGGGGGAAAAAATGTGAAAATATATACTTTTATTTATCTATCAATATAATTTTATTAATAGGGAATTTCCCCTAAGAGACTCGTATCATTTGCATCAAGTGCAGCTAAAAAGCCAATTGTGTATGGTTACTAGGGAAAAGCAACAATATTTAGCTGAGCAGACAATAGCACAGGGCATTCTGGGTAAATACAACCAAACCAGCCGCACAACAGCTGTGCCTCATTCTCTGCTCCTGCTGAGCCCATTGCTACAACATACTTGTCCGGCACATTTGCCAAAGACAACAGAGCAATCCTAAAACCACTAAAATCTGAAGCCACTCCAGGTTTGTTTACATGTCACGGAACAGGAAGTGTCCATGTGTTGAGTGCTTCTTGGCGCAGCGCCACCACAGGCGAGGGGGTGAAAATGTTGCCCAAAAAAACAAAACAAAAAACAACAATGCTGTAATTTTGGTCCCCGGTCGAACTGAGTTTTTGGGAATATCAGGTGTGAAAACAACCTTAGTCTTTGCTACCATATTGTTCTGCTCTTCTGCACTGTTTACTCTTTCTGTTTATCAGCTGTTCATTCGTTCTTTGCTGATAATCAGTTATGAACGTTGCGGTAGTTTAAATGACAATTATGTAGCTTTGGTTTGCATGATTCTAATGGTGCTCTCTGTAGATGTTCCTAAAATGTCTTTTTTTTTCTTATAAACAATGATGATGCGCCTGTTGCTTTTTCGAGTTTGTGCTGCTGCTGCCGTTATACTGTTCATGTTTGAATTGGTTTAATAATGTTTATTGTGAGATTAATCCTGGAGGATTGCTTGGTGTTGTGGTTCCAGCTAAACCTAGTTAAGTCCTGTTTTTTTTGTATCTGATTTGTTTATTTCATCCCATACAAGTGTGTTTTAGATCTTTTAGGTAGGAAAGCCTCTGCTGTCTGGTATCATTAGGTAATACTCAAAAGTTCAATTTCAATCGAATCTGATTCAGAGTGAGCTGTTGACACGGAATTCTTCCATAATGTAGACAGGCATTTGGAAATCAAAAGCTGGATTAAAACACATACAATTTTACCCTTGTATTATGTTCAGCTGCACTGTAACGACATGTCAGGTGTAGAGTTTTTTTAAATAAATTGTTATTTAATAACTATTAAAATAAATTGTAAATTGAAGAATTTCGTTTTTAATTAGACATTTATGTTAGACATTTATGCATCTAGTTTTAGATGCACTGTCCTGCTGTCCTTGCATGGCCTGTAGAAAAAGACCTGATAGTGCGTCTTGTGAGGGAGGACTAATTACCTTTATTTGTATTTTTATTTTGTGGTTGCTTTCACCCCCCCGTATGACAACACATGCCTTTATGTCTAGGAGATCTGACCCCCTTCCATGTGTGAAGTGGTTCAGGAACCTGAAGTTTGCAGTGTTAACCAAAGTGTGTTCCATCATGTTAAACTTTGCTGTGGTTATTCATATTTATGTCATTGTCTCCTTTGAATTCCAGGCCTTGTGAAGCATATGAATAAGGCTGGTTGTAATGAAAAGGGTTTTAAGTGCCATACTTAACCCATTAACACATTTTCTAGATTGTCTTTATTGGGTGACATGACTTTTGTTGAACTTGCTGGCAACTCGCAGAAAAAAAAAGTTCAAAGCACTAATTCAGGATTACTTTCAATGTTAAAGAAAGGTAAAAAGTCACTGAAAGAGAAACCTTATGATACAGTAAAATAGTTTATTAGCAAAAGGCAATCTGAGGA